>CAJNDT010001271.1:0-68311 GCA_905221615.1 Symbiodinium sp. CCMP2592
CGAACAGTCATGTTCTCATTCACTGCATGGATAAATTAAAGTGCCCTGGAAACCACGAGCATAGTAAGATGTTCGTTCTGAAGAACACCCGGCACTACCCATCCCCGAAGCTTTTGCTCACACAGCTCTTAGGGCTTTGAGTGCTTGGTAGGTGCTGACGCCTCTTTGTACAGCCGCAGCCGTTTTTTGGAAGAGCCATAAAACTATCGTGGACCGTGAGAAGATCTACGAGCCCAATACGCAACAGCAGCCACTGGACCGGTACCTTTTCTCGACGACAGGTTCATGAGGGGGAGTTGATTTTCAATCCTGGGCTCAGCCCAGCGGACCGACCGCTCGAGCGTGATTTTCAATCCTGGCTCAAGTTTTCGGCTCAGACTTTGCAGTGCCGACGTGGCCTTTTAGCCTGGAGTCCTTACTTTTGCTAAAGGCCCTGATTGGAACCCAAACCGCAACCTTAAAGGTCGTAGGCTGGCTGTCCAGCAAGGGTTGGGGCGGGGTAGCGCCATACTGCACGTGATTTCAAGCCGAACACTTGCTCAGCCGTTGTCACAGGTTGAGCTTGCTCGCCATGACTTGGGGAAAAAACGGTGCCAAGGGTGCAGCAACGCCCTACATTGTCTGTCCTCACTGCTCTAGGGCGGGTAAGCAGAGCTGGATTTTCGTAGACAGAGTCCAGCACCACCCCTTTTGCAACCTGTGTGGTAACGCCTGGAAAACACAGGGTGCTCCGGTCACTCAAAGACTGCGCCCGCGGGGCCCCAAGAAGAACAGGGACAGAAGCGCAACCACTGAGAGTGCAACTCAAAGCCCCCAACGGCCTAGGAATCATGAGGGCAACCTCTCCAAAGCCGTCACGACTCTTTGGGAGGTCCAGAAGGAACTGAGCGAGGCAGGTTTCCAAGCAGGCCGGCAGCCGAGTCCGCCTCCAGGCCTCCAGTCTGGAAAAGGCAAAGGGGCAAAGGGTGGGCTTGACGAGCAGGCCGAAGCCTCTAAGAACCTGTGGGATTCCGCGTCTGATGATCAGAAGAAGCTGATGCGCCAAGCTGGCATCCCTGAGCCGGTGGCGTCGGAGCCAACAGACCTTGCGGCCCTTTGCAAGAAGCACTTGGAGTCAATGCCGCCTTCGATCCAGCAAGCCCTTGCAGCACTTGATCCTCCGGCCCCCACGCAGACTCAGCAGATTGAGATTGCAACTCGTCGCTTTAAGCAGAGCACTACGGACTTGCGACAGATGATCCAGCAAACTGCTGCTTTACAGATTCGCATAGACCGAGCCAAAGCAACCTACCAGGAGCTGCTTGAGAAGATGAAGGTTTGCCAATCTGATTTGCAGAGCAAGCAAGCTGAAGTCACGGCTATGCAGTCGGAGTTGGAAGCCACACTCAGTGCTGATGCTTTGGGTCTGGAGGACCCCGCGCGCAAGGACGATCCCTTGGAAGGGCTTCTAGATACGCTTGCCAAAGTTGGGATTGTCCTGACCCAGGAGCAGAAGGAGCTTTACGAGGAGGCCCAGCGCGGTAAGCTTAACGATGGGCAGCAGAATATGGAAGTTGAAGCCACAAACCAGCCTGGTTTGACGGCTCCGACCCGTGCCCCGCTGAGCCAAACTTTGCCAGAACACAAGGGCACTGAGCCGCATGAGCAAGCCAAGCCCAGGTCCAGGAGCCGAGGCCGTAGCACGCAGCAAGGTTAGGGAGTGGGGCTGGGGGTTCAGGTTAGGTCTGTTTTCGAGGAAGGTCCTTTAAGTGGGGACAGTGGGCAACCTGCTTGTGCATTTCAGCCTGCCCTTCTGCTTGATCAAGATGTTTCCTGTGCCCCTGCGTCCAGCTCTCAGCCCTGCGGGTTTTCCGGCGAATCGGTTAAGAGACCCATTTCTTTGTACAGTGATTTGTTTTCATTGGGGGAGTGCCAACCTCAGCAGCCCAAGTCCTTAGAGAAGGTTTCAGGGTATGTTGAGGCTTACTCACAATTTTGCAACACCGACCTTGTATGGGATCAGTTTTGGTTACCTGGTTTTTCTGGTAAGGAAGACTGGGATTCTTTTGGGGATTTGAGTGCCTGGCAGACCGTTGCCAAAGGATTACGCCACAGCACCCCGCTGCAGTCCCAAGACACCCAACTCATCACTGGACCCCAATTTTGGCCCCCGTCTTTCTCGACAACTGAGTTTGATGAGGTCCCTGTGACCGGTGCTTCTTCAATCTCTGCTTTTGTGGCCACAACCTCAGCAACGGCATCTCAAGTTGAGGAGTTTCCTCGCTTACAGGCGTCGGGGAGTCACGCCGAGGTTGGGGTCACCCGCAAACGAATAAAACCAGGCGCAGAGCGAAACAGCCCAAACACATTAGGGTGCCATTCTCTCAGCTTGCCCTTTGTGAGATGCCACCTGAGTTGCCACCGTCGGCAAGCCCACACAGCCAGTGGCGAACACTCGAAGGCCAGGTGTGGGAGGCTGTCCAGAACCCAGGTCTGTTGGGAGCAACTTCGGAGTTGGTTGCCCACCTTCTTGATCAGGTTGAACAGGGCAGCTTAGGTTGGTGGCTGTGCCAAGAGATCTTGGCCCTCCAACGTTCTTTTGACTTGACTTTGCTCCTGCTTGTTGCTCGGGGCTTTGAAGTTTTGCGCAAATCGCAGCCACAGGGGCATAGGCAAATGCGAGTCACATCTTGCAACATCACTTCTTGGAGGCCCGAAGTCAAGCAATGGTTTTCAGCTCAAGGGGATGTTATCTTGATTCAGGAGCACCACCTTTTGGAGTCCCAAGTTGTTGCTGAAATTTCGTCTATGGCTGCCATGGGCTTTGACTCCTTCCTTGTGCCCGCAGCCCCTGGGGAAGGCCGACGGAATAGCTCTAGAGGCGGAGTAGGGGTTTTAGTTAGAGCCCACCTGGGAGCCCGTTTGCGAGGCCAGTATACCAACCAAGGTTGCGGCTACGTGGCGGTGACGCTACGCACACAAGGGGCTGACTGTACCTCCAGTCCTCCTCCGGCTTCGGGTCCCCGGTCAACTCTGACATCCTAGCATCTCTGCGCGCAATTCGTCAATCTGTAAGGGGCCCAATCCTGATAGGTGGAGATTGGGACTCGCCTTTGAAGGAATTGTTGGACACTGCCATTTTTCAAAGTTTGTCCCTTGAACCAATTGGGCCCAACAAAGCCACATGTGGTGACAATGAGCTTGATTTTCTGGCTGTATCACACTGCCTGGAAGGTTTACTCCGGGTTGATGCCTCCTGGGATGTTCCTTTCAAGCCACATGCAGCAATCCAAGTTGCCCTTAATGTGGGCGCTTTCCAGCTCACCACTCCACAGCTTCCCTCCTTTGTGCTTTCCTTCAGGGAAGAACCGCTTGATTACATGCAGGTTGAGGAGACCCTCGCCTCTTTGCCCGATACCACCTTGTCGGCTGACCCCCTGAGCAATCGTCTGGCTTCCATTTCCAGCTCGGTGGAGCACAGTCTTTTGCAAACGTCCCAGGGTATTGGTCGCCAACTCCAAGTTGAATTCCTCCCAGCTGTTCCTCGCATGTCCCAGTTCGCATGGGAAGGCTCTTGCCAGGCTTTTTTTTTTTTTTTACAATTTCTGTGCCAGGGAGACCACCCCAAACGTCGAGAGCAATGCCAGGAGTATTTGCCGCAGATCCTGGACCACTGGCAGGGCAACTCGGAGGAGGCTGTTTCCTTTCTTTCTACGCTCCAGGCCCGTCTCTCGGAGCAGGCAGCTGTTCCTGAGCCCGTCCAGCAATTATTGCAGGAGCAATTTCTGCTGGCCTCTAAAGTTCACCAGGATGCCCAGACCAAGTCGTACAGGTCGTGGTTGCAGGGAGCCCAAGAAAAAGGGATGGCTCCCTTTTCAAGACGATCAAAAAAGGTGAAATCACCACTGCACGCCCCTTTCGGGATCTGTCCGCAGAGGTCCGCGCCCTGGCTAGAACCAAACTATGGCTCCGCACTTGGAAAGGTGTACTTAGAGTTGAGGACCTTCCTCCTCTTCCAAACGCAGAGCAACAGGCTCGCGGAAAGCTAAGGGAACTGGCTGCTCAGCAGGTAGCTACCCTGAGCCCCATTTCCCCGGAACAGCTGCAACAAAGGTTTTCCAAAGGCAGGGTCACTGCCCCAGGACCGGATGGCTGGAGCAAGTCCCTTCTCAAGAAATTGACTTGGCCAGTGCTTCAGGACATCGCTGAATTTTATCAGGAGCTCGAAAGAGGCCTCCGAGTCCCGCAGCAGTTTCTCCTGACACAAGTTTGTATGCTGCCCAAATCGGCTACTGCTGAGAGACCTATCTCTGTAACTCACGTTTTGTGGAGGGACTACTGCAGAGCCAGGTGGTCCCTGATCCAAGAGTGGACGGTCTCCTACCAGGCCCTGGCTCCTTGGGATGCCGCAGTGCCGGGACGAACATCACTAGACATCGGCATCCGCCGTTTGCTGTGGGCCGAAGCCTCCCGAACTCAGTCCAAACACTTTGTAGGACTCTTTCTTGATATCAAAGGCTTCTATGATTGTGTTGTTTGGGCCTCGGTAGTCGACACCGGACTCCTGCTGCAGTTCCCCCCTTTGCTTTTGGAGCTTTCCCTTCAAATTTATGGTGGGACACGATTTGTCTCAGCCGAAAATTCAGTTTCGCCGGGAATAATTCCCACAGTTGGGTTGCTTCAGGGTTGCCCTGTTGCGCCGGTGGTTTCGAAACTGGCTTTGTTTGTCCCAATCAGGGACCTTCAGGCTACTGGCCTCACTCACAACATAGACCAGTGGCTGGATGACATTTCGGCTGACGTGGTAGGTTCCACTGCTTCTAACACGGCTCACAAAGCCCTCAAGACATTTCGTATACTGCGAGATTCTCTTGCGGAACGAAATCTTCAGGTTTCCTTGGAGAAAACCAAGTTTCTTTGCTCAGATTCTGCCACCTCTCACGTTCTTGAGCGTCTGCGTTCGGACCAAGATCCTGGCATTACTCTGTTAGCCAAAGACTTAGGGGTTGACAGCAATGCTGGCAGACGCCGCAGGCTTGCCACCTCTCTGGGCAGGCACAAGAAGGCACAAGGCCGCCACAAGCGCCTTCGTGCTTTAGGTGTTGATTCGCATTGTTCACGCACGAGGGTTGTGCGCGGATCCATCATGACATGTGCCACCTATGGCCATCAGGCACAGGGTGTTAGCCCCAAACGGTTGAAATGGCACCGCGCTGTGCTGGCTGGTAGCTTAGGACGCCAACATCTTGGAGGAACCCTGACCGTCTTGGAGATGTTCTCCCACAGATTTCCGGATCCCCGAGAGCAGATCATTTGTGAGCATTTGCAAGTTTTTCTTCGTATTCTTGGTCGTTCTCCTTCCATTTGGGAGGAAGTTCAAAGGTCCTGGCCCTTGGTCAAATCCAGGTTGGAGGCTTCGCCTCACCCTTGGAAAATCGTTGCCGGACCCATTTCGGCCATGATTCAGTATGCCAGGGACATGGGATGGGATGTCCAGTCCCCGGAAGTCTGGCAAATTGATGGCCACCCCTGGCCCGTTGACTTCAGCCCCTTTCTTTTTCAGGAGCTGCGGCGCAAGATTCGGTCTACCATCAAGGGCGAAAGATTGCGAGCCATCTCTTGCCAACATGGCGGTCAAGGAGCTCAGGACGGTGTAGATTTTACAATTCATCGCCGCATTGCTTTAAAGAAGACCAAACGTCTGACCTTCTACCGGTCAATCTGGCAAGGAGCAGTTGTGCATGCGGGAAGTGGTGGCCACCCCAAGTGCCCTTACTGCAAGGATCGGGGCATTGAGTCAGACAACACACTACAACATGTGCTGTGGGACTGCCCTAGATGGGCTAGACAGCCAAAGCTTCCCCGGCATCTTGAACAAATGCGTCAGTCCCATCCTGCGCCCTGCCTTTGGTTGCGAGCCCTTCCCCCTCTTGCCTACGTCTCCTCGCCCCTTCAGAACGCTGAGGATAGGTATGAGGGCACCTGGCCGTCACAGACCTGGGACTCGGATTTTGTCATTGGCACCGATGCCAGTGGTGGCAAATTCTCTTCCGATCCCAGGTTGAGGACCATTGGATGGGCTGTGATTCTAGCACGTAAAACGGGCCAAAGCATCACAGTCATCGCAACTGCGAGCGGGGTTTTGCCTCGGCCGGCCACGATTCTAGATGGGGAGGTCCATGCCATTGTCAAGGCCCATGAGCTTTGCCCGGGCCTGACGGATCTTACTACAGATTCTCGGGTAGCTTGCAAGCAGGCCGCAGCTAAGGCGGTTACATCCAAGCATTCCATGTTTTGGAAACCCCAATGGCAGAGCATCTCCCCACAACACCTTCATTGGGTCAAGGCCCACTTGGATGTAGGAAAATTTGCTGAAAAGTTTGGAAAAGATGAGGTTTGGAGTTGGCATTTGAATCAGGAAGCTGACCAGCTTGCCGGGTCCAGGGCTGACCAAGCTTTGCACCCTGATGCCAGAAAGCAAGTCCGGCAAGTTGACACGCTGGTTTCCACCCTTTCCCAGCTACTTAGTCAGAGGGCGGAGATTTTGATTACTACGCAGGATAAGAAGACTATTTTCTGCAAGCGCCAGCCAAAACCTCCAACCCTTAACAAAGGCAGCAGATTGAGCAACTCGTCAGCCAAACCGTATCTCCGCAGGGACACCAGTGGGAAATTCGGAGTCAGCACCCGACGAACCTCACAGCCATGTGTGGGAAATGTGGCCTTTACCTGCAGCAAGTGGACCCTCCGGTCCAGCCGTCCCCCCGGATCACCTGGCCTGTCACTCCTCCCATCAGCTTGTTTCCATAGGCAAAGCTTGGCAGTGTAAAGTGTGTGAAGGCATTTTGCCAGCGCGGGCAAAGAAAGTCCCGGGGCTCCTCCAGTCCCTGTGTGTGACCCGTAAACACACTAACAAACTGACTAAGTTCACCAAGAGTTTGTTAAGTGGTGTAGGGGTTCCGGAGTCACTACCTGCCTCCAAGAAGGCTAGCAAGCTTTCTAAGGAGACTCTCCCAAAAGCCCAAAACCTTAGCAACTTCTTTGCAACACCACTTAACAGGGTTGAGGCCACTCCCCTGCAAACTCTCACTCCCGATGACCCTCCCTTGCAGAACATGGTCAGGATTGAGCCTCCCTCTCCTGCTGTCCGCGATTACCGGGATCCTGGAAGCCCAGAGCTTGGAGACTTAAGGGCTGCTGGCTCCATTGTTCGCAAGGTGAAGTTCCAAAATCCATCCAACCATTGTTACACCAATTCTCTGGTGGTTGGTTTCTTTTGGGTTGACCTGCTCCTTGATGCCTCCAGCCCCTTTGCTGGATCCCCCATCCAGAGCATCCTGCGATGGTTGAAAGATCAGCGCAAAGTCGAGCTGTGGCAGTCCCTGGTTTGGAAGAGACTAGTTGCAGGCCAGGGTCGATGGGAATCCCCAAACAGCCAGCATGATGTTTGTCAACTTCTCATGCACCTTTCTTCGGGGCTTCCCCGTGACCTCTCTTGCGTTTCATGGCGAGCTCATGCTCCCAACGCACCTCACCACGAGGGTAACTTTTCCCACTTCCTCTTCACCTCCCGGAGCACGAAGTCTCTATGAAGGAACTTCTGGCAAATTGGCAACAAGGTGGAGAAGTGAAAATTCTTACTCACCCGCCTTTGATTGCATTGCAGCTTTTGAGGTTTGTTAGGGAAGGGGGGGGTTTTCGGAGGCTCGAGAACCCAGTTGGTTTTGAGGATCCTTGTGTGCTTGAGGGATTGGATGGGGAACTTCTTCGTTACTACCCCAAGGCCGTGGTCTCGCATTTAGGCAACTCCCCGACCTCAGGACATTATCGAACTTTACTTCTTCCCTCCAAGCTCATTACTGATGATGGGGTAGGTGCTGTTTGCGCCAAGCCTGCAGATGTAGCCTGGTCTAAGTGCTACTCGTACCTGGTTTTGCTAACCCTCCATGTCTGAGCCTTCTCGCAGCTTTTGGCTCCAAGATGGGTAAAGGAAAAGGGAAGAATAAGCCAGGGAAGGGGCAAAATGCCCCTTTCGAGGACCCGGTAACGGAACAGCGGTACCAGGCCCTCTTGCAGCATCGTTTCAGTGAGGGCAAACCTGCTATTTCGAGATCAAGGTACTCCAGGCAAAGCCAGCACTCAGGTACCGACCGGGAACCTCCGGCTTCTGGTCCCAACTTGTTAAGGTCGGTTGAGGCCCCTATCACAAGGCCAAAAGCCGTACCCAAGCCGGGGGTAGCCCGAACCCCACCACCACCACCGCCAAAGCGGCAACGCACAGAGGCCCAGGCTGAGGAGGCCTCGCCAAGAGCCTCCGGTTCCAATCTGCAGGCTGAGGTGCCCTCGCCTTCCAATGCTGATGAACCAGGCCTAGCCTCCACAACTCAGGTTGAGCAGGTCTCACCTGAACCAACCTCTCCTTTGGGGCCTGAGCAGGATGAGGTGCTGACCTCTCCTAAACAGGAACCTGCCCAGAGCCCACCGCCACAACGGCGGGAGATTGGGCATGCGTATAACTACCACTGCTTCTTGTGCGGGTTCTACAACAGGGACCCTGTGGCAATGGCCGCCCACCTGGGAACTTGGAGCCACTTGAGGCAAGCTGAAGCCCTCAGGTCTCTAGCAAAGTCCCAGGAATAGGAACTCCTCAGCCTCAAAGACCCGAGGTCCTGGGGGGTGAGGGAGGTGGTCAAAAGCCGGCAGAGCCCGCCTAGGCAGGGGGCACAAGGAGGTGAATAGCTGAGGCCATGGCCGGCAATCCTCCAGCTTTAATTCAACGTGCCAATTTGGTCACAAGCCTAAGTCTGCTCAAGGTGAGGTTACTCCCTTGCTCTACAAGCCAACAACGTGAGGAGACTCCGTGGACTTGGAGAAGCTACAAGGTTGAGATACCTCCCTTGCACCCTTTTGTTGCCGCCTAGCTCAAAGTGAGGAGACTCCTTGGAAGGTAGGCTGAGGGCAACCGCAGTAGGCAGGTGAGCTCGACCAGTCTGTGCCGAGGGTGCTGTTTAAGGACATCACCTGATGTCAGACTGGTCTAGAGAAACTCGCCGCTCCCAAAGTGGACTAGGCTCAGAACTCAGGGTGAGGTGACTCCCCTCAAACTTCGTCTCACCCTGACTCGAACTGGGCTCAGCCCAGCGGACCGACCGCTCGAGCGTGATTTTCAATCCTGGCTCAAGTTTTCGGCTCAGACTTTGCAGTGCCGACGTGGCCTTTTAGCCTGGAGTCCCTACTTTTGCTAAAGGCCCTGACTGGAACCCAAACCGCAACCTTAAAGGTCGTAGGCTGGCTGTCCAGCAAGGGTTGGGGCGGGGTAGCGCCATACTGCACGTGCTTTCAAGCCGAACACTTGCTCAGCCGTTGTCACAGGTTGAGCTTGCTCGCCATGACTTGGGGAAAAAACGGTGCCAAGGGTGCAGCAACGCCCTACATCGTCTGTCCTCACTGCTCTAGGGCGGGTAAGCAGAGCTGGATTTTCGTAGACAGAGTCCAGCACCACCCCTTTTGCAACCTGTGTGGCAACGCATGGAAGACCAAGGGTGCTCCGGTCACTCAAAGACTGCGCCCGCGGGGTCCCAAGAAGAACAGGGACAGAAGCGCAACCACTGAGAGTGCCACCCAAAGCCCCCAACGGCCTAGGAATCAAGAGGGCAACCTCTCCAAAGCCGTCACGACACTTTGGCAGAAGTTTCCCCCAGAGATCCAGAAGGAACTGAGCGAGGCAGGTTTCCAAGCAGGCCGGCAGCCGAGTCCGCCTCCAGGCCTCCAGTCTGGAAAAGGCAACGGGGCAAAGGGTGGGCTTGACGAGCAGGCCGAAGCCTCTAAGAACCTGTGGGATTCTGCGTCTGATGATCAGAAGAAGCTGATGCGCCAAGCTGGCATCCCTGAGCCGGTTGCGTCGGAGCCAACAGACCTTGCGGCCCTTTGCAAGAAGCACTTGGAGTCAATGCCGCCTTCGATCCAGCAAGCCCTTGCAGCACTTGATCCTCCGGCCCCCACGCAGACTCAGCAGATTGAGATTGCAACTCGTCGCTTTAAGCAGAGCACTACGGACTTGCGACTGATGATCCAGCAAACTGCTGCCTTACAGATTCGCATAGACCGCGCCAAAGCAACCTACCAGGAGCTGCTTGAGAAGATGAAGGTTTGCCAATCTGATTTGCAGAGCAAACAAGCTGAAGTCACGGCTATGCAGTCGGAGTTGGAAGCCACACTCCGTGCTGATGCTTCGGGTCTGGAGGACCCCGCGCGCAAGGACGATCCCTTGGAAGGGCTTCTAGATACGCTTGCCAAAGTTGGAATTGTCCTGACCCAGGAGCAGAAGGAGCTTTACGAGGAGGCCCAGCGCGGCAAGCAAAATGATGGGCAGCAGAATATGGAAGTTGAAGCCACAAACCAGCCTGGTTTGACGGCTCCGACCCGTGCCCCGCTGAGCCAAACTCTGCCAGAACACAAGGGCACTGAGCCGCATGAGCAAGCCAAGCCCAGGTCCAGGAGCCGAGGCCGTAGCACGCAGCAAGGTTAGGGAGTGGGGCTGGGGGTCCAGGTTAGGTCTGTTTTCGAGGAAGGTCCTTTAAGTGGGGAGAGTGGGCAACCTGCTTGTGCATTTCAGCCTGCCCTTCAGCTTGATCAAGACGTTTCCTGTGCCCCTGCGTCCAGCTCTCAGCCATGCGGGTTTTCCGGCGAATCGGTTAAGCGACCCATTTCTTTGTACAGTGATTTGTTTTCATTGGGGGAGTGCCAACCTCAGCCGCCCAAGTCCTTAGAGAAGGTTTCAGGGTATGTTGAGGCTTACTCACAATTTTGCAACAAAGACCTTGTATGGGGTCAGTTTTGGTTACCAGGTCTTTCTGGTCAGGAAGAATGGGATTCTTGTGGGGATCTGAGTGCCTGGCAGACTGTTACCAAAGGATTGCGCCACAGCACCCCGCTGCAGTCCCAGGACACCCAACTCATCACAGGGCCCCAGTTCTGGCCCCCATCTTTCTCGACAACTGAGTTTGATGAGGTCCCTGTGACCGGTGCTTCTCCAATCTCTGCTTTTGTGGCCACAACCTCAGCAACGGCATCTCAAGTTGAGGAGTTTCCTCGCTTACAGGCGTCGGGGAGCCATGCCGAGGTTGGGGTCACCCGCAAACGTAATAAAACCAGACGCAGAGCGAAAAAGCCCAAACACATGAGGGTACCCTTTTCTCAGCTTGCCCGTTGTGAAAAGCCACCTGAGGTGCCACCTTTGGCAAGCCCACACAGCCAGTGGCGAACACTCGAAGGCCAGGTGTGGGAGGCTGTCCAGAACCCAGATCTGTTGGGAGCAACTTCAGAGGTTGTTGGCCACCTTCTTGATCAGGTTGAGCAGGGCAGCTTAGGTTGGTTGCTGTGCCAGGAGATCTTGGCCCTCCAACGTTCTTTTGACTTGACTTTGCTCTTGCTTGTTGCTCGGGGCTTTGAAGTTTTGTGCAAATCGCAGCCACAGGGGCACAGGCAAATGCGAGTCACATCTTGCAACATTACTTCTTGGAGACCAGAAGTCAAGCAATGGTTTTCAGCTCAAGGGGATGTTATCTTGATTCAGGAGCACCATCTTTTGGAGTCCCAAGTTGTTGCTGAAATCTCGTCTATGGCTGCCATGGGCTTCGACTCCTTCCTTTTGCCCGCAGCCCCTGGGGAAGGCCGACGGAATAGCTCTAGAGGCGGAGTTGGGGTTTTAGTTAGAGCCCACCTGGGAGCCCGTTTGCGAGGTCAGTATACCAACCAAGGTTGTGGCTACGTGGCGGTGACGCTACGCACACAAGGGGCTGACTTGACAGTAGTTAGCCTGTACCTCCAGTCTTCCTCCGGCTTCGGGTCCCCGGTCAACTCTGACATCCTTGCATCTCTGCGCGCAATTCGTCAATCTGTGAGGGGCCCAATCCTGATAGGTGGAGACTGGAACTCGCCTTTGAAGGATTTGTTGGACACTGCCATTTTTCAAAGTTTGTCCCTGGAACCAATTGGGCCCAACAAAGCCACCTGTGGTGACAATGAGCTTGATTTTCTGGCTGTATCACACTGCCTGGAAGGTTTGCTCCGGGTTGATGCCTCCTGGGATGTTCCTTTCAAGCCACATGCAGCAATCCAAGTTGCCCTCAATGTGGGCGCTTTCCAGCTCACCACTCCACAGCTTCCCTCCTTTGTGCTTTCCTTCAGGGAAGAACCGCTTGATTACATACAGGTTGAGGAGACCCTCGCCTCTTTGCCGGATACCACCTTTTCGGCTGACCCCCTGAGCAATCGACTGGCTTCCATTTCCAGTTCGGTTGAGCACAGTCTTTTGCAATCGTCCCAGGGTATTGGTCGCCAACTCCAAGTTGAATTCCTCCCAGCTGTTCCTCGCATGTCCCAGTTCGCATGGGAAGGTTCTTGCCAGGCTTTTTGGCACCGGGTACAATTTCTGTGCCAGGGAGACCACCCCAAACGTCGAGAGCAATGCCAGGAGTATTTGCCGCAGATCCTGGACCACTGGCAGGGCAACTCGGAGGAGGCTGTTTCTTTTCTTTCTACGCTCCAGGCCTGTCTCTCGGAGCAGGCTGCTGTTCCCGAGCCCGTCCAGCAATTATTGCAGGAGCAATTTCTGCTGGCCTCTAAAGTTCACCAGGATGCCCAGACCAAGTCGTACAGGTCGTGGTTGCAGGGAGCCCAAGAAAAAGGGATGGCCCCCCTTTTCAAGACGATCAAAAAAGGTGAAATCACCACTGCACGTCCCTTTCGGGATCTGTCCGCAGAGGTCCGCGCCCTGGCTAGAACCAAACTATGGCTCCGCACTTGGAAAGGCGTACTTAGAGTTGAGGACCTTCCTCCTCTTCCACACGCAGAGCAACAGGCTCGCGGAAAGCTACGGGAACTGGCTGCTCAGCAGGTCGCTACCCTGAGCCCCATTTCCCCGGAACAGCTGCAACAAAGGTTTTCCAAAGGCAGGGTCACTGCCCCAGGACCGGACGGCTGGAGCAAGTCCCTTCTCAAGAAATTGACTTGGCCAATGCTTCAGGACATCGCTGAATTTTATCAGGAGCTCGAAAGAGGCCTCCGAGTCCCGCAGCAGTTCCTCCTGACACAAGTTTGTATGCTGCCCAAATCGGCTACTGCTGAGAGACCTATCTCTTTAACTCACGTTTTGTGGAGGGACTACTGCAGAGCCAGGTGGTCCCTGATCCAAGAGTGGACGGTCTCCTACCAGGCCCTGGCTCCTTGGGATGCCGCAGTGCCAGGTCGAACATCTCTAGACATCGGCATCCGCCGGTTGCTGTGGGCCGAAGCCTCCCGAACTCAGTCCAAACACTTTGTAGGACTCTTTCTTGATATCAAAGGTTTCTATGATTGTGTAGTTTGGGCCTCGGTAGTCGACACCGGACTCCTGTTGCAGTTCCCACCTTTGCTTTTGGAGCTTTCCCTTCAAATTTATGGTGGGACACGATTTGTCTCAGCCGAAAATTCGGTTTCGCCGGGAATCATTCCCACAGTTGGGTTGCTTCAGGGTTGCCCTGTTGCGCCGGTGGTTTCGAAACTGGCTTTGTTTGTCCCAATCAGGGACCTTCAGGCTACTGGCCTCACTCACAACATCGACCAGTGGCTGGATGACATTTCGGCTGACGTGGTAGGGTCCACTGCTTCTAACACGGCTCACAAAGCCCTCAAGACATTTCGTATACTGCGAGACTCTCTTGCGGAACGAAATCTTCAGGTTTCCTTGGAAAAAACCAAGTTTCTTTGCTCAGACTCTGCCACCTCTCAAGTTCTTGCGCGTCTGCGTTCGGACCAAGATCCTGGCATTACTCTGTTAGCCAAAGACTTAGGGGTTGACAGCAATGCTGGCAGACGCCGCAGGCTTGCCACCTCTCTGGGCAGGCACAAGAAGGCGCAAGGCCGCCACAAGCGCCTTCGTGCTTTAGGTGTTGATTCGCATTGCTCACGCACGAGGGTTGTGCGCGGATCCATCATGACATGTGCCACCTATGGCCATCAGGCACAGGGTGTTAGTCCCAAACGGTTGAAATGGCACCGCGCTGTGCTGGCTGGTAGCTTAGGACGCCAACATCTAGGAGGAACCCTGACCGTCTTGGAGATGTTCTCCCACAGATTTCCGGATCCCCGAGAGCAGATCATTTGTGAGCATTTGCAAGTTTTTCTTCGTATTCTTGGCCGTTCTCCTTCCATTTGGGAGGAAGTTCAAAGGTCCTGGCCCTTGGTCAAATCCAGGTTGGAGGCTTCGCCTCACCCTTGGAAAATCGTTGCCGGACCCATTTCGGCCATGATTCAGTATGCCAGGGATATGGGATGGGATGTCCAGTCCCCGGAAGTCTGGCATATTGATGGCCACCCCTGGCCCGTTGACTTCAGCCCCTTTCTTTTTCAGGAGCTGCGGCGCAAGATTCGGTCTACCATCAAGAGCGAAAGGTTGCGAGCCATCTCTGGCCAACATGGCGGCCAAGGAGCTCAGGAGGGTGTAGATTTCACAATTCATCGCCGCATTGCTTTAAAGAAGACCAAACGTCTGACCTTCTACAGGTCAATCTGGCAAGGTGCAGTTGTGCATGCGGGAAGTGGTGGCCACCCCAAGTGCCCTTACTGTAAGGATCGGGGCCTTGATTCAGAAAACACACTACAACATGTGCTGTGGGACTGCCCCAGATGGGCCAGACAGCCAAAGCTTCCCAGGCATCTTGAACAAATGCGTCAGTCCCATCCTGCGCCCTGCCTTTGGTTGCGAGCCCTTCCCCCTCTTGCCTATGTCTCCTCGCCACTTCAGAACGCTGAGGATAGGTATGCGGGCACCTGGCCGTCACAGCCCTGGGACTCGGATCTTGTCATTGGAACTGATGCCAGTGGCGGAAAATTTTCTTCCGATCCCAGATTGCGGACCATTGGATGGGCTGTGATTCTAGCACGCAAAACGGGCCAAAGCATCACAGTTATTGCAACTGCGAGCGGGGTTTTGCCTCGGCCGGCCACGGTTCTAGATGGGGAGGTCCATGCCATTGTTAAGGCCCATGAGCTTTGCCCAGGCCTGACGGATCTTACTACGGATTCTCGGGTAGCTTGCAAGCAGGCTGCAGCTAGGGCGGTTACATCCAAGCATTCCATGTTTTGGAAACCCCAATGGCAGAACATATCCCCACAACATCTTCATTGGGTCAAGGCCCACTTGGATGTAGGAAAATTTGCTGAAAAGTTTGGAAAAGATGAGGTTTGGCGTTGGCATTTGAATCAGGAAGCTGACCAACTTGCTGGGTCCAGGGCTGACCAAGCTTTGCACCCTGATGCCAAAAAGCAAGTCAGGCAAGTTGACACGCTGGTTTCCACCCTTTCCCAGCTACTTAGCCAGAGGGCGGAGATTTTGATTACTACGCAGGACAAGAAGACTATTTTCTGCAAGCGCCAGCCAAAACCTCCAACCCTCAACAAAAGGCAACAGATTGAGCAACTCGTCAGCCAAACCGTCTCTCCGCTGGGACACCAGTGGGAAATTCGGAGTCAGCACCCTACGAACCTCACAGCCATGTGTGGGAAATGTGGCCTTTACCTGCAGCAAGTAGACCCTCCTTCACTGTTCCAGCAGGTCCTTGCCCAGCCGTGCTTGGGAAGGGAAGGTCGTCCCCCGGATCACCTGGCCTGTCACTCTTCCCATCAGCTTGTTTCCATAGGCAAAGCTTGGCAGTGTAAAGTGTGTGAAGGCATTTTGCCAGCGCGGGCAAAGAAAGTCCCGGGGCTCCTCCAGTCCCTGTGTGTGACCCGTAAACACACTAACAAACTGACTAAGTTCACCAAGAGTTTGTTAAGTGGCGTAGGGGTTCCGGAGTCACTACCTGCCTCCAAGAAGGCTAGCAAGCTTTCTAAGGAGACTCTCCCAAAAGCCCAAAACCTTAGCAACTTCTTTGCAACACCACTTAACAGGGTTGAGGCCACTCCCCTGCAAACTCTCACTCCCGATGACCCTCCCTTGCAGAACATGGTCAGGATTGAGCCTCCCTCTCCTGCTGTCCGCGATTACCGGGATCCTGGAAGCCCAGAGCTTGGAGACTTAAGGGCTGCTGGCTCCATTGTTCGCAAGGTGAAGTTCCAAAATCCATCCAACCATTGTTACACCAATTCTCTGGTGGTTGGTTTCTTTTGGGTTGACCTGCTCCTTGATGCCTCCAGCCCCTTTGCGGGATCCCCCATCCAGGGCATCCTGCGATGGTTGAAAGATCAGCGCAAAGTCGAGCTGTGGCAGTCCCTGGTTTGGAAGAGATTAGTTGCAGGCCAGGGTCGATGGGAATCCCCAAACAGCCAGCATGATGTTTGTCAACTTCTCATGCACCTTTCTTCGGGGCTTCCCCGTGACCTCTCTTGCGTTTCATGGCGAGCTCATGCTCCCAATGCACCTCACCACGAGGGTAATTTTTCCCACTTCCTCTTCACCTCCCGGAGCACGAAGTCTCTATGAGGGAACTTCTGGCAAATTGGCAACAAGGTGGAGAAGTGAAAATCCTTACTCACCCGCCTTTGATTGCATTGCAGCTTTTGAGGTTTGTTAGGGAAGGGGGGGGTTTTCGGAGGCTCGAGAACCCAGTTGGTTTTGAGGATCCTTGTGTGCTTGAGGGATTGGATGGGGAACTTCTTCGTTACTACCCCAAGGCCGTGGTCTCGCATTTAGGCAACTCCCCGACCTCTGGACATTATCGTACATTACTTCTCCCCTCCAAGCTCATTACTGATGATGGGGTAGGTGCTGTTTGCGCCAAGCCTGCAGATGTAGCCTGGTCTAAGTGCTACTCGTACCTGGTTTTGCTAACCCTCCATGTCTGAGC
The DNA here is from genome assembly GCA_905221615.1 of Symbiodinium sp. CCMP2592. Taxonomy (NCBI): domain Eukaryota; class Dinophyceae; order Suessiales; family Symbiodiniaceae; genus Symbiodinium; species Symbiodinium sp. CCMP2592. Next base: position 16,806 of record CAJNDT010001271.1, read on the forward strand.
CTTCTCGCAGCTTTTGGCTCCAAGATGGGTAAAGGAAAAGGGAAGAATAAGCCAGGGAAGGGGCAGAATGCCCCTTTCGAGGACCCGGTAACGGAACAGCGGTACCAGGCCCTCTTGCAGCATCGTTTTAGTGAGGGCAAACCTGCTATTTCGAGATCAAGGTACTCCAGGCAAAGCCAGCATTCAGGTACCGACCGGGAACCTCCGGCTTCTGGTCCCAACTTGTCAAGGTCGGTTGAGGCCCCTATCACGAGGCCAAAAGCCGCACCCAAGCCGGGGGTAGCCCGAACCCCACCACCACCACCGCCAAAGCGGCAACGCACAGAGGCCCAGGCTGAGGAGGCCTCGCCAAGAGCCTCCGGTTCCAATCTGCAGGCTGAGGTGCCCTCGCCTTCCAATGCTGATGAACCAGGCCTAGCCTCCACAACTCAGGTTGAGCAGGTCTCACCTGCACCAACCTCTCCTTTGGGCCTGAGCAGGATGAGGTGCTGACCTCTCCTAAACAGGAACCTGCCCAGAGTTCTCAGACTGAGGTTCCTTCACCGGCAACCAAGCCGGATACAGATGCTGGTGATCCAGGCCCGGCCGCCACAACCCAGGTTGAGAAGGTCTCGCCTGAACCGGCCTCTCCCTCGGAGCATGAGCAGGAAGAGGTACTGACCTCTCCTAAGCAGGAGCCTGCCCAGAGCTCCCAGGTTGAGGTTACCTCACCGGCACCCAAGCCGGATACAGAAGGCAAGGCTTCCAAAACACAGGTTGAGAAGATCTCACCTGAGCCAGCCTCTTCTTTGGTCCCTGAGCAGGTTGAGGAACCCTCACCTCATCCAGATCCTGTCCCCAGTGACCAGGTTGAGGCAAACTCACCGGCCACCACCAAGTTTTCGGAGGAGGCTCCATCCCCAGCGGAGTCCCTTCCAGGCCCAGATCCGGGAATCAAGGGCGAGGACCTCAGAAGGGAGCCAGGTTCGGAGGTTCCCTTGGAGCTTCTCTACAAGCAGCCCCTGAAGATCCCGAGATCCCTCCGAGGCGTGTCCCTTAACAAAAAGGGCTCGTCTGGCACGCCTTGGACTTTTTACACTCCGGCGGAGCTGGAGGACGAGCATGGAGGGGTATGGGCCGTTTTGGGGGTAGGTGGCAGTCGTGTCACCGGAGCCCCCGGCTCAATGGGGACTTGGAGCCGATTTTCAGGTCCTCAAACTGGGGCTCGCCGAGGACATGGGCCAGGAGCAGATTTTTCTGGAGGGACTATCCAGAGATTTCACCTTTATCCCTCGACCGGGGACTTCTGGTGATGTTCTGCTCACCCTGTCAGAGAATGGCCATGGCAAGGGTTTTACCCTACGGGGCCGCGCGGTTTTCTACAGGCGGGTCATCCCTGTGGCTTCTCCGCAGGGAAGGCTTAGGACACTTGATGTCCCGGACCTCCTGGCTTTGTTAAGTGTGGTCGCGTTTTTGAGTGCCTGCCATATCCGCTTGTCGGATCTTGGGGAGCACAATGTAGGTTGGGCACTCCCGACCTTGGCGCGCACACGCGCCGAGAACATGGCGCTTCAAAGTGCAAAGCTGCGCTCGGCCGACTACGTGCAGGTTTGTTTGTACGACGGGGGCCGCTGGAGAGAAGCGCAGCACAAGCACTGGCCTGGAAAGGCGGCAACCAAGGGGCTTCTTAGCCTATGCGCCAAACATGAAATGTTTGGTCCATGGGTGGAAGAACAAATCCACCTTTATGGCTCCCCCGAGGTTTTGTGCAAGGTCTTCCTCCACCGCCTCCAGGACTTTCCGCACCACTTTGAGGGCTTAAAGGACTCGGGGTTCTTAACCTACCTCCCCTTGTGCTACAAGGTTGGTATGGTTATTCCCCTGAGCAACCCTTGGAGCAATCCGGATGATACAACCTGGCAGCTCGTTCCGATCCCTAGTTTGGACACCCCGACCAGTTGAGAAACCCCTGAAGGGTTTTAAGGTGAGGTGACTCCCTTAAGCTTGCAAGCCGCTTCAGGGTGAGGAGACTCCCCTTTCCAGCCTTAATTCAACGAGCCAATTTGGTCACAAGCCTAAGTCTGCTCAAGGTGAGGCTACTCCCTTGCTCTACAAGTCAACAACGTGAGGAGACTCCGTGGACTTGGAGAAGCTACAAGGTTGAGATACCTCCCTTGCACAACCCCTTTTGTTGCCGCCTAGCTCAAAGTGAGGAGACTCCTTGGAAGGTAGGCTGAGGGCAACCGCAGTAGGCAGGTGAGCTCGACCAGTCTGTGCCGAGGGTGCTGTTTAAGGACATCACCTGATGTCAGACTGGTCTAGAGAAACTCGCCGCTCCCAAAGTGGACTAGGCTCCGAAATCAGGGTGAGGTGACTCCCCTAAAGCTCCGTCTCACCCTGACTCGAACTGGGCTCAGCCCAGCGGACCGACCGCTCGAGCGTGATTTTCAATCCCAACAGGGGGGGGGGGCCTTCCGTGCAAGAGTGTGCAGTGTGTGCAGGTGTGTACCCTGCTGCCCATCCCTCTGTTTGCACTGCAACAGTGTAAACCTGCTTGACACACCTGTTTTGCAGCTACTTTGGTTTGCAGCTGCACGGTCTCCTTTTCTTCTTGGCCGCCAACTGAGCTAAGTGAGTTAGTTATGAAGGTCGCTCAACCGCTACCTCGCCCAATGGGGCCTGAGGTTACTTGAGCCAGACACCTTCCTGTGCAGTCTTCCGATTTTGAATAGGGCTTTGAGGCTACTGGTTGTACTGGAGCCTTCAAGGCGTACTCGCTTAGCCCTGGCTTTGCTACAGCCAGTTTTAATTAATGCATGCTTCAGGGTTTCTTCGGACAGGCCTCTGGCCGTGGACTTCTCGCGCCACCGGAATGATTTTCAATCCCTGGCTCAAGTTTTCGGCTCAGACTTTGCAGTGCCGACGTGGCCTTTTAGCCTGGAGTCCCTACTTTTGCTAAAGGCCCTGACTGGAACCCAAACCGCAACCTTAAAGGTCGTAGGCTGGCTGTCCAGCAAGGGTTGGGGCGGGGTAGCGCCATACTGCACGTGCTTTCAAGCCGAACACTTGCTCAGCCGTTGTCACAGGTTGAGCTTGCTCGCCATGACTTGGGGAAAAAACGGTGCCAAGGGTGCAGCAACGCCCTACATCGTCTGTCCTCACTGCTCTAGGGCGGGTAAGCAGAGCTGGATTTTCGTAGACAGAGTCCAGCACCACCCCTTTTGCAACCTGTGTGGCAACGCCTGGAAGACCAAGGGTGCTCCGGTCACTCAAAGACTGCGCCCGCGGGGTCCCAAGAAGAACAGGGACAGAAGCGCAACCACTGAGAGTGCAACTCAAAGCCCCCAACGGCCTAGGAATCATGAGGGCAACCTCTCCAAAGCCGTCACGACTCTTTGGCAGAAGTTTCCCCCAGAGGTCCAGAAGGAACTGAGCGAGGCAGGTTTCCAAGCAGGCCGGCAGCCGAGTCCGCCTCCAGGCCTCCAGTCTGGAAAAGGCAAAGGGGCAAAGGGTGGGCTTGACGAGCAGGCCGAAGCCTCTAAGAACCTGTGGGATTCCGCGTCTGATGATCAGAAGAAGCTGATGCGCCAAGCTGGCATCCCTGAGCCGGTGGCGTCGGAGCCAACAGACCTTGCGGCCCTTTGCAAGAAGCACTTGGAGTCATTGCCGCCTTCGATCCAGCAAGCCCTTGCAGCACTTGATCCTCCGGCCCCCACGCAGACTCAGCAGATTGAGCTTGCAACTCGTCGCTTTAAGCAGAGCACTACGGACTTGCGACAGATGATCCAGCAAACTGCTGCTTTACAGATTCGCATAGACCGAGCCAAAGCAACCTACCAGGAGCTGCTTGAGAAGATGAAGGTTTGCCAATCTGACTTGCAAAGCAAGCAAGCTGAAGTCACGGCTATGCAATCGGAGTTGGAAGCCACACTCCGTGCTGATGCTTTGGGTCTGGAGGACCCCGCGCGCAAGGACGATTCCTTGGAAGGGCTTCTAGATACGCTTGCCAAAGTTGGGATTGTCCTGACCCAGGAGCAGAAGGAGCTTTACGAGGAGGCCCAGCGCGGTAAGCTTAACGATGGGCAGCAGAATATGGATGTTGAAGCCACAAACCAGCCTGGTTTGACGGCTCCGACCCGTGCCCCGCTGAGCCAAACTATGCCAGATCACAAGGGCACTGAGCCGCATGAGCAAGCCAAGCCCAGGTCCAGGAGCCGAGGCCGTAGCACGCAGCAAGGTTAGGGAGTGGGGCTGGGGGTTCAGGTTAGGTCTGTTTTCGAGGAAGGTCCTTTAAGTGGGGACAGTGGGCAACCTGCTTGTGCATTTCAGCCTGCCCTTCTGCTTGATCAAGATGTTTCCTGTGCCCCTGCGTCCAGCTCTCAGCCCTGCGGGTTTTCCGGCGAATCGGTTAAGAGACCCATTTCTTTGTACAGTGATTTGTTTTCATTGGGGGAGTGCCAACCTCAGCAGCCCAAGTCCTTAGAGAAGGTTTCAGGGTATGTTGAGGCTTACTCACAATTTTGCAACACCGACCTTGTATGGGATCAGTTTTGGTTACCTGGTTTTTCTGGTAAGGAAGACTGGGATTCTTTTGGGGATTTGAGTGCCTGGCAGACCGTTGCCAAAGGATTACGCCACAGCACCCCGCTGCAGTCCCAAGACACCCAACTCATCACTGGACCCCAATTTTGGCCCCCGTCTTTCTCGACAACTGAGTTTGATGAGGTCCCTGTGACCGGTGCTTCTTCAATCTCTGCTTTTGTGGCCACAACCTCAGCAACGGCATCTCAAGTTGAGGAGTTTCCTCGCTTACAGGCGTCGGGGAGCCACGCCGAGGTTGGGGTCACCCGCAAACGGAATAAAACCAGGCGCAGAGCGAAACAGCCCAAACACATTAGGGTGCCATTCTCTCAGCTTGCCCTTTGTGAGATGCCACCTGAGTTGCCACCGTCGGCAAGCCCACACAGCCAGTGGCGAACACTCGAAGGCCAGGTGTGGGAGGCTGTCCAGAACCCAGGTCTGTTGGGAGCAACTTCGGAGTTGGTTGCCCACCTTCTTGATCAGGTTGAACAGGGCAGCTTAGGTTGGTGGCTGTGCCAAGAGATCTTGGCCCTCCAACGTTCTTTTGACTTGACTTTGCTCCTGCTTGTTGCTCGGGGCTTTGAAGTTTTGCGCAAATCGCAGCCACAGGGGCATAGGCAAATGCGAGTCACATCTTGCAACATCACTTCTTGGAGGCCCGAAGTCAAGCAATGGTTTTCAGCTCAAGGGGATGTTATCTTGATTCAGGAGCACCACCTTTTGGAGTCCCAAGTTGTTGCTGAAATTTCGTCTATGGCTGCCATGGGCTTTGACTCCTTCCTTGTGCCCGCAGCCCCTGGGGAAGGCCGACGGAATAGCTCTAGAGGCGGAGTAGGGGTTTTAGTTAGAGCCCACCTGGGAGCCCGTTTGCGAGGCCAGTATACCAACCAAGGTTGCGGCTACGTGGCGGTGACGCTACGCACACAAGGGGCTGACTTGACAGTAGTTAGCCTGTACCTCCAGTCCTCCTCCGGCTTCGGGTCCCCGGTCAACTCTGACATCCTAGCATCTCTACGCGCAATTCGTCAATCTGTAGGGGCCCAATCCTGATAGGTGGAGACTGGAACTCGCCTTTGAAGGAATTGTTGGACACTGCCATTTTTCAAAGTTTGTCCCTTGAACCAATTGGGCCCAACAAAGCCACATGTGGTGACAATGAGCTTGATTTTCTGGCTGTATCACACTGCCTGGAAGGTTTGCTCCGGGTTGATGCCTCCTGGGATGTTCCTTTCAAGCCACATGCAGCAATCCAAGTTGCCCTTAATGTGGGCGCTTTCCAGCTCACCACTCCACAGCTTCCCTCCTTTGTGCTTTCCTTCAGGGAAGAACCGCTTGATTACATGCAGGTTGAGGAGACCCTCGCCTCTTTGCCCGATACCACCTTGTCGGCTGACCCCCTGAGCAATCGACTGGCTTCCATTTCCAGCTCGGTGGAGCACAGTCTTTTGCAAACGTCCCAGGGTATTGGTCGCCAACTCCAAGTTGAATTCCTCCCAGCTGTTCCTCGCATGTCCCAGTTCGCATGGGAAGGCTCTTGCCAGGCTTTTTGGCACCGGGTACAATTTCTGTGCCAGGGAGACCACCCCAAACGTCGAGAGCAATGCCAGGAGTATTTGCCGCCGATCCTGGACCACTGGCAGGGCAACTCGGAGGAGGCTGTTTCTTTTCTTTCTACGCTCCAGGCCTGTCTCTCGGAGCAGGCTGCTGTTCCCGAGCGCGTCCAGCAATTAATGCAGGAGCAATTTCTGCTGGCCTCTAAAGTTCACCAGGATGCCCAGACCAAGTCGTACAGGTCGTGGTTGCAGGGAGCCCAAGAAAAAGGGATGGCTCCCCTTTTCAAGACGATAAAAAAAGGTGAAATCACCACTGCACGTCCCTTTCGGGATCTGTCCGCAGAGGTCCGCGCCCTGGCTAGAACCAAACTATGGCTCCGCACTTGGAAAGGCGTACTTAGAGTTGAGGACCTTCCTCCTCTTCCACACGCAGAGCAACAGGCTAGCGGAAAGCTACGGGAACTGGCTGCTCAGCAGGTCGCTACCCTGAGCCCCATTTCCCCGGAACAGCTGCAACAAAGGTTTTCCAAAGGCAGGGTCACTGCCCCAGGACCGGACGGCTGGAGCAAGTCCCTTCTCAAGAAATTGACTTGGCCAATGCTTAAGGACATCGCTGAATTTTATCAGGAGCTCGAAAGAGGCCTCCGAGTCCCGCAGCAGTTTCTCCTGACACAAGTTTGTATGCTGCCCAAATCGGCTACTGCTGAGAGACCTATCTCTTTAACTCACGTTTTGTGGAGGGACTACTGCAGAGCCAGGTGGTCCCTGATCCAAGAGTGGACGGTCTCCTACCAGGCCCTGGCTCCTTGGGATGCCGCAGTGCCAGGACGAACATCACTAGACATCGGCATCCGCCGTTTGCTGTGGGCCGAAGCCTCCCGCACTCAGTCCAAACACTTTGTAGGACTCTTTCTTGATATCAAAGGCTTCTATGATTGTGTTGTTTGGGCCTCGGTAGTCGACACCGGACTCCTGCTGCAGTTCCCACCTTTGCTTTTGGAGCTTTCCCTTCAAATTTATGGTGGGACACGATTTGTCTCAGCCGAAAATTCAGTTTCGCCGGGAATAGTTCCCACAGTTGGGTTGCTTCAGGGTTGCCCTGTTGCGCCGGTGGTTTCGAAACTGGCTTTGTTTGTCCCAATCAGGGACCTTCAGGCTACTGGCCTCACTCACAACATAGACCAGTGACTGGATGACATTTCGGCTGACGTGGTAGGTTCCACTGCTTCTAACACGGCTCACAAAGCCCTCAAGACATTTCGTATACTGCGAGATTCTCTTGCGGAACGAAATCTTCAGGTTTCCTTGGAGAAAACCAAGTTTCTTTGCTCAGATTCTGCCACCTCTCAAGTTCTTGAGCGTCTGCGTTCGGACCAAGATCCTGGCATTACCCTGTTAGCCAAAGACTTAGGGGTTGACAGCAATGCTGGCAGACGCCGCAGGCTTGCCACCTCTCTTGGCAGGCACAAGAAGGCGCAAGGCCGCCACAAGCGCCTTCGTGCTTTAGGTGTTGATTCGCATCATTCACGCACTAGGGTTGTGCGCGGATCCATCATGACATGTGCCACCTATGGCCATCAGGCACAGGGTGTTAGCCCCAAACGGTTGAAATGGCACCGCGCTGTGCTGGCTGGTAGCTTAGGACACCAACATCTTGGAGGAACCCTGACCGTCTTGGAGATGTTCTCCCACAGATTTCCGGATCCCCGAGAGCAGATCATTTGTGAGCATTTGCAAGTCTTCCTTCGTATTCTGGGCCGTTCTCCTTCCATTTGGGCGGAAGTTCAAAGGTCCTGGCCCTTGGTCAAATCCAGGTTGGAGGCTTCGCCTCACCCTTGGAAAATCGTTGCCGGACCCATTTCGGCCATGATTCAGTATGCCAGGGACATTGGATGGGATGTCCAGTCCCCGGAAGTCTGGCATATTGATGGCCACCCCTGGCCCGTTGACTTCAGCCCCTTTCTTTTTCAGGAGCTGCGGCGCAAGATTCGGTCTACCATCAGGGGCGAAAGATTGCGAGCCATCTCTTGCCAACATGGCGGTCAAGGAGCTCAGGATGGTGTAGATTTTACAATTCATCGCCGCATTGCTTTAAAGAAGACCAAACGTCTGACCTTCTACCGGTCAATCTGGCAAGGAGCAGTTGTGCATGCGGGAAGTGGTGGCCACCCCAAGTGCCCTTACTGCAAGGATCGGGGCATTGAGTCAGACAACACACTACAACGTGTGCTGTGGGACTGCCCTAGATGGGCTAGACAGCCAAAGCTTCCCCGGCATCTTGAACAAATGCGTCAGTCCCATCCTGCGCCCTGCCTTTGGTTGCGAGCCCTTCCCCCTCTTGCCTACGTCTCCTCGCCACTTCAGAACGCTGAGGATAGGTATGAGGGCACCTGGCCGTCACAGACCTGGGACTCGGATTTTGTCATTGGCACCGATGCCAGTGGTGGTAAATTCTCTTCCGATCCCAGATTGAGGACCATTGGATGGGCTGTGATTCTAGCACGTAAAACGGGCCAAAGCATCACAGTCATCGCAACTGCGAGCGGGGTTTTGCCTCGACCGGCCACGGTTCTAGATGGGGAGGTCCATGCCATTGTCAAGGCCCATGAGCTTTGCCCGGGCCTGATGGATCTTACTACAGATTCTCGGGTAGCTTGCAAGCAGGCCGCAGCTAAGGCGGTTACATCCAAGCATTCCATGTTTTGGAAACCCCAATGGCAGAGCATCTCCCCACAACACCTTCATTGGGTCAAGGCCCACTTGGATGTAGGAAAATTTGCTGAAAAGTTTGGAAAAGATGAGGTTTGGCGTTGGCATTTGAATCAGGAAGCTGACCAGCTTGCCGGGTCCAGGCTGACCAAGCTTTGCACCCTGATGCCAGAAAGCAAGTCCGGCAAGTTGACACGCTGGTTTCCACCCTTTCCCAGCTACTTAGTCAGAGGGCGGAGATTTTGATTACTACGCAGGATAAGAAGACTATTTGCTGCAAGCGCCAGCCAAAACCTCCAACCCTTAACAAAAGGCAGCAGATTGAGCAACTCGTCAGCCAAACCGTATCTCCGCAGGGACACCAGTGGGAAATTCGGAGTCAGCACCCGACGAACCTCACAGCTATGTGTGGGAAATGTGGCCTTTACCTGCAGCAAGTGGACCCTCCGTCACTGTTCCAGCAGGTCCTTGCACAGCCGTGCCTAGGAGGGGAAGGTCGTCCCCCGGAGCACCTGGCCTGTCACTCCTCCCATCAGCTTGTTTCCATTGGCAAAGCTTGGCAGTGTAAAGTGTGTGAAGGCATTTTGCCAGCGCGGGCAAAGAAAGTCCCGGGGCTCCTCCAGTCCCTGTGTGTGACCCGTAAACACACTAACAAACTGACTAAGTTCACCAAGAGTCTGTTAAGTGGTGTAGGGGTTCCGGAGTCACTACCTGCCTCCAAGAAGGCTAGCAAGCTTTCTAAGGAGACCCTCCCAAAAGCCCGAAACCTTAGCAACTTCTTTGCAACACCACTTAACAGGGTTGAGGCCACTCCCCTGCAAACCCTCACTTCCGACGACCCTCCCTTGCAGAACATGGTCAGGATTGAGCCTCCCTCTCCTGCTGTCCGCGATCACCGGGATTCTTGTAGCCCGGAGCTTGGAGACTTAAGGGCTGCTGGCTCCATTGTTCGCAAGGTGAAGTTCCAAAATCCATCCAATCATTGTTATACCAATTCTTTGGTGGTTGGTTTCTTTTGGATTGATCTGCTCCTTTATGCCTCCAGCCCCTTTGCTGGATCCCCCATCCAGGGCATTCTGCGATGGTTGAAAGATCAACGCAAAGTCGAGCTGTGGCAGTCCCTGGTTTGGAAGAGATTAGTTGCAGGCCAGGGTCGATGGGAATCCCCAAACAGCCAGCATGATGTTTGTCAACTTCTCATGCACCTTTCTTCGGGGTTTCCCCGGGACCTCTCTTGCGTTTCATGGAGAGCTCGTGCTCCCAATGCACCTCACCACGAGGGTAACTTTTTCCCACTTCCTCTTCACCTCCCGGAGCACGAAGTCTCTATGAGGGAACTCCTGGCAAGTTGGCAACAAGGTGGAGAAGTGAAAATCCTCACTCACCCGCCTTTGATTGCATTGCAGCTTTTGAGGTTTGTTGGGGACGGGGGGGGTTTTCGGAGGCTCGAGAACCCAGTTGGTTTTGAGGATCCTTGTGTGCTTGAGGGATTGGATGGGGAACTTCTTCGTTACTACCCCAAGGCCGTGGTCTCGCATTTTGGCAACTCCCCGACCTCTGGACATTATCGTACATTACTTCTCCCCTCCAAGCTTATTACTGCATGATGATGGGGTAGGTGCTGTTTGCGCCAAGCCTGCAGATGTAGCCTGGTCTAAGTGCTACTCGTACCTGGTTTTGCTAACCCTCCATGTCTGAGCCTTCTCGCAGCTTTTGGCTCCAAGATGGGTAAAGGAAAAGGGAAGAACAAGCCAGGGAAGGGGCAGAATGCCCCTTTCGAGGACCCGGTAACGGAACAGCGGTACCAGGCCCTCTTGCAGCATCGTTTTAGTGAGGGCAAACCTGCTATTTCGAGATCAAGGTACTCCAGGCAAAGCCAGCATTCAGGTACCGACCGGGAACCTCCGGCTTCTGGTCCCAACTTGTCAAGGTCGGTGGAGGCCCCTATCACGAGGCCAAAAGCCGCACCCAAGACGGGGGTAGCCCGAACCCCACCACCACCACCGCCAAAGCGGCAACGCACAGAGGCCCAGGCTGAGGAGGCCTCGCCAAGAGCCTCCGGTTCCAATCTGCAGGCTGAGGTGCCCTCGCCTTCCAATGCTGATGAACCAAGCCTAGCCTCCACAACCCAGTTTGAGCAGGTCTCGCCTGCACCAACCTCTCCTTTGGGGCCTGAGCAGGATGAGGTGCTGACCTCTCCTAAGCAGGAACCTGCCCAGAGTTCTCAGATTGAGGTTCCTTCACCGGCAACCAAGCCGGATACAGATGCTGGTGATCCAGGCCCGGCCGCCACAACCCAGGTTGAGAAGGTCTCGCCTGAACCGGCCTCTCCCTTGGAGCCTGAGCAGGAAGAGGTATTGACCTCTCCTAAGCAGGAGCCTGCCCAAAGCTCCCAGGTTGAGGTTAAATGCCCGGCTTCCAAAACACAGGTTGAGAAGATCTCACCTGAGCCAGCCTCTTCTTTGGTGCCTGAGCAGGTTGAGGAACCCTCACCTCACCCAGATCCTGTCCCCAGTGCCCAGGTTGAGGCAAACTCACCGGCCACCACCGAAGCTCCATCCCCAGCGCAGTCCCATTCAGGCCCAGATCCGGGAATCAAGGGCGAGGACATCAGAGGGGAACCAGATCCGGAGGTTCCCTTGGAGCTTCTTTTCAAGCAGCCCCTGAAGATCCCGAGATCCCTCCGAGGCGTGTCCCTAAACAAAAAAGGCACGTCTGGCACGCCTTGGACTACTTACACTCCGGCGGAGCTGGAGGACGAGCTTGGAGGGGTATGGGCCGTATTGGGGGTAGGTGGCAGTCGTGTCACCTTGGAGCCCCCGGCTCAATGGGGACTTGGAGCCGAAGTTCAGGTCCTCAAGCTGGGGCTCGCCGAGGCCATGGACCAGGAGCAGATTTTTCTGGAGGGATTATCCAGAGATTTCACCTTTATTCCTCGACCGGGGTCCTCTGGTGAAGTTCTGCTCACCTTGTCAGAGAATGGCCATGGCCGGGGTTTTTCCCTTCGTGCCCGCGCGGTTTTCTACAGGCGGGTCATCCCTGTGGCTTCTCCGCAGGGAAGGCTTAGGACACTTGATGTCCCGGACCTCCTGGCCTTGTTAAGTGTGGTCGCGTTTTTGTGTGCCTGCCATATCCGCTTGTCGGATCTTGGGGAGCACAACGTAGGTTGGGCCCTCCCGACCTTGGCGCGCACACGCGCCGAGAACATGGCGCTCCAAAGTGCAAAGCTGCGCTCGGCCGACTACGTGCAGGTTTGTTTGTACGACGGGGGCCGCTGGAGAGAAGCGCAGCACAAGCACTGGCCTGGAAAGGCGGCAACCAAGGGGCTCCTTGGCCTATGTGCCAAACATGAAATGTTTGGGCCATGGGTGGAAGAACAAATCCATCTCTATGGCTCCCCCGAGGTTTTGGCCAAGGTCTTCCTCCACCGCCTCCAGGACTTCCCGCACCACTTCGAGGGTTTAAAGGACTCGGGGTTCTTAACCTACCTCCCTTTGTGCTACAGGGTTGGTATGGTCATTCCCCTGAGCAACCCCGGGAGCAATCCGGATGATACAACCTGGCAGCTCGTTCCGATCCCAAGTTTGGACACCCCAACAAGTTGAGAAACCCCTTGAAGGGTCTTAAGGTGAGGTGACTCCCTTAAGCTTGCAAGCCGCTCCAGGGTGAGGAGACTCCCCTTTCCAGCTTTAATTCAACGAGCCAATTTGGTCACAAGCCTAAGTCTGCTCAAGGTGAGGTTACTCCCTTGCTCTACAAGCCAACAACGTGAGGAGACTCCGTGGACTTGGAGAAGCTACAAGGTTGAGATACCTCCCTTGCACCCTTTTGTTGCCGCCTAGCTCAAAGTGAGGAGACTCCTTGGAAGGTAGGCTGAGGGCAACCGAGTAGGCAGGTGAGCTCGACCAGTCTGTGCCGAGGGTGCTGTTTAAGGACATCACCTGATGTCAGACTGGTCTAGAGAAACTCGCCGCTCCCAAAGTGGACTAGGCTCAGAACTCAGGGTGAGGTGACTCCCCTCAAACTTCGTCTCACCCTGACTCGAACTGGGCTCAGCCCAGCGGACCGACCGCTCGAGCGTGATTTTCAATCCTATAATGGTGCCCCTGTGTCTCGCCAAGGTCAGGAACACTTTCTGTTTTCTCCTTTGTGAGTTTTAGAGAACCTTAGGTGTAGTTGTGAACGGTAGGAGTAGGGAAAAGTTGTCTGTCTGTCGGTCGCTGCGCTCACGCTTCCTGTCTCACCTTGCGGTGAAAGTGATCATTACCAGAAGCGTGTCCAACCGGAGTTTTCCTCACGAGTTTTCACGAAGAACGGTGTTTCCCTGAAGCATGATGAACATCAGAGTGTTTTCAGTTTGTTTGCTGTGAGAACGGACTTCTAGACGAAGTCCGGGGAGCACCTGGGCCATAGAACAGAGTTACCAGTGCAGAGAAGCCGTTAGGAGTCCTTAGGACTTACCGCGGAAGTGAGTGTGCTGAAGTCTCTGTCTGCGCCCCGTTTCACTTTGGCTCAAGACTTGCACTGCGTGACAAGCGCGTGGTGAACAGTTGGTTGCGACGAGAGGTGTAAAAGTGCTGTTAGCTTTCACTGCTGTAGCCTTGCGTGACGTAGTCAGTCAGTCGGCTTGCACCTCCTTTTACTAAACCTAGAAGTGTGCCTCAAGGCGCGTTTGGGTTTTAACGAGGTGTCTCTCAGCAGCAAAATGGCTCTGGAGCCTCAGTGCAGGCTGGGTGCACGGCCAGATGGGCATGCTTATAGCCAAGGAGACACGCGCTGCAGGCATTTCAGTGCTTTTAAGCGCTTTCTCTGCTTTAATGCATGACAAACTGCGAAGAGAAAGATCCCAGCTGCAAACGTGATCAAGTTGCGGGAGGCTCCAAGGAAAGAGAGCTACTGGCGGATGAGCAGGATGGCAGCTGTGGAGTTAAGGCGGTTTTTAGTGTCGCTCTGCCTTGCGTTGCTCGCGGGTTTTTCCACGGACCTTTTCAGGAACTACCAAAGACTGCCAGGAGTTGCCTTAGGCGAAACTCTACCACTGGGACACGACAAGTCAAGCACGTGTGTGCCAAAGCTGAGACAGTCCTTCAGGAGCGTTTGCGCATGTTGCATGCTTGCAGCTTTTTTTGTCAAATTTTGTCCAGTTTTGTGCCAATTTTGTTTGCTCTCGGTCATGGCTCGCAACTGCAGCGTCGGAAAATTCTGCGATGGCTGCGCGGTGGAGTCCTCTTATGACAGCAGAAAGTGGGGCAGACTCTTCCACAGATTCTGTCCAGAGCATTTGAAAGCCAAGCAGAGGAAGACAAAGTGCCGTACACACGTGATCGCAGCCCCAACCAAAAACGGGGACGGCAAGCCACCCTGTCCAGATCGTCTTTGAAAGAGCGATTTTCCTTGGACGGAATCCTTACAAACTCCCATTGAAATTACCGAAATTGCGATTGATGTGGGCATCTTGAAGAACAAAGCAACTGAACAATATTCCTGTGGACAGACTGGTTGGAAACTTGAGCAGAGACAGCACTACTGCAATTGGAGATGTCGAAAGTGCCGCAAGACTATGAGTGTTTGTGCAGGTGACATTGACTTGTTTTCCATCAAAGTGGCCTTGCGCAGTCTGCTTGGAAGCTTATGGACATTTGGTGCTCCATTGTCTTTGTCACCAAACAAATCAGGCCTTGTGCTTGGCATTGACCATCGCTCTACAAGAACACTCTTCGACAACTTCCGAAAGTTTCACTCCGATCATGGACCGACACAACAATACCTTACATCGTGGAGGATTAGGTTGTGATGTGGAGCTCGACGAGATCAGCTTTCGCAGCAAAACAGTCGGCGAGAGAGTTGTGTGGATCCGGTATTTGGCAATTGCCAGGCGTGGCAGCAGCAAAATCTGGCTGACTCAATTGCCATACCGCATCACCGAAGGCGGCCAAGGCGGCGGTGGCCCAATTAGTTTGGAGGAGCTGAAGTCCGCAATCTTGTTGGAAGATGGTGACAGCAGGATCTGCCACGGCTCCGTTTGCCACACAGATGGGGCCGGGGCGCGAACTTACAAACAACTCGGAGTCATGGACAGTCCTTTGCTGGACAGTCGAGTTTTCGGATTTGCACTTGGCCCACACTGCTGTGAAACACAAGCCACCGAGGCCAGAGTTTGCGAAGACGTTTCAGGTCAAGGTGTGGACTGGCTCTGCTTGGGTTCAGGAAGAAAGACAAGGTGGGACACAGAAGTTAGATGGCTTCTTTGCCAGCTTCCGACGTGAAGTTGGCCGCAGGCCGTTTAACACGGCTGGACCCAGTCTTCAGACAGCCGCCAACATGGAGCAGCACTTGCACGAACGAGTGCCCTGTTTCCAACTTGCCTATTGGTTGTCGGGAAGCGACTTGTTCCAGGTCTTCGGAGCTTTGCGGAGTGCAGAGTTGAGTGGTGGAGCATCGTGGGCAACTTTGGCACCCTTTCTGGCAGACCGGGCAAGTGCCAAGAAGGATGAGGGCATCATTGAAACCATTGAGAGTGGCTCCGATGAGTAGTTGCTTGTAGATGTGCCATTGAAACCAGTGGTTGCTTCTTTCTGCTTTTGCTTGCGTTACCCGCTTGTGCGGCTGCAGCTGTCATGCAAAAAGATGAGTTTGCATCCGCCAGATAGTCCTGAGAATGAAGGTGTTTAGGTCATGTAGGCAGAGGCCTTGGATGTGGCCACTGAAGCAGCCCCAAGCCGGGCCTTGGGTGTGGGTGTGAGTGTGGGTGTAGTGTGGGTTTGGGTGGGTGTGGGTGTGGGTGTGGGGGCGTGGGCGTGGGCGTGGGCGTGGGCGTGGGCGTGGGTGTGGGGTGTGGGGTGTGGGTATGGGTGTGGGTGCGGTGTGGGTTCGGGTGGGTGTGGGGGTGGGTGTGGGTTCGGGTGGGTGTGGGGGTGGGTGTAGGTGTGGGTGCAGAAGGCTACGTTAGAGATGCGCGGCGCCTTGCGCGGCAGCAGTTTCGCTTGGGAGGGAACAGCATATATGCGCGGCGCAGTGCGCGGCAGTGTTAAGGGATGCTGCCGCGCACGGCGCCGCGCCCTTCGGGCGCGGCGCTCTCTTTTTAGTTTAATTAATTTTCTACCGCGCGCCACGCCGCGCCCGGCTAATTAACCATTGTCGTTTCTCACACGATGGCGCGAATGTTTTAACGCGCATTGAGCCCGGCAGTGAGAGTGATCAGCGGTCAGTGAGCTTCGCTGTCGCCTCTCTGGTGTTGAACTGTTGCCCCAGCAGCGAGTATCTGTTGAGCAGTGACTAAGCTCTGCCAGCTTTTAGTACGTGAGTCAGTGAGTGTGAATGAGTGAGCTTTGCTGCGACGAACGGCTGCCTGCAGCGCGTAAATTCTTCTTCGGTGTCGGGTGAGCAGTGACCCAAGCTTCGCTCTTTCTTTTCCAAGGGAATGAATGTTTACGGCTTTGAGCCCGGCGCTGAGAGTGGTCAGCGGTGCGAGCCCTGCCCAAGCAGTGGGTGAGAGAGCTTGGCTGTGACCCGAACTGTTGCGTGGCAGCTAGTAGCTTCTTCGTCTTCGGTTGAGCAGCTGGTAAACTTTCCGGCTAGTCAGTGACGAAGCCTTGCTTTGACGTAATCCCAGCCTTCTTTTAATTCTGAAGGCCACAAAACGTGGTTGCGTTGCGGTGTAGGGTTTAGGATGAGTAAGTGAGCCTTGCTGTGGTCCTTGTGGGCAGCCAAAACTCTTTGTTGACATCTAGCAGGTTTTTCCGAATGCACGAATGTGAGCCCGTCATAGCATGCTCAGTCGCTTCTGAAATGTTGAGCCTGTTGCAAGGTCGAAGCTGAGCGCCGTAGTCTTTTACGTAGAGCAACGCGCAGCATGGGAAATCTGGATCCGAAATTGTCCGCTTGCAGAAAGCTAGGACAGGCAGACTCTACTGATCCGCCGCAGTTTGATTCGAGATTGTATGCTGCAGGGTGAGGATACAGACGAGGGAACCTGAACGAGCCCAGAGGTGGCGGGCAAATGATTTCACCCTTAGGACAAAGCCGGTGGTATAATACTCAGCTGCCAACTGAGTTTGATTGACTCCGGCATGTCTGGGACCTTCCACCGTTCTAATAGTGTTATACTACCCAAAGGGTGTGTAAGTGGGTTCCCTTGGTTTTTGCAGCAGATTGGGTTCCCTGTGGGTTCCCTTGTTTTTTGCAACACTTCAGGTGGGCAACATATGGGTTCCCTTGTTTTTTGCAGCATTTCGGGTGTGGTCTGTGTATGTTCTTCATTTAGCTTTCTTGTAGATTCCCATGGTTTTTGCAGCATGGACGGTGGGTTCCCTGTGGGTTCCCTAGTTTTTGCAGCATTTTTAAGTGGGTTCCCATGGTTTTTAACAATATCGACGGTGGATTCTCTGTGGGTTCCCTTGTTTTTTGCAACACTTCAGGTGGGCAACATATGGGTTCCCTTGTTTTTTGCAGCATTTCGGGTGGTCTGTGTATGTTCTTCACTTAGCTGTCTTGTAGATTCCCATGGTTTTTGCAGCATGGACGGTGGGTTCCCTGTGGGTTCCCTAGTTTTTGCAGCATTTTTAAGTGGGCTCCCATGGTTTTTCACCGTCGATACGGTGGGTTCTCTGTTTGGTTCCCGGGTTTTTGCAGCATTTGAAGTGGGTTCCCATGGTTTTCCAATAGGCTCTTTTGGCTTATCCTGCTCCTGCCTAGGTGTCTGTTTGTGTGTCTGTGTGCAAAGCCTGGAGCCGTGTCATGTAAACTTGGAGCTGGGCACCTGCGCAGGTTTTAGGGCCTCAAAAGAAACTTTTGCAGCACTCCAGTTCAACAAAAGCTTGTTCCAACAACTCCGAACTGTTGGCAAGCGGCACCTAAACCTGAAACCAAAGGAGGATCCTGCGTTGACCGCGGAGTTGCGTAGTCAAAGTTGTGCTGCCTCCCTTCCTGCCACCCCTAGAGCTACATGGAGCCAACGTGTGGCGGCCCTGTTGAATGCTGTGGAGACTCCGCCTAGTCGCTTAGTGCCTGGAGTTACAGCCATTGCCAGCCGGTGTGTACAGGGGAGGCCCTTCGAGGCTTCCTACGATTCTGTAGGAAAAAAGAGCTCCTGCAAGTGGAGCTTCCCAGCGCCAAAACAGCCCACGCACAGCAAGCAATCGAAACAGTTGAAGCTACAAGCTGAGATTAACATCTACCAGTAGATGCCGCAAAATCCTCGCATCAGCGTGCCAGCATTTAGCTGCAGCAAACTTATCAAGAGCATTACCACAGGAGGGCGGCGAGCCTCATGTGCATCAGAGGTGAGCCTGTTTAACGTCTTTGGTCTCGACCCAAACTGCAGATAGCAGACGTGCTTTTTGCAGCCTTACTTCAAAGCAGCAAATCCAAATGCAGCGCAAGATGTGCGATGGAACTGGGCCACACCTGCAGCCACTGTCCTGAACATCTTCTTCAGTTCCACTCTTCTCTGAAACATAATGCGCGAGCTGGAGAAACCATGGGAACCCACATGTACCCCACAGGGAACCGAGCTGACACACTGCAAGAGCCAAGGGAGCCCGCCCAGACCTTTGCGCAATATATGCTGGGAAAACCATGGGAACCCACTTGCAATGCTGCAAAAAGCAAGGAACCCACAGGGAATCCACCGTCGATGCTGTTAAACCATGGGAACCCATTAAAACTGCTGCAAAAAACTAGGAAACCCACAGGAAACCCAGCTGACACCCCTTGAGCCAAACGTTGAGCCAAAATTTGGATTTCAGAAAACCTCCAAACCCCGGCCCGTATGCACTGAGGGGGTAAAGCAGCCGCAACCGCTTTCCCTCTCCAGCTTTGCTCTCAATGCAGTCTCTTTGACAGAGCACGGGCACTGGACGCCGAAAGCCCCATCCGAACCCAATGCAATGTGCAATTTCCACAAAAAAACTGCATTTTCCCCCACCTCGTCAACTACGGCTGTAGCACTCGGTCCCTACAAACGAGACAAACCAACAAACCAAATCCAAAAGACAGCGGTGAAACAGGTGGCTCCAGAGGTTTTGGCCGTTCAGCACAAGCTACGGGGCCTCAGCGACCGATCTACAACTGCAGGCAGGATTCAAGACACAATGAAAACTGTGTTGTGCAGCCACACAATTGAACAAAACCCAGTTTGAAAGCCACATTTTTGCCGGATTAGATTCCAAAAATGGTTCCAAAGATTTGACCCATGCATCAAACTTTCCATGCGTGTTTGCAACTTTGAAAACCAAGTGCCTTCAGAGCACAGGTAGTTTGGCAAGTCCGGCTTTTGGAGCTCTTAACGTTTCGCAGCAGCAGGTCTGCTGTGCCATTGTTGCTTTTGGGAAACTCTTCTCCGCAATAGAACCAACTCGGAGTAACGCTCTAGGCTGTGCCTGGCACTTTGTAGGGGTTGGGTACCCGTCCCTCTCTTTGGCTTTGGACTTGTGGATTTGCCCGTGCACGATCGGGACACAACAGGACCTCGGGGTCGACCGTTGTTCGACGGAAATAGAACGGCGGCCGGAGCCTCGACGTTGGGCTCCACTAACGGTCTTGGGCAACTTTGGGCAATGGCCCACTGTTGTTGTGGAACGGTCGCTGTGGACCGTTGCAGGTGCTGAACGGCAACCCTGGCCAAGTCTGGAAGCCGCAGCTAGTTCCGCCTGCTCTAATTAGGTATCTTGTTCACCGCTGTTTTCGTTTGTTTGATGGTTTGTTGGTTTGTAGGGACCGAGTTCCGAATACGCAAAAAAAAAAACAAAAAAAATGGTGCTGGAACTTGGAAAGAGGTAAACACTGTTCGGAGTTCAACTCGGGTCTCCAGTGCCCAGGATTTCGGAACATAAACAATCGCAAGTCAGTGGCACTCTCTGACTTCACATTCACTCGCACGCTCAGCCAATTTCATTTTGACTTTCGATTTCATGTGCTCGCTTCCGCGCATCTTCCGCAGTTCCTTGCGGAATCCTTCCCTTTGTGTAAAGACAACGATTTGGCTGGCATTTGCAAGAGAAAACGACTGAAAGCAAGCGTGTTGCTGTGTGGTTGTCACCCGAAGAATGACGCCAGGAAACTTGTTTCGTGGGCTTCGAGGCTTGCGAACTGGAAGTGAAAGCATCAGACATGCTTTTGTGTGGTTTTTCACCCAACCTGGAACCCAGAGACCATGTTTTAAGCTTTGAAGCTTTTTAAACTTAAAGTGAAAGCATTAGATGCGTGTTTCTGTGTGTTCTACCAAGAAATAAAACTCATCTGGGCTCCGAGCTACAAACCGCAAGTGAAATTATCAGACGCGCTGGTGTGGTCTTCACCCAGCAATCATACCAAGATTGGCCAGGGTTGAGGAGAAGAGCACTCCATGAAGCCGTCAAGACGGATTTGCTGGCTACGTTTAAACAGTTTGTTTTCTATTCGGATGTGTTCCAAATGTCATTCTTGCGCAAAGACTATGTGCGCATTTGCCGCATCTTCAGTTGCAGCAGTCACTACAAATTCGTTACTCCATTAGAAAATCAGATTGGTCAGAGCTGGTTCAGTAAGCAATTCAAAACATCTTAGCAGCCCAGTAGAGGTGCAGAGCAATGGGGCACGGAGTCGTTGTGGCACGAATCACTCCCTGTCTCTGTGCTAAGGAGTGTTGCATCTTCTGCAAAGTGGAGTCGTGGAATACGGAGAGTGAAACTGTGGCTGCTGCTACGAATTTGTTGGCTTTATGGAGCAGATACAGAGCGAGTTTGTGCAGTTCTCTTGTTACCAATTGTTGGCTTAGCCTTGCTTGTGCACCGACTGAAACGACAGCAAATATGTGTTTGGGTACGGCTTTGGAGCTGGTTGATTTGTCCAAGAACACTTCGGTGTTGCTGTCGAGTGCACGGCTGCTCATTTGTGAGCTTTTTATCAAAAACAATCTCTTCTAAGGCCTCAACAGCAAGATTCTGGTTTACTGAAATTTGAGCTGGCGTTGATGCTACAAACATGATATCGTTTGTAACCGACGGTAAACTCCTTTTTGATCAAATCAAGCACGGCCTTACGAAAGATGTTGTCACCGGCCATGCACACAAACAGACTGCTCCATAAACTTCTCACCCTCGGCATTGTTGCCAGCTATGGAATCAAGAAGATAGTCTTGCAGATTCCATAAACTTGATTTGAGAAAGTTCCAACTCTGCTGTTGCAGTTTTCCTACCATGTAGAACATACGTGCAACAGTTTGCTCTGGTTGGAACAAGACCGTCGGACAAGAGAGCCTTGTCTTTGATGTTTCACCACCTGCGAGAAGTCTGGCACGATCATCGTTTCAGGCTCTTGTTGTGGTTTGCTCAAACAAGGCAGGACATTAAGCTGATGTTCACTTGATGCAAGCAAACCCTCTTCATCCACCGAGTCTGCCTTGCGTGCCGTTCTGCGGTTTCCACAATATGAACGTGTGTTCGCAGACGCTTGTATGTTTCTTTTCGATTCCTGGACAAGATAAGATGTGATGGAAGCAATCTGTTGCCAGGAGTGCGGTGGGATTGGTTGCAAAAGCAATTCATGGCCCAAGAATGTCAAGCTTTGGCGAGCTCAGAGAGGAGAGCCTTTGCAATCATGACTGTGAGACTGTGCCAACAAACTTTCAGCTGTGGATCCATTCGGAGGCGAGGACATTCCTTGCCTTGCCGCAGCAGACATGAGATACGCATCGCGTGGGAACACTTGAGATCTGGGCGGATTCGACTTAGGTGCTCGAAATGCTTGCCGACGAAGACACATATGCTACATCGCGAGCGTTGGGTTCATTGGTGAGCTGGATCATGCTCGCGCCTTGTTTTACGCAGCTACACGTTCAGAGAGAGAGTGATGGATCTAGTCATGTGGCTGTCGTAGAGTCGTAGAGGTTTGTTGCAATGCTGATTCCGAGTTGTCGAAGGCGTGTCGTAAGTTGCACATTCCGTACGTCGGTATCATTGCTAATGCTGAGACGCTGCGTGTGTTTGAGCAAGCTGCTAGGTACATACATGAGTGGAAGCTGAGTGGGATGTGGGTTCATGTTCACGCATCCACAACTTGTGCTTCCGGGTCGCCGCTGAAGCGGCTCTCTGAGTCGTGAGTCGAAGACTGAAGCCGATTTTGCGCGGGAAGGCCTTAGAAAGTATGCTTTGAAGTATTTCAAGCTTGGTGATGGCCGGTCTTTTGAGTTGCCTTATTTTAATGATATTTGGAAGCGGCATGGAACACAGAAATTGTTGAAGGATGCTTGCCTGGTTTTTCACGCGAGAGTATACGTGTGTGCGACAGGCTTGATCTCGAAGTCTGGTATGCCTGTCGGAAAGCAGTCGTGCTTTGCTTGCTCGCATGAGTCCTTCAGTCGCAAGCTGCATGAGTTGTTTGCCACATGTCGTTGCAGTGCGCAGGCCAGCTTTGCAGACACTGACTACACATCAACCGGTAGCTACAACAAAGCTACAACAAAGCACTAGCAAGAGGTATCATCATCATCATCAAGGCCCTCAGTGCAGTTTAAAAGGGGGCTTGTTTTCGCTATTTCTCCGATTTGGTTCTGCAAAGACGCCGGTAGTTGCATGACGAAGTCATGCGCGGAGGCTTGCGCAGCATTCGAAGCACTGATTGTTCCTTGAGTTGAGCCCAATCTTCTTTTGAAGCTATGGCCGTAATGACTGTACTGGCGCTGCTGGTCGCTGTTATGGTGGTGTCTGTGAAAGAATCTGCAGCCACTAGGGCTGTCTCCACCTGGGACTTTGAGGCGATGGGAAGTGCCATTCAGGGCGTTATGGGGCCGTGCTTCAGCACAGACCCCTTTTGGATTATGATGATGGCGATTTTCGCGAATGGTTTGCTGCTAGGTTTGCTGGCGGCTACTTGGTTTTATTTGGTGGCTCTAAAGACTACGAGACATCATGATCCGATTGATGGTCGTCACAGCAATGCTGAGATGGCTGATGGGGAATCTTTCGCACAGGATGATCCTGAAAAGTCTTCGAAAAGAGATTCTGGGAATATGCCGAACTCCAGCACCGGTGTACCGAGCGCCAATCCAGTGAGCGCACCACGATTTGTCAATGACCGGGGTGATGTGATTCTGGAAGGTTCCAAGGAGAATCAGTTCTGGAGAACTCGTAACCAAAGACCTATTTTTGTCTTTAGAGAAGATGCTGGCAAACTGCAGTACTCAACAGGGCATGGTGGGAAGAGAGCTTCTGCCATGCGGATGCTGCAAACCCGTTTTGGGTCTTGATGAGCTGGCTACCTTTAGCATGGAGATCGATATCACAAGACGGATTGTAAGCATGTGAGGGCCAAGGGTACGCGACCATCGTTCAGGACGCCCTGTACGTCGTGTATGGTGCGACATCTTGAGTGAGAAAGCTGGTGTGCGTGTCAGGTCATTCGGCATGGGCCAGTGATCGGACACGTTATGCTGATCGCTATGAGGTCACCTGATCGAGTGAGAGTCTGAAGCTGTCATCCCGAAAGGGGGTGTGCGGACGGCTCTCAGCTTGGCGCAAGAAAATCTGTAACAGTTGTGGCTTCAAGTTCTGGTCCTGAGTCCCATGTACTTTCTGGGGTTAACCCAGGCCCTAGCCAGTCGTCTGGTGCTAAGCCTAGCGTTGTTCAAGGCACCCAGGCCAAGCTTAAAAGTGTGAGCAAGCCTCTTTCTGGTGGTGGTGAGGCCTCCAACCAAACTACCAGAACACCTGGGGACCTCCTTAGCCAGCCCACTGTAAGTAGACCCCTAGGCTCCGGCAGGGTTGCAAAGTCCAGTCTCAGTCATGCTGTTGGTGCTGATACCAATGATGATGAAGGACTGGTGGGGAAATCTAGAGGCAGTGGTAGTAGGGCTAGTGATGTCCCGCCCTCTTCTCTTTCCTCACCTTGTGCCCCCGCTAAGGAGAAAGCCAAAGCCAAGCCCACCAGCAAGGCCAAAAGCCTGAAGACTGAGAGCAAAGGACAAACAAAGCTCAAATTCTGAGAGCAAAGGACAAACAAAGCTCAAATTCTGAGCGCAGCTTTTGGCTCAAGCTAGGTGCGTCCCTGAAACTCAACATGGGCTCCAATGAGCCTGGTGAAAACCAGGGGCGCAATGCTGATGGCGCCTGGCACAACCCTGGTGAATACCAGGGGCGCAATGCTG
Source organism: Symbiodinium sp. CCMP2592 (assembly GCA_905221615.1). Classification (NCBI taxonomy): domain Eukaryota; class Dinophyceae; order Suessiales; family Symbiodiniaceae; genus Symbiodinium; species Symbiodinium sp. CCMP2592. The sequence continues at coordinate 40,749 of CAJNDT010001271.1, forward strand.
AAGGTGCCTGGCGAAAATGTGGTGGATAGCAGGGATGGCAGCCAGAAGTAGCTAGCGCCAGCCAGGCGAGAGGATCCAATGAGAACCCTGGTGATAGACCCAGGCGAGCAAACACGCCAGCACGCACGCCACTTACGGGGACAAGAAGTGGTACAACCGGAACAGACCGGGAAAGAAAGAACGCCAAGCTGGTGAAACCAGTAGAAACATACCCATGCCAGCTGAGGTGTGGCGTGAGCTTGCTTGGCAAGGCAAAGACAAAGGCAAAGGAAAAGGGGCTTCCAAAAGTGACGTGCCTACTGGCAAGGGCCAAGCCAGAGAGGCCCCAGCGGAGACACCTCGCCCAGAGGAGAATCCCCGTCCAACTCCTCCCCCGCCTCCTTTGCCAAAGCGACCCCATGAAGGGCAATCGCCTGTGGTAGCTAAGTCTAAGCCTGACCAAGAGCAGTACTCTTACTACAGCTCAGAGTCTCCCAAGACGCCTGCCGAACCTTCCTCTTCTGTTGGTGTTGGGAATCCAGCTTCACTCAACAAGGAAGAGCTCAAGAGGAAAATAGAACTGGTAAAGGCTGGTGAACCAGCCCCAGCCAGCAAGCCAGTTAAGAGCCCTTCCTCAGAAAGCTCCCTATGGCAGCCCGATCTGGAGAAGATAATCCTGGTGTGAACCAGGCAATGGAAGTGGAAAAGTGTGAGCCCAAAGCAGAAGGGCAGGAAAGTGGCCAGGCCGAAGTAAAGGTCCCTCCTGAAGAAAACCCTGGTGACGATCTGGAGGTCAAAGCAGAGAACCAGGAGGGAGAGAGCAGCCCTTATGGGCCTGTGGACACGCCAGAGGATGACAGCAGCTGCTTCGAGCCTGTGGTCCTTCGGGAAGGGCCTGCGGCTGGCCCTGCAAGATCTCCCGCGCCAGACTATGAGAAAACTATGTCGTTCGTGGTTCAGATGCGGAAGGATGTGCGGCCGTGCCACTCCCGCTACCTCCCTGAAATGGAAAATCAGCACGGTTTCCCAGGAGACGGAGAAGAAAGTGTTTAACCTCCTGGGTGGAGTGACTCCTGGAGCAGTCAAGGACCTGGGCAACCACAAGCTCAGGGAAGAAGGCAAAGGAGCGGCCGAAGGAATCTTGGAAGTCACGGTCCTTCAAGTGGAAAGGGTCAGCCCTCTCCGGGCCTTAAACAATTTCCTGGTGATCCAGGCTGCCTTCACTCTGGCTTTGGTGGCAAAGATCCGAAAAGTCTGGATGCTCAAACCTCTCCCCTTGGACGGCGAGCTTTCAAAATACACAGGGAGATACTGGTGAGCCCAGAGCCACAGGAACTGGTGACTACCAGTTACGGATTCCTGGGGTGCCCAGGATACCAGGCTGGGCTTCCCAGCACTGGTGAGATGGGCCAAAGTTTCGGCCAAAGTGTTCTAGGGCCACTGGTGACTACCAGTCCTGGTATCCAGGTTCCAGGTAGCTTAAACAACCAGCACCCCTGGTGGTAGCTGGTGCCACTAGGAAGCTGGAAAAGGGGAAAAGCCCCTCCCTACTAAAACGGTAGGTCCCGACCCGTTTCACCCGCCGAAGGCAGCGACTCGTCCCGCCCGCCGAGAAGAAGAAAATCTGTAACATTACCTGCGGCATGACAGCTTACAACCAGTTTCCCATGTGCCATGGAACGAGATTTTGTTTTCCCAAACCAATGTGCAGTTGTGGTGCATGTGAAGACATGAGCATGTTTTTGCCACGATGTGACTTTTTAGCAGAAAGAGCCTTTTGAGTGAGAAGGGTGTGATATACAAGTATATCACACCGTCTGTGGCATCAGCGAAGCTTGACCGCGCGTTTTGTCTGCATCAAGTATGCAGAACTCACAAGTTCGGAGAGCTGTGAAGCAGCTAAGTAGGTCAGACTAAAGCCAGGACACTTCTCTTGAGTGCGAAAGTGCTGTGTAGGTTGTGCGAGGTGTGTTTGTGTTGGTAAGTTTCTACACAGCCCGTAGCCAATTTCTGAATTCTGGAAACACGCGGGCGTGCTGGATCACGTACTGTGGACAGAAGTTCCTCCACCCGTTCTTCCCACGCACGTTGACTTTGGAGGCTCCACAAGCCCAGAATCCGCAAGGACAGGCTAGCTCTGGTCACACTGCCCGCAGCAAAAGCATTAGAGGCCGTAACGTACCGCACTCATGCTATGTGATGCTCCACAACACGCAAACACACAGCTCCTTGCGGCATGTTGCGCCTGGCAACTGAAAAATGGGGAAGGCAAATCGCGGGCCTTCGCCGCTGTGGCGGTCCAGCGTCAGCCGAGGTAGTAGGCGAGGTAACCTTGACGGCCGCGACCGTCGACGTCGCGATGATGGAAGAGATGTAGTGGGACACTTTCCACCCTTTTGCAAATGCCTTGTTGGCAGCCAGGTAGGGTGAGTGGCGATTTTGATGCCAGCATGAAACTCTAGGATCCAGTTGACGCCTTGAAGATGGCGATTGCCCTGCATGAAGAGGCGCTTGGATGGGCGCGCGGCGCCTATAAGCAATGCGCCAACTCCACGTCACATGCCTTGAGCTTGGCTTGTGTGGCCTCCCGGGTTCCGGACTCTTCATGGCAAAACGGCGGCCGGCCGAACCATATTGGTACGGCAGTGGCAGCAAAAGCGCGCTTACTGATTTGGCGCACCTGCGTGCCTTGCCCACGCTCGCGGATGCGTTGTGGAGGTAGCAAGGTTCGCCGCCCTGTTGGGCGAAGTCGCCCGCGGGACTGCAAGGCCTGGATTCGGTGTCTTCGCGCTCGAGCCCCTGAACGCCGTTTTTGGGACGCTAAAAATCACAAACTAGTCCCATAAGGCTTTATAACCTTTTTGGTAGGTTTCGAAAGTTTTGAAGAAGTTTTTCGAAACCGCTTCATGTGTCATGAGATTCCATTTGAACTTTTATGAATCTTTGTTGTTCCGCGCATGCTCAAACATAGGGTGGGTGGGCGGGAACCTTCCGTGCAGCAAAGTTTGTACGGGGGGTAAGAGAGATTTGTGTAGAACACGGGCTCCGGGCCAAGCTGTGTGAAACAGGTTTCGGGCCCGAGAACCCCTGGTGTACCGCCTTAGTGGCGCATGGGCAGCTTCTCGTGCGATGGCAGAGAAGAGGACGTTTGATGCTGCATTCGATGGGCATCTTGCCCATGTCGTGCATCAGAATTCTACGAGCAGCTCAAAGCAACCATGGGAGAGAAGCATTGTTAATGTGCCGAGTGTTTTGCCGAGTGCATTTCTGGGAAAGGGGCGTCTTGGGAATGTGCTTACTCATACAGCTGCTGCTCCTGTGAAAGCTCCGAGTGGCCCGCCGGCTATAAATCTGACTGCCACTGGCGGCAAGCTGCCACGGAAGGTTGGGCCTTCTTGGGTTCAGAGACAGTCGGATAACAGGCATGCGGCTGTCATGAAGTGGCTTCGGATTGCGAAAGAGGGCGGCGACTTCTTCGGGGTCTGTGCCAGAGTGGCGAAGGATGCTGAAGCTGGATTGCCGGCCTCCCTGCAGGAGTCTCTAGGAGATGTTTTCTCGCTTAAGGCGAGCAGTACGCTTCACAGCAGGGCGGGCCCGGTCCTAAGATACATGGCATTCTGCTGGCGCATCAGAGAACAGCCTTTTCCTTTGTCTGAGCAGAAGATGTATCGCTTCGTCAAAGAGTATTGCAGTGGAGCTGCTCCTACCTTTGCATCCAGCTTTATGAGTTCCGTTGGCTTCATGCAATATGTCTTGGAGGCGAAGGTCCCGGACGGTTGTGTTAGTAGCAGGTTGGCTGGCGCGGTTTCGAAGCTCTACTTGGAGAAGAGAAAGCTGCAACAGAAGCCGCCATTGACGGCTTCACAGGTGCGGGCTCTGGAGCGAATCGTGCTTGGACTTATGCCTGAAGTCCGCACAGATGTCGATCGCTACGCGGCCGGGTGCTTTTTATATTGTGTGTTTGCGAGAGCCCGTTTTTCGGACATGCAGTGTTCTGGCGAGCTGGCGAAGGACGTCGTGCAAGGAGAAGACGGACCGCGCGGTTACCTTGAAGCGAGAGTCACCAGGAGCAAGACGAGTCATAATCTGGAGCGCAAAACCCGATATCTTGCTATGGTCAGCCCTATATGGGGTCTCGAGCAGGATTCTTGGGCGATGGCCTGGATGGAGGTAGCCGGCAGGGCTGGGCCTGCATGGGGGCCTGACATGCCCCTGCTACCGTCCCCCACCGAGGGGGGCCAATGGCAGAAGGCGCCTATGTCTGCGCAAGCCGGAGCGCGGTGGCTTCGCCACCTTCTCTATCGTGCAGGCGAGGATGTTTCGTTGGTCAAGGCCGCTGGTACTCACTCCTGCAAAGCTACGCTCTTATCTTGGATGTCTAAGTGGGGAGCTAGTAAGGAAATCCGGTCGATACTCGGATATCACTCCAGTGCCAACGCCGGCACGGATGTTATCTACGCGAGGGACAGCGTCTCCCCTGCGTTGCGTGAGTTGGAGGAAATGGTTTCTGCGGTCGCTTACAGGCGGTTCTTCCCGGACGCCACGCGCTCGGGCATGTTTGCGGAGTCTTTGGCTGCCAGGGGAGAAGCTCATGACAAGGCCGAGGTCGGCTCAGATTCTTCTTCCGACAGGAGCGATGATGAGGAGGAGCCAGATACTCTCGAGGAGGAGAAGGTCGTTGAGGACAGTGTCGGCGAATTTGAGCCGAGCGGCTGCCTTCGAGAGAATCTGGAGGGCAAGACGGTCTTTCGGCATGTTACCACCCGCTTCATACACTTGGTCGCTTCTGAGGAGGGCACAAATTTTAAGTGTGGCAGACAGATTACATCGTCTTACTTGGAGTGCAACGCGACTCCCAGGTTTTTGCATCCAATCTGCAGGCAGTGCTTTCCAGAGGCGAGGTGAGGGATCGATAGGCTGGCTGGCTGGAGTGCCGCCATGCGAATTTTGTAAGCCTCTCATCGCGAGAGCCCGCGAAGGCGGGATGAATATGCGCACGGAATACAAGGAGCGCTGCACTTGGCATTGCGTGGTCTCAACAGTTCAGAGTCGCAAATGCCGCCTTGTGATTTCAAGTGAGAGTCGCTCGAGCTACTTGAAGGTAGGCCAGTTCTGAAGGAGCGAGCCATGGCTTCCGCATACTCGGAGTCCGAGCCAGTTCTGGTGTCCCGTCTCTCGAAGGCGGGCTTCGAGCAGGCTGAGCGCGATCTCATCCTGAAGCACGTTAAGAGCTTGAAGCAGTTGGCCTTCGTGAGCTCCTTTGCTCCGGGGGCTGCGGACGAAGGTCCGTTGATCGAGGCCCTTAAGACGATGCTTGGAAAGGACCCAGAGATGAATCAGAAGGCAGCTTTCAGAGCAGTTTTCCATGAGGCGTATGCCATTGTCACTTCGGAGATGCGACAGCAGGTTGAAAGGGTCGAGGAGCCGACAGTTCGTCATTTGAGTCAGCCCGAGAGGGCTGAGAGAATTGAGCGACAGCGTTCACAGTTGACTGGCATCACGATAAAGGGTTCCTCGGAGCCATCAGAGGCCCTGGTCGACCTTTGCGTCGGTCAGTATGAGGCCAATGTGATCCAGTATGTCCCTTGGTCTAAGTGCACGTCGCGGGAACAGGAGCTCCTGGGCGACGGTAAGAAGGACCTGAAGCTTTCGATAGACGGCGAGAGTGGTAAGCTCAAGGTAGAGAACAAGGCCAAGGATCAGGTGGCTGACACGTCCACTGAAGTGATGCTTCTGCAGGCTCTGCAGAGGCGTGCTCTTGCATTCGATCAGGCTAACATTGTTTCTTTCACGAAGCTTGACATGTGGCATCAAAAGTTGATGAAGGCGAGGCTGACTACGCCCCCGCCGGGTTACCAGCAGGTTACCTTCGCTCAGTTGCAAAATGCAGACTCGAGGCTCTTTTTGGAGCTTCAGGACCATACGCGCACAGGCATTCAGTCGGATGCCAAAGGCCGTCCGATCGATGGGATCATAGATTCTGTCAGCTGCATGCATGAGGTGGTTTCGCAGATGCAGCCGCTCCAGGGCGGCCCCTCGTCTTCGTACGGTCCCAGTGAGCCTGCTCGTCTGCGAGAGTCGCCGTACAAAGGTAAGGGCAAGGGCAAAGATGGCAAAGGGAAGAAGCGCTTCGTTGCCATGCCAAGCGAGCTTCGTGGGTGCAATTCGCACACCGCGAAAGGGCACCCGATCTGCTATGCCTTTAACCTGGGGTCATGCCCGAACAAGGTGACCGGCAATAAATGTGAGAAGGGATTGCACATCTGTGCAGTCCCCAAGTGCGGCATGAACCACGCCGCTGTCAAGTGTCCCAAGAAGCCGAAAGATGGCGAGCAGGCGGGCGCTTGACTATCAAGTTCAACCCCGGCCCCGGGTGCAAAAGGGTCGGCGGCAGGGTCTGGGGGTGGCGAAGGCCATTCTCGAGCAATCCAGCAAGTGCTTACGGCCCATCCCGAAGGGGATGAGCCTCTTTTGAGTGCGCCCGAAGGGGCCCAAGCAGTGCCGTTTGAAGGGCAAGGATCGAAACTCGATCCGAAAGTGCATGCGGACTCTTATGCTGAGGAGCTTCTGTCTTTGGGCAGGGATCCCACGGCCCAGGAGTTAATTCGTTTGTTTGACATGCTGCCTCAGGAGCCGCTTTTGAGCAATACTCGTAACGATGGAGCCGTGGCCTTCTCGACTGGTGCCTATGTGAAGGGGCCGCTGCTCGGTCTCAGGAGCAACTGCAACAAGCATCCGGCGGCTTCGAGGGTTTTCGCTCAGGCAGTGCAACGCGCTGCCCCAGGGATGCAATTTTCTACTCTGAGTGTGTTTTCAGACCTTAAGACGGAGCCTCATGTCGACCGCTTCAACTCTCCTTTCCCGAACATTCTTGTGCCACTCAGCAATTTTCGGAAAGGCGAGGTCTGGGTCGAGTCGGCTCAGGGCGTTTTTCCTCTTGAGGTCGATGGTGTTACGAAGCGTGGCATCTTGATCGATGTTGCCTCCGGACCGAAGGCCTTCTATGCTTGCAGCCATGTGCACGCTACACGGCCGTGGAGCGGTCGACGCGTGGTCATAGTTGGGTTTTGCGTTGCTAGGGTCCAGGAGCTTGATGTTGAATGTAGGGCGCGGTTAGCTGAGCTGAGCTTCCCTGTTCCCAAAACGGCGCCCAACTTTAGTCCGGATTTGATCGAAGTCGGGGGAACCTTTCATGACCTCAGAAGTTCTCAAGTGGATGAGGCATGTGATGCCCTCCCGGCTCAACTGCAAGTCGCTTCTTTGATGTGCCTTGACCTCTTTTGCAATGCAGGTGAGTTTGGAGCCTCCTTGAGGGCCGCCGGATTCGATGTGCTCGCGGTCGAACAACCGCACCTAAAGCAGAGAGCTCTGATCAGCGTTGTGTCGTTGGATCTCAGGAAGGCTGCCTCATGGGATTTTCTAGTTAAGGTTGTACTCGCTAGGAGGGTCGTCTTTGTGCTTGCTGCCCCCACTGTGGCCGCTTCTGCGGGCGAACTTCCAGCAGGTTTTGCCCAGGTGTCGTCCGAACTCAGCTCTTTCTTGGCTTTCCTCGCCACTCTTGATATCGGATGGTGCGTCTTGAATCCGCTGAACAGCCGACTGTGGTCGACTTTGGCTCTGCCTGCCTCGCAAGCTGTGAAGTTCGACCTATGTGCCCATGGTGGCGAGCAGCACCGCCAGATGCTGTTGCATACTAACGTCCAGACTTTAAGCGCTCTCGCTGTGTCGGCCGACGACAATCAGGAACCTTCTAGAGCCTTCCAGTCAGTGACTTCACTGCGGGCCCGGCCGCGTTTGTTGTGCAGTCGGCTCGCCGCCCAGGTAGTTGTTTTCGCGGGTTCACTAGGGTTTGCTGTGTCCCCTGATGCAGTCAAGCCATCTGCCAATCATCGGTCCTCCATTGCAGTGCAGCGACAGCCCAAGGTCTCCAAGGTGCCGCCGCTCATGCCCGAATACAAGCATCGGGTTACTTTGCAGATTCCGTCCATGGACGCTCTACGTTATGATGCGAAAAACTCCTTGACGGCCGCTTTTCAGTCGGTGCCTGTCGGTGCCCGCATCCTTCAGGTGGTGCCTGTGCAAGGGGGCGAGGGTCCTTCAGATTCGGGCTTTAGGGTTACGTTTGGGGTTTACAGGACCGAGGATGAGTTCGTCAGGACAGCAATTACTCTATCTCATCCTTTCGACCTGTCTTCTGCAGTGCCGGACGAGATGCTCGAGATTCTTGCGTTCACCCTCACGAAAGGGCCCTTGGCAGTCATGAGGCGCCACGATAATCGACGACATCGAGAATGGCTTTGAGCTCGTGGGTGAGGCCAAGCTTACAGGCATCTTTGAGGTGGACCCGAAACCCTCTTCGATGTCCGTTGACGAGTTGCTTGAGCACGCTAAGTTCTTGAAGCCAGCCCTGTGGGGCAAGGTGTCGGGCGATGCGAGCCACCCGGATGATCAGGAGCTCTGGGATCTCACTTGTGCTGAAGCTGACAAGAAAGGTTGGTTGCATGGACCCTACACGTGGGAGCAACTGCAGAACATGTTTGACTCCAAGTGGATACCTGTGCGCAGATTCTCCATCAGACAAAAGAACAAATTGCGGCCCATCGACGACCTGTCCGAGAATGCCGTCAATCAAGCTTGGGCAGTAATGGAGAGGATCGGTTTGCGTGCGCTTGATGAAATCACTTGGGCATGTATGGCTTTGATGAGGGCCAGCTTGGGGCGACGCGAGGTTTTCTTCCGGAAGTCCGACGGCTCCGTCTTGTCGGGGCCTTTGCATTCGTATTGGCACCAGGACGCTCGCCGCTGCTCGCCGGTCTTGAAGACTACGGATCTGCGCTCAGCTTATAAACAGTTCGCTATACGGCCGGAACACCATCGGATGTGCGTGGTGACCTTGAAGGATCCGGCGGACGGCTCAACAAAGGGGTTCGTCTGCCGCGTGTTGCCGTTCGGGGCCCTGGCCTCGGTCGGTCAGTTCAACAGGTTTTCGAGGCTGTGGCAAAGGATTCTCTGGGAGCTGAAGCTCGCTGCGGCGAGCTACTTCGACGATTTCCCGTCGGTGGAGGTCAGGGCCCTTGCCGAAAACCATGACTCCTCCGTGAAGGCAGCGTTGCGCCTTTTTGGAGTTGACTGGGCGAGCGACAAGGACCTTCCCTTCTCACCGACGGCCGATGTTTTGGGCGTCCGACTGGATGCGACGGATATGGAGGGCGGAGTGCTGAGGGTCAAAAACAAGCCAGAAAGATCCAAGGAAATTGCCTCTTCGATCGATAAGATCCTTGCGGATGGCTGTATTGATCCGAAGCAGATCCCCTCTTTGTTTGGCCGGATACAGTTTTCGGAAAGTCAGTTGATGGGCCGACAGGGGCGCCTGGCTTTGGCTCAGATTCGCTGGCTTTCGAGTGCTCGTCACCGTCATGTTCTGTCTTCCCTGGACGCCACTGTCTTCAGAAGCTTGAGGGAGAGGATGCTTGAGGGCAGGCCGCGCGAGATCCAGGTTCTTCCCATTGGCGGCCAGACTCTTGTTTTCACTGACGGTGCATGCGACAAGCTGGGGGACAAGTTTAGCTGCTCAATCGGAGGTGTCATGTATCGGGTGCTGCCAACTGGTTTTCGCGAGACGAGGGCGTTCGGGTGCTACCTGGACGAATCGGTCGTCGAGCAATGGGCGGGACTGGGCAAGAGACACCTGATAGGTCCTACCGAGCTTTTCGCGGTGGTGGCGGCCAGACATGTCTGGAAAGATTTCCTGAATGATCAGAGGGTCGTCTTTTACGTGGATCACAGTGGTGTTTTGTCTGCGATGATCAAAGGGTCTTCCCGCGATGATCTCTGGAGGAGCATCTTGCTTCACTACGAGTGTGCCGACTCGATGGGGCCAGCGATCTCGTGGTTCGCTCGGGTCCCGAGCAAGTCGAACCCCGGCGATGGGCCTTCGCGGTCCGACTGGAGATTCCCTGTTTTCGGCGAGTACTTCGAAGATCGGATTGTGTGCTTCATAAGCGGCAGAGTTCTCAAAGTCACGGGGCAAAGAGTGCAGGGGTGAAAGATGCCCCATAACTTTTCCACGAGCCCGGAGGGGCTGTTGGCGAAGTGCCAACATGTGTTGGGATCCCGAGGGGGATCCGGAGCATGCACTTCTTTCCCCGAGAGGCTTTGCCAAACCGAAAGAAAAGAACCTGTTGAGCGTAGTTTGTCCGAGTGCTGCTTTTTCTATGAGACTCGTAAGCTCTCTAACAGGCCTCATTTCCACTTTATATATATGCGATTGAAAGACATATTCGAGTGGACTTAAAGAAAGGCCCGCATGATACATGAAGCCACATTGGTTATAAGCCGTTTTTGGGACGCTAAAAATCACAAACTAGTCCCATAAGGCTTTATAACCTTTTTGGTAGGTTTCGAAAGTTTTGAAGAAGTTTTTCGAAACCGCTTCATGTGTCATGATATTCCATTTGAACTTTTATGAATCTTTGTTGTTCCGCGCATGCTCAAACATAGGGTGGGTGGGCGGGAACCTTCCGTGCAGCAAAGTTTGTACCCACCACTCCCACCCAAACTTTGCGGGGTGAAAGATGCCCCATAACTTTTCCACGAGCCCGGAGGGGCGGTTGGCGAAGTGCCAACATGTGTTGGGATCCCGAGGGGGATCCGGAGCATGCACTTCTTTCCCCGAGAGGCTTTGCCAAACCGAAAGAAAAGAACCTGTTGAGCGTAGTTTGTCCGAGTGCTGCTTTTTCTATGAGACTCGTAAGCTCTCTAACAGGCCTCATTTCCACTTTATATATATGCGATTGAAAGACATATTCGAGTGGACTTAAAGAAAGGCCCGCATGATACATGAAGCCACATTGGTTATAATGCCCAGGTGCCATCCGCACTTTACCTTACAATACACTTCCACTCTTTCTTACTGCAAATGCTCGGGACTGATGGTCTGGGGTTTCGGCTGCTGCCTTCCATGCTCGCCGCGCACAGTGAAGTGACAGATTCACTGCTTCTAGCAGCCGGCTCCGTGCCTTGGATTTACCCGATGCCACCATGCACCAGCTCTTTGCGCACGCCGTAGAGAGCTTCAGCTTAGCCCACCCGCAAGGCGACTGGGCCACACCACCTCCGAAAGTTTTGGAAGGAAAACAAGGCTCGTCTCTTGCACTCCCTTTGCGAGGATGCCTTCATTGATCCGGATTATGCTATGCGGCATCAATAGACTGCTTTTTGCCTTCTCCCAATCTACACGGAGTCGCAGCAACTCTTAGCGGTACTCCCAATGAGAGTGGGAGAGGTCATACTGATGTTCGCCACCGCTGCTGGCCTTCCTACCCTTGCACCCATTGTCACTTGTCTTTGGACTTTTGGACTTTGGTGTGCACGACGCGCCTATAAACAGGGCACAAGGGTAGTCCGAACAGCTACCAGCGCCTTGGTCTTGGGCTCCACTCATTGTCTTGGGTGACTTTGGATGACGGTCCACTGTCGCCTTTGCTGAGTCGCTGAGCGAGCGAGACCCCTCTTTTTATTTGCTGAACAGCTCATGCTGACGAAGTCCGCGCGCTGCAGCAGGTACATAACCTCGCTCTAATTACCCCGTTTCACCGCTGTTTTCTTGTGTGTTTGTTTGTTTGTTTGTCCGTAGTTTACTGGGACCGAGCGCTTCAGCTGCAGCCAACGAGACCCGCCTGCGCCAAACAAATCGCACGCAACGCAACTGCTTGGCAGACGATTGGCGTCTGTTTGCTTAATGATGGGCCAGCATGCTTTGTAAGTTGTAGCCATGAGTGGTGTGGTGCAATCGCTGCGAGGTGATGCTCTGGTCGTCTGTAGGGCGGCCTTGGTACTGCCGCCTCCTTTGTCTTGTAGTAGCTCGTCCGTACGGCTGCTAAAGACGTGACAGGTCGTGCAAGGAGGGAACCGAAGATGGTCCCGCTTTCCAAGAGTGCAACATCGCGGTGACTCTGGCGGTATGCTGCCTGTTGGCGTGCCGAAAACGCAGGCCAGATCGACCCCAAACCGCCGTTCGAACGGAAGATGTTCTCCACAGTGGAGCTAGCGCTACACGGACCGCCAGTGAATTTCCCGCAAATATCCGACTGGCATCTACTCCATGGACCAATGGAGCCTTTCAGCCTTGAAACTGGTGGACTATGTGCGTGGCTGCTTGGACTCCATTGATCCTTCAGGGGACCCCAGTTCGTCGATTTTGCATGCTACCTGCGTGAAATGAGTGTCGAGTTGGGTGGCTTTATCTGGATCTATCTGAGTCGACTTTGGCCGTCAAGAAACAGCGCTTCAACTGTGACAAATGGAAGGGAGTCCCCTGCGTTCTGCTTGGCGGTGTCCCCATTTGCACATTTCATGCATATTGCAACAGCCCCTGGGCTCTCTCCTGTCTGGTTAGGAGAGCTTGCCTGTTGGGCATGGCTTGGCGATATATTCCGGTAGAGCCCATGGCCTAAACGGACTGCTCTGCACTTGTTCAGTGGCTGCAGGCACATAATTGAGCATCGGCTCGGCCAGGCAGGGTCGCTGTTCGCCGCCGAGGGTTGCGCTCAATTGCTGCAGGCGATATGGCGCCCCTTGCGTTCTGCTCGGCGGTGGCTCGATGTCTTTGCTTGTCGCACTGCAGGATAGTTGGCTTCTGGCAATACCAGGCCTTTTATCCGCCGCGACTGGTTGTCTTCCGGATGGGTTTTGGGCTTTTCTGCAGGCTTATGTCTTGTCATGCTTGGAAGCTGGCTCGGCACAGCCTGCCGGAATATGCTTATGCTTATGCTCATGCAGTTTTGGTTGGTGGTTTGCCATCATGGTGAGCCCTGACGCCAACATTGGCGCATGTGTGCTCTATGGGTATCGCTCACTATGCACTATGGAGAGCAGACCGATTTGGACATGCTGGACGCAGACAATGCGTTTTCCAAGGATTACGGTGTCCAGGGACATCTGGGAGGGGCCATTCGATTTACCAGACTTGAGTTGGAACCGTTGCTGCCCGTATCTTATGCGGCCTTTACGCCCTCCATGCTTTACGGAGAGCAGGCCAAGATGGACATGCTGGATGCGGCCATTGCGCTCTCCAGGGTTTACGGAGAGCAAGGCCATCTGAGAGGGGCCGTTGTATGAGGCCTAATGCATGTTGCAACACCAGTGCGGGCAACGTAGCTGAACGACTTCTGCCGGCTTAAAGCCTGCACGTCGCAGCTTGTTTCACTGTCTTTTGTGCTTGTTTTCTTAGTTTGCCTTGCTTCTTGTAGGACCGAGAGCTACTGACGCAGTCGACGAGGCCCACCCACGCAAAAAACAAAAGCGTAGTCTCTGGCTGTTTTGTTGCTGGGGCAAGTCCTTCTCTGATTCGGCCGGAACCCGCGCCAAAACGGGGTCTAGAAGGCTCAGGGCTGGCTTTTACTTTTAGAAGGCCAAAAAGTGCCCGCAAAATGCGCGCAAAATCTTTTGGACCATGGTGCGGCCTGGCGGGGTCGGAGTTTGCCAGCTCGAGCTCAAGAGATTCCGCCAGATGCCGCGATGCCGCGGATTTGGTCTGGTTCGACTTCCGTTTATAGTTGTATTCGATTGTAATTCTTGTTTCCATGTTATTTTTACTTTTGTTCTCATTTCTCTATGTCAGAACTCTGGATATTTCCCAATTTTAGGTTCGAACTCTGAACTTAAATGTTTTCCTTCCGGGTTCGAAATCCCATGTTGGAACCTAGGATTCAGGAAGCTCTTTCACTTCTGCTCATACTCTGTTTTTTGTTATTTTGCTAAATTCGCTGTAAAGCGGAATCTTCCAGCATTCTTCGTCTTGTCCGTGTGACAATGTGTGCAAAAAGACGTTTCAATAGATTTCCAAGGTGTCGCAACTCTGAGTTCCAACTCTATGTTCGAACTCTGGGTTCGAGACTCCATGTATGTTCGATCTTCGGATTTGGAAACTTCTGGGTTCGACAAGTATGTTCGAACTCTGGGTTCGGAAACTCTATGTTTGCACCCAGGGTTCGGGAACTCTATGCTCGAATCCCGATTTCGGGAACTCTATGTTCCAACCTGAATTTAGGTTCCAAAAGTTTGCTACCCCCCCCCCCCCATTGACCGACCTTTGTTGGGGGTCTCAGGAGCAATGAGTGGCAATGATGCATGGACAAAGGAGGGCCTATTTTTGTCGCCATTATTTTTTTGCACCTGTGGTTTTTTTCGCGTGTTTGTTATAGATAGTACTAGTACTGGTAATAGTAAAGAGTAATAGAGTAATACAGTCATAGACTAATAGACGAATAGACGAATAGACTAAAAGACGGATAGACGAATAGACTAGTAGACTAATAGACTGATAGACTAATAGACTAATAGACTAATAGACTAAACAAACTAAACAGATTAAAAGACGAAAAGACTAATAGAGTAATAAAGTAACAAAGCAATAAAGCAATAGAGCAATAGAGCAATAGAGCAATAGAGCAATAGCAATAGAGTAATAAAGAAAGAGTAATAGTACAAGAAAAGGTGCGCGCGAAGCGCGTGACCCGCAGGCTTTGCTCCATGATTTTATGCATTGGTAATGGTAATAGTAATAGTAATGGTAATAGTAATAGTGCTGCATAGTAATAGTAAAAGTAATAGTAATTAATAGTAAGAGTAATAGTAATAGTAATAGTAATAGTAGAAGTAATAGTAATAGTACTAATAGACGAATAGACGAGTAGACTAATCGACTAGTAGACTAATAGACTAAACAAACTAAACAGGTTTTAAGACGAAAGGACTAATAGAGTAATAAGGTAACAAAGCAATAAAGCAATAGAGCAATAGAGCAATAGAGCAATAGCAGTAGAGTAATAAAGAATAGAGTAATAGTACAAGAAACAGTGCGCGCGATCCGCGTGACCCGCAGGCTTTGCTCCATGACTTTATGCATTGGTAATGGTAATAGTAATAGTAATAGTAATGGTAATAGTAATAGTGCTGCATAGTAATAGTAACACAGTACCAGTAACAGTAGCAATAGCAGTATTAGTAGTACGAGTAGTAGTAGTAGTAGTAGTAGTAGTAGTAGTAGTAGTAGTAGTAGTAGTAGTAGTAGTAGTATAGTAGTAGTAATAGTAGTAGTAGTAGTAGTAGTAGGAGTAGGGGTAGTAGCAGAGTAATAGAGTCATAGAGTCATAGAGGAAATAAAGTAGATAGAGTAATAGACTAATAGAGTACTAGAGTAATAGAGTAATAGAGCTTTTGGAGTAATAGAATAATAGAGTAATAAAGTAATAGAGTAACAGAGTAATAGACCAATAGAGTACTAGAGTAACCGAGCAATAGAGCTTTTGGAGTAAGAGAGTAATAGAGTCATAGGTTAATAGAGTAATAGAGTCACAGAGTATAAGAGTATGAGAGTAACAGAGTAACAGGGCCCAGGGCCCCAAACAAACAAAAACAAAAAATGGCAGCAGAAGCAGAAAACTAACGTGGCCAGATATTCTCGGCCCCAAGTTCAAGACTCCAAAAGATTGAGGCCTCTCAGCACTTTGGAACTGTGAGAGCTGCAAAACCTGGAGCGGCCCCAATCTTGTTGAGATTCAAGACTCAAAAAGATTGAGGCCTCTCAGCACTTCGGGAGTGTGGGAGCTCCAAAACATTGAGAGGCCTCAATCTTTTTATGATTTTGAAGCCAAAACGCTGGGAGGCCCCAAAAGACTCAAAAGACTCAATCTCTTGGAGGTCTTGGGAAACTAGCCTTAAAATCAATAAGATTGAGGCCTCTCAGTGTTTTGGAATCTGGAAGCTGCAAAACACTGAGAGCCCTCAATTTTTCTGAGGTTCGGGATTCCAAAAGATTGAGGCCTCTCAGTGTTTTGGAATCTGGAAGCTGCAAAACACTGAGAGGCCTCAATTCTTCTGAGGTTCGGGATTCCAAAAGATTGAGGCCTCTCAATTTTTTGGAATCTGGAAGCTGCAAAACACTGAGAGGCCTCAATTTTTTCTGAGGTTCGGGATTCCAAAAGATTGAGGCCTCTCAGTGTTTTGGAATCTGGAAGCTGCAAAACACTGAGAGGCTTCAATTTTTCTGAGGTTCGGGATTCCAAAAGATTAAGGCCTCTCAATGTTTTGGAATCTGGAAGCTGCAAAACACTGAGAGGCCTCAATTTTTCTGAGGTTCGGGATTCCAAAAGATTGAGGCCTCTCAGTGTTTTGGAATCTGGAAGCTGCAAAACACTGAGAGGCTTCAATTTTTCTGAGGTTCGGGATTCCAAAAGATTGAGGCCTCTCAATGTTTTGGAATCTGGAAGCTGCAAAACACTGAGAGGCCTCAATTTTTCTGAGGTTCGGGATTCCAAAAGATTGAGGCCTCTCAATTTTTTGGAATCTGGAAGCTGCAAAACACTGAGAAGCTTCAATTTTTCTGAGGTTCGGGATTCCAAAAGGTTGAGGCCTCTCAGTGTTTTGCAGCGCCCAGAGTTCCAAGGTGTTGCGAGGCCTGAATTTTATTGGTTTTGGATACAGTCTCCCTCGACCTCCGAAAGATTGAGTCTTTTAAGAAACTAGGTCTTTGGGAACGCCGCTCCATTCGGGTACACCCCGCCCCGACCCACCCTTGCCTTTCAAAAAGACCAAAAAGGGTAGGTCAATGGGGGGGGGGTACCAAAAGTTTAGATCAGAAAGAGAGCTGCGTTGCATGCTCGAATTGATAGATCTCCTTGTTTAATAAACAGTGTCTCTTTGTCATTGAAGACGGTGTACTCGCATTGTATCGTGTGCTTTCTGATCATAGTTCAAGAACAGCTTGTACAGATGCTCCAGCTTGTGGATGTTGCGTTGGCTGCAGCGCGGAAGAAAGGAAGGTGGTTGCTGGATCCAGCAGTGAGTTTTCTGTACTTGTAACACGTACTGCTGGTCGCGTGTTTTCAAAAGAAACCTGTTATTGGATGTTTCCCTGCTGACAGAACATGTTAATTATCATGGCTTGCATATCAGAGTGTTGCGGTAAGTTTCCTACCGTAAGCATTGCACCTCCAGCACCATGTGGACTGCTCGTCGCTTGCACAGTGGGCATCGATGACGCGGCTACAAACGGGTTGCCTCCTTGAGGCGTCCTTGCACTCCCAGCAGCAGGAAAGGAATCACTCACACTTGCAGCAAAATCAAACAACATCAAACTTCTTTGGGCTCATGTCAGAGACAAACATGTCGGCTGTCTTGCTTTCAAAACCAATGAGGATTCCGGGATTCTGTAACAGTTGTCACTTCTTGAAAGCGAATCTGCCAAAGCCTACACACATTCCAAAACACGTTGCCGAAGGCACAAAAAATTCAGCACACCGTTTCAAATCAGTGGAGACAATGGAAAGTTCAGATTTCAAGATAATTTTGGTGGGGCTCTCTGGTTTGGCTGCCATGACGTGGACAGCAGGGCCAGGCGATTCGATTCGTTCTCTGGTTGGCAACAACATTGCATATAGCCGTGTAGTGACGGACGACGTTGCGATTGCGAGATTTTTATTGTTCGCTTGCGAAAGGACTATGTTAGTAACCACCGTCCTTTGCATAGGGCCTTAGCCCCGCCGGAACACAACAATGTCCACGGATTGCATGTTAGTGTTTTCTTCTGCACATGCCAAAGACTCCGTCAGTTACACAGGTTCACATCTTATTTGATATTGGTATACAGGCCTCGCATTTTCTGCCACATTTTGCTTTACAATCATTTCTCCGAATCACATTTCTATTCATATTTCCATTCCTGCGCCATACTTTTTTCCATACTTTCACCCAGACAGTCTCCAGGAATTAACTATATTGGAAAACCTTGCCTATGCAAGGCCGTGGGGATTACTAGACTATGTAGTGACTACAGTAACCACAGTGATCGCTTGACTGCGGAGTAACTGTGTAGTGAATGTAGAGTGAGGGGTCTCTGTGGCTTTTTGGCAATATGGTGCCTGACGTTTAACGCCTGTCAGTCAACGAAGCATGTAGGCAGCCAATTTAGGCAGCCACTTACGGCTCAGTGAGTTTCAACTAGCTGTCTAGCAGAGCCAAACATGCCACTTTGAGATCTTTAACAATCTTCACAGTTTGGATTAGGCATCCATAATTTTTACTACGTATTTTCCTGGAAGATAGGCAGCAAACAAAGACGTGTGATTTTGGGCTTGTTCTTTCTTTGTTATCAGAAAACTTGATGCATATTTCCACCTGTTGTTTCAGCGGAGCTACAACTGCGGTACATCAGTTTGTGATTTGTAGCAACGTACTACAAATCCAATTACCTCTCCAAATGATGCCAGGGTATGCACCTTTTCAGTTCAAGCTTGCACGTGCGCTTGTGCAATCCCCATTTTTGTTTGCCAACTCCACTCAACATGGCGCCACGTGTCAGCACCAAGTCCAACGGCCGCTGTGTTACGGCCTGCCATTATATGCCTAAGCCAGACATCCAATTCGGAACGTACTATCTTCCCACCTTGGGTTCAATAATCCATCGCATCGGGCAGCTTTCAGTTCGTGAGGTAAACGCCGAGGCACGATGCAATTCCAGAAGCCGTCGGTTAGGCCCCCGTATGAAAATGTATGCACGATACAAATACCTAGTATGTAATACGTGATATATAAAGGTATAACCGACAATACATAATACTAAAATTTAGCACATATTATACAGTATTTACCGTATGTATTACAACATTTATTGTGTAATATATAATGTCTATAATGCAATGTATATAACATACATAGAGTATGTAATATACAACACATAGTATACATATATATATATATGTATATATATATATACATTTGTATACATATCTATAGAAATTAACATACATAGCACATGGTATATCATCTTGTATATGATATGTAATATAAAACATATCATACAACCTGTTATATATAATATACCATACAGAATAAACAATAACACATAGATCTTGTTTCATATATCCCATATTTTGTATAACATAGAAAGTATGTTTTAAAGTTTGTAACATATGATCCACACTGTGCAATATATATTACATAACAAACACTATGTCATACATCTTATATTTTATATCATATATCATCTATCACATATAACATAGTGTAGAAGAATTATCATATACAGAATATCATATACAATATATCATTTGTACATAAACGTATACTAGTATGTAAAGTAATATGCACAACATATAGCATTTTGTTTATACCATGTAAGTCTGTATATATATATATATATATGGTGCTTAATATTGATTAGAAAGCATGCATATTGAGCAAAAAGAATACAATGCAGAATAGTTAGTATGTATTTGCAAACGTTTAATGTCCAATTACGAATGAACATATGTATATATATATATATATATATATATACACATATATATATATATATATATTTATGCATCTACATTTTCTTATAGAAAAGATGCTGTATTGTACGATGTATGCAATTCTTAGTTCATCACTCTATATACAGTATATGATACATGCTATATATATATATAGACCGATATCAAATCTTCAGCGTTGTGTAACTGATAGTTAAAATCTTCAATAAAGAATTTACGCTATGTAACATATATTGTCATGGATAGCGCATAATATGTAATGCAGTTCATAATAGGGCAGCATAATGTAACATAGCACAACCTTATTCTAACATAATAGCGCACGTAGCATACTACAACATAGTATTTCTCATATATAGAACATATACATATATATGTATATATATATACATATGTATAAGTATATTTATACATCTACAGATAAGCACATATATATATATATGTATGTGTGTGTATATATATATATGTATACACATACATATACACGACTATACTGCAATACCCGAGTTTGAGAAACAAACCAGGCTTCTTCTCTCCGCCCGTGTCTTCGTTGCGCTCTTGACCTTGGGCCTTGGCTCCCGAGTGCAGCCGGAGCTAAAGCCACTTGGAGTCTCCAGGGGTTTAAGGTTTAGGGTGTAGGGTTTAGCGTCGAGGGTATGCTTTATCCCAAACTGTATCGTAAACTTCCTCACTCACTTCGAGGCATTGCGATGTTGGGGTCCGGAGCGATCTAGCATGCAAGCTCAAGACTGCGTCGCGCTAGGCGCCAACACAGGCGAATTCCTAAACCTGACCTCACGAACCTGAAATCCTGAACTTAGAGGGCTTTGGGTTTGGGGCTTCGGCGCTGTGTCTTGTTTCGGGGGATCCCGGTTCGGGGGATCCTGAAAGTAAGAAGTTTCTGTTCAGTCCGAAGTCGCGTTCAGCCTCGAGCTCGACTTAAGCAGATTGCTATCCTGAAGGTCCGCCACACCCAAAGGGCTAATATGAGGGATACTAGAAAGGATACTATATATGGATCTACAATTGTGAAGCTTCAGAACTCGCTTTTCGACATTCTGGGGAAAGAGAAGGCATGAGCATGCCAAAAGCGGTGCCAACACATCCGTGGCCGCTTGCGTCGACGCGGAGCCTTGCTTGTCAGTGACACATAGGAAAGGTCGGCTTTGGGGCTGTGGATTCATATTTGTTTGAGGGTTTATGGTTTAGGTAGGCCTAGGGCTCGGGAGCATTTAGGCCTTATTGCAGGTTGTATATTCAGTTTACGGGTTTTAGTTTCAGGTGGTTGCTTACCTTCCCCGTGGTTTGCAAATGTTCCCAGCCAGGCATTCGTTAAATTTGACATGTTGCGATGGGGTTGAAGCTGGAGGGTTGAGAGCTTCGAAGCCAAGGGCAGCTTCATAAGATGTCCATTCATGATGGTCATCACGACACCTTCACAACTGCAGCTCCCGTGGAGAAAGCACAGCCGTTGCCACTCATCACCAGCGGAGACATGGTCGAGCATGGAGGAATACGTGATCGGAGATCCGCAAAAAGTGCGCTCCACTCCTGAGATCCGCAAAGCGGCCGAAGCCCCAAAGTTCCCGAAGTGCTGAACCCTCAACCCTAAACCCCTGAACTCCTCAAACCCTTGCTGAACCCCTGAACCCAAAAACCCCCTACCCTAGATCAGTGAACACAGCTTTCCCGGAACTCCCGGAAGGACTCCTCCTTCTGCCGCAGCGACAGCCAGTGGTACTACGAGTCCCAGTCGCGGCAGTGCTGCACCCAGGACAGGGGTGCATTCATGCGTACACTCATGCATGCATGCATGCATGCATGCATGCATGCATACACACATACACATAACGTACATGTGTCTGCGTATGTGCACAATGCTGCATATATATCATATGTATGCGGTTCATACATATATGTAACGTGCATGCACGTCTCATAGCGGGACCGTGAGCTCTAGGACTCTAGGCCTCTGTGTCAGAGTTTATTGCATCAGCCCTGCTCTTGGTGCCACCATGAGCCTCGACTGGTTGAAGGTTCAGCGCTTTGTTTTAGGGTCGTCTTGAGACAGCAGAAACAGCGTTCCGAACTCGTATAAGGCCTTTCTAGAACTTATCTTCAGCAAACTCTCAATCCCAAGTCAGAAAGACCCTAATTGAACCGACCTCCGAGGCACCCCTAAAGCCTAAACACCCCAAGCTTCGAACCCTCAACAAATTAAGCCCAAGCGACTCCAGCCCGAAAGCCTGAAGCCCTGAACCCAAATTCCCAACCAAGCCCCTAAACCTTAAACTCAAAATCCCAAGCCCTAAACCCTAAACCCTTAACCCCAAATCCTTAAGCCCTAAACCCTAAACCCTAAACCCTTAACCCCAAATCCTTAAGCCCTAAACCCTAAACCCTAAACCCTTAACCCCAAATCCCTAAGCCCTAAACCCTAAACCCCAGATCCCTAAGCCCTGAAACCCTAGAGCGGCTCATTGGGCCATTTGGAAGAGTGGTTGTTGATCTTTCCTGCTGCCCGTTGGGCTTTCTTGTCTTTGGCTTGGGATTCGGGGCCTTCTGGGCCTTCAGGGTCTTCAGGGAATTCAGGGGGTTTAGGGTTTAGAGTCTAGAGGGTTGAGGGTTTAGGGTTTAGGGTTTGGGGTTTAGGGTTTAGAGGAGTTTGGATGGGTTTAGGGGTTTAGGTTTACAGGTTTAGTGTTTTTGGCTGGCTAGGATGTCGGCGGTTAGGATTCCTTCTGTCATAGGGGCTGGACAAGATCGAAAGAGAGGGTGACACCACGTTCCACCTTTGTGAAGCCATGTGTGAGAGGACAACAGGGCTTACGTCACTTGCAAGAAAGCCTCTGACTCGAGCTTCTGCAAGGGGCCCGACTGGTTCCTTGGCAGAAAGTCTTGTAAGGGCTTTCGGGGTTGCAGCCTCAAGCTTCGCGATTTCTGTCGGAGGATGTAAAGTTGAAAGTTTACGTAGCAGTATGGGTCCTTCGGGATGATGGCGATGGTACATGAAAGTCGGAGAAGTATTTGCTGTAATGCTTCCTCTCCCAGTCCCTAGTCTTGAGATGCACACTGCCGCAATGAGCCCAATGCCTCTATCTGCATCCCGACAAAGGAAGTACATGGGCCGTGGCCAGTGCTGCACGACGCATCTTGGCAATGTCCAGCACCTGCAATCTTTGCCGGCACAGAGCCCGAAACGCGAAACGCCAGCCCAAAACCTAAGCTCTTAAGCCCGAAGAAGCCGGCATCCCCTGTATGCACCACCAAGTCCCAAGGAATGTTTCGGTGAAGCTTCCTCTCCCACATTTAACGAGAGTTCTCGGATGGGGTAGTGTGTAAATCAGGTCACTCTACGGGGCACTATAGCAGCTTCCATGACGGCTGTAGAAGAGGTATGCAAAGGGTCCTGATATGAAGTAGGGCTTGCATTTGGGATTTTGGGGAAGTGTAGGTCGCGGTCCTTAGTAACATGGGGCTGCTGAGCTTGAATCCTTTCAGTCTTCCAAAAGCCAGACACCCTCACGCCTGGAAGAAGTCGGATCCCCAAACCTTAATCTCGAAGGTTTAACATCTCATACTCATACAGATTTTTAACCCTAAATCCTCAACCCTCCACCCTAAACCCCACGCACTACACCCTAAACCCGAAACCAAACTCCAAACTCTGAAGCCCACGACCTCCACGAAAAGAGAGCCGCAGCGACAAGGGCTTGGACCGAGTGCGAGCAAGCCACGGACATGTCCTTCTGCAAAGCTCCTGGTACTTTGGCTACCATAACAAGGTTACGGCGCCTGTGTGCGCCTATGCGTTTTTAGACATCTCAGAATGAGGAGTTTTGCATGGAGGCGCGCGAAACCACAGCGAGAGCGCAATCTCAACCAAAATTGTGGTTCAGGCAGGTGCGCAAAGCACTAGAGGCTGAAGTAAACTTTGGGCCTGATTGCGTTTTCGCTCGGGGTTTAAACATAATTTCGAAGAGGCTGCAGAACAAAACTTTATTTTAGAGAGAGTGTTGGAGGAAGTATTGCTGAGCTTAAAGTATTGACTTGATTACGTCAGCACGAGTCGAACAACCTAAAGGGCAGTAAGCAGCAGCAGTAATTACAGTAGAGCTAGTGCGAGTCGAGCAGCCTATAAATTACGAGTCGAACAGCCTAAACGGCAGCACGCAGCAGCAGTGGTAGAGCTAGTACGAATCGAGCAGGCAGCTTATATGCGATTGACCGAATAGAAACTGACGTTATTAGCCCCCGCCCCCCACCCCCCAACAAAAAAACACTGAAACCTGCAAAAACGCATAGGCGCGTAGAGGCGCCGTCACCAATAACAACAGCTGATGCTTTCATAAAAAAGAGTTATGACCATTGTTTATGGCTAATAATCACACAGACGATAAACTCTACAGTCCAGGGAAGCAATCAGTAATAGAACCCTTAAGGGAACCCTTAAAGGAACCCTTAAAGGAACCCTTAAAGGAACAGCCCAGGACCCCAGCCTTCCTCTCAAACCGCACATCTGCTTTCGAGCAGTGGCATGGGTTTAGGGTTTTGGTCTTTCGTGTTCAGGGGTTAGTGTTTAGGGGTTAGGGTTTAAGGTTTAGGGTTAGGGCCGCATGTCGATGCTTCTGTGCATATGCAAGAGCAGAACCAACACAGGCTGCATGATGAGATTTGGAGTTGTCCCAGCCTTCCTGTTCCAACACCCGCAGCCCTTCACCGTAAAACCTGCTAAAGCAACAACGCTCTAAACCTTAGAAGCCCCACAAAGCCCGAACATCGGACCTGAAGCTTATGCCTACCACCTGTTGGCCTTTAAGTCCGATACCAAGCTTGATCCCGCTACGGTGGCTCCAGGGTTTTCGGATGTAGGTTTTAAGCCGAAGTCGCCGTTAAGGCATGTTCCCTCCCTATACACCTCAGCCCTGGACGAAAAACTGTGAAACCCTAAACTCGACAACCCTGAAACAGGACCGACAGCCTCATACACCTGAGACAATAAGACCACCCTGAACCCCAAATCCAGGCTACTCCTACCTGGGGCAAGGGCTCTGTTGCGTCACAAGCCAGCAGAAGGCGGCTGGCCCGGAAGTGTCTTCATATCCTGGGTTCTTGTTAAGGAACTTAATTTAAGTTACCATAATAAGGAAGCCCTATTATTTGCTATAGATCCCTATTATGGTAACTTAAGTTAAGTTCCTTAACAAGAACCCAGTATCGGGTGTAGGAGTTTTGGGTTGAGAAGTCTCGAAGTTGAAGCATTTGGGGTTAAGGAAGGAGAGCATGGCCGGGAGAGTCCCATACGGTATCCATGTCACTGGACTGCACCATGAACCCCAAAGCCTAAACCCCAAACCCTAAACCCGAACCCCAAGCCCTAGAATCGAAACCCTAAACCCGAAACCTTTAAACCCTAGGAGGTGGGGTCTGGTTTGTTGGTCGTGTAGAGAACAAGAAACCCGATTTAGGCTTTAGGGTTTAGGGAAAGTTATCCATGATTACGGACTCCCTGTCTCTAAGAGGTGGCCATTTGTTTACGGGAAGGCGTATATTTCTGAGGATTTATGCAAAGGATATCCGCAACCCACACATCAATTTTCACTACGTGCTTTTTTCTGAAGTTCGCACAGTCCTGCCATAGAGGTTGAAGTGTGTCCCGAAAACTGAGTCGGATGTTAAGCTTCTTTTGATGGGCCGACCCTAAACCCCAAACCGTAAACCCTCAACCGGCCACTACGCTGTACACACTAAACACCAACCCCTAAAGCCAGCATATTCGCATTGAGCTTAAATCATGCCGTCGCCTGTATTCTGCCTTTTGGGGCGAGTTTTTTCCACGAGATTGCAGGATTTGCTCAACTGTTCAGGGCTGCCGGGCTTAGGCGTTTAGTGTTGCGTGGCCTAGGGGTTGGGGCTTTGCGTTTCGGGCAGGGCTTTCGAGGAAGGTGGAGAAAGTTTCCGTCTTGTGGGGCTCGTCTTGCCCAGGATGTTTGGACCGGATTTAATCGTTTCGAGTTTGGGACCCTAAACCCCAACCCTATTTTTCTTTGAGCCTTGAACGCATCTTGTTATTTTTGCTCCAATTTACCGTGCCGAAGCATCAAGTCGCATCTTTCGACCTTTCCCCTTAAATTCTAAACAACCCTTAACTGCCGAGAGCGCCGCTGACCATTTGCATGGGCGCTCGAGGCTTCGACCGAGGCCCCCGGCCGAGCGTCTCGACAGAACGGTGAGGGAGGGTAAAGCCTCTCGGTATACGGGGAGGGAAATGACTCGGCTACGCCTCACACAATACGGACGTCAGTCCGTTATAATTAGGAGCCCAAACCCACAACCATTGGGGTCATTTGTGTCTTTTGAGCGGGTTTCCCCCAGAGGGTCTGGGGGCGGGAACTCTTGGGCGGTCCTGGCGACCTGCCCGCCCTGCCCCCTTGCCTTGCCCGCCCTGCCCGCTGCCCTGCCCTGCCCTCTGCCCCTGCCCTGCCCTCCCTGCCCTTTGCCCTGCCCTGCCCTTTCTCTCCTCCCCTGTTTTTGCCACCCTCGACTGCCCTCCTGCCTTCGAGCAGCCCTTGCACGGCGCGAGAACCAGGTTGTTTGTTGGAAACCCTTGCTTTTCGTCGAGCGGGCGGCACAGGCCGCGAGGACCCACAACCCGACACTAATCCATCTCAGTTGTGGTTTGCTGTGAAGTGTGGTCGTTTGTGTTCGAACTGCGAAAGGAATCAGGGAGCAAGAAAGCCCCCTTGGAGGGGGGTTTGGGGGTGAACCCTAAACCCTAATTGAGAATAGTTGGGGTGGTTGGGGCCACCGCGCGCATACTGTTACGCGCCAGAAACCCTAAACCCAAAGCCGTCAACCCTAAACCCTCGGAAGGTGTACCTGACCTGCGAGAGCAGCACCGATATGAGCTTCTGCAAGAGGGGCGCCGGCTGGCAGACGCCCGACTGAGGCTTTGGGAGCCTTCTTAGGGTTCCTTTAGCCCGCAGCCGGAAGCCCCTAAGCTCTAAGCCCTAAATACCCTAAGTCCTAAACCCGAAGCCCTGAGCCCTAAGCCCTAACTTGACACTAAAGAACTTGCCTTTCTTGGGGATCCATGTTATGATTTCCTAATACGGTTGATGATCTAAATCCTGCATGATCCATAATAAGGAATATACCATAATTCCCGTAGTTCAGGGTCCTTAAGGTAATGCAGGATTTATATCATCAACAGTATCAATCCTTAAAAGGGTAGGTTTTTTAGGTTCCAGGTCGTAAGGGATTTTAAGAGTTTGTAAGGGTTTGAAGGTTTTAAGGGTTTTATGGTTTTAAGGGTTTTAAGAGTTTTGGGTTTAGGGTCTATGCTTGTGAGTTCTCGTTTTTGCAGTTGGGTTGCACCTGCATGCAGCGGGTGCCCACTCCGCGGCCAGCGATGCTTTGGCTTGCGTGTTGTAGGATCTGGTTGCAGAAGCCAAGAAACATCACATGGCTGCGGCAGTGCAGCTTTCCCTTGGCACCGTCAAAGTCCTGACAAGTCCCCTCGGGCCTTGCAGAAGCAGACGGCATAGACGTCAGAAGATTGTGATTGGTGAATTTTCTTGAAGGTTGAGTCACTGAAGTTGTCCGGCCGACAGTGAAGCCACTCCCTGCAGCTAAACACGCTTGGCCAAGCGATTGGGCCTTCTCACAAGCACTGATCCTAGCCCCAAAGGCCTCAAGGCAGAAACCTTGCCAACAGGGCGTACAGTCGTACGGTGCAGAGCAGAGTTTGGGGTACCCGGAACGACGAACAAGATCAAACATTCAATCTACGACATTCGCAACCTCAGAAGCAACGGCCGAGGAGGAAGACATCCCTAAACCCTAAACCCCCAAAATCAAAATGATCTTGAACTCCGACGTCTGGCATCCAACACCATCGGCCCTGAATTTTGACCTACGCCCTAATTTAATAATTAGAATAGGGTTTCTGCGCCCACTATACCATACTCTTCATAAGGAACCCCCAACGCAGTAAAGGTAATATTCAGCACACTGGATGCCTGAAACCGTCAACCCCGAACCTTTAACCCCCTCAGCCCCAATCCGTGACCTCCATGCTTCAATTCCTGCTTGGAGGTTCATGGGCAGTGAAAAGTTATAAGTG
This sequence comes from Symbiodinium sp. CCMP2592, assembly GCA_905221615.1. Lineage (NCBI taxonomy): Eukaryota > Dinophyceae > Suessiales > Symbiodiniaceae > Symbiodinium > Symbiodinium sp. CCMP2592. The sequence continues at coordinate 68,166 of CAJNDT010001271.1, forward strand.
GGGTTATAAGTCCCTTAATTTTAACGCTACGCCGCCCGCCTCGGCTGTGTAGCGGCAGGGCGAGGGGGCAGTCGATGTTTTTTTATGCTAGGGCGGCCTGTCAAACCCCAAACTTTACACGGTTGTTGATACGAAGTGCCAGGAAA
>CAJNDT010001272.1:0-68309 GCA_905221615.1 Symbiodinium sp. CCMP2592
ACGTCGCGTGTGCGTGACGGCTGTTCCTGTACATTAAATGCACTGCACTAACTGTGTTACTGTTCCTGGCAAGATGTTTAACACCCCGCCTTCGGAGTTAGCGAAAGTTCCTCGACTGAGGTGACTCCGACTTTTCCTGAACAAACAGTAAACACGCTGCAGTTCCTTTTCAGTTGCAAAACAAACACTGTTCCTCATCGCAAACGTATGCGCACGTTCACTCGCAATCCTCTCCAAGGTTGCTCGACTGTACAAAAGACGTTCCTGCACTTTACCTAGATCACAACAGAAACAAAAAGGGCTGTGCCACGGTTCCTGTGTCCTGCTGCTTCTTTCCTCGGCTCTCTGGCCTCAGTACTGCTCGCGGTTCCCTTTGCTTCACTGGAAGTTCACTTTGCCTTCCTCTTCGCTGTCTTTAGCTTCCTCTTGGTCGTGAAGCTGTTCCTTTAGCCACTCTGCTTTCATCTTTGCTTGCGCTTTGCACTTTTCCTTTCCTTGCTTGTCCTTTGACGCTGCTTTCCAACCTGTTTCCTTTGATCCTGAATACCAGTACCACTGTGCCTTGGCTTCGTTCCACTTCCACTGGTATTTCCTGTTCTGGAAACTGTAGACTGCAAACCAGTTTCCTTCAAACTCTCCTTTTCCTCTTCCTTTCATGAACGATGCTTCGTTCACTGGTCCTTTGGCGGACAGTTCTGGGTCGTCCTTGTCTTCTTCCTTCTGCTTGTGCTGTGTGACGTTCGGTGGCTCCTTTCCTGTTGCTTTTCCTGTTGCTTTTGCTTCTGGCTTCTCCTCTTCCTTTGCTGGTGTTGTGTCAGGTTCTGTGGGTGCCTGCGACCCGGCTGCTGATCCTCTGCTCTCAAGCTCCTGTGTAAGGCTTGCAATCCTTTCTTTATCCTCTTTGCGTTCCTTCATCATCTCCTTCATCATCTCTTCAAGCTTCTGGATCCTGTCTCCTTCACCTGATCCTGCTGCTGTTGTTCCTGCTGCCTTCTTTTCTGCTTCCTTCTTGGCAATGTACGCTGACGCTGCCTTTTGATCTTCCTCTCTTTTCTTCCTGGCTTCCTTCTCCTTTCTTTTCTTCTCCTGCTCCTTTCTTTCCTTTTCCTCTTTTGCTGCTGCGGCTGCTGCTTTCTCCTCTGCTTCCTTTGCTGCTGCCGCTTCGGTCTCCTCCTTTTCCTTTGCTTCTCTCTCTGCTTTGGCTTTGGCTGCTGCTTCTACCTCTCGCCTTCTCTCGGCGGCTGCGGCTGCTTCCTGCCTTGCTGCTTCCTTGTCTCTCTTCTCCTGTTCTTCTGCTGCCGCTTCCAGAATCAACCTTGCTTTGGCAATTTGCTCCTCTTTTGCCTTCTTCTCCTCTTCTGCTTTTGCTTTTGCTTCTCTTTGTTCCTTTGAGATCCTGTCCTGTTCTTCCCAGTACTTGCGATCATCTTCATCTCGAGGTCGAAATCCTGTGCTTTCTGCTCTTGCCTTTGGCTTTCCTTTTCCTTTTCCTTCCTTCTTTCCTTTTGTTCCCTTCTCATGCTTGTACGTGTAGTCCTTGTCGACCCACTGCTTTTCTCCTGTAACTCTGTGTTGCCTGTAGATCTCGCCGTTCTCGGAGTATTCCTTCCATTCGCTGGCGTAGTCGTAGGGGTACGGAAAGAGCTTCTTCTCCTCTTCCTTTTCCTTGAGCCTTTGCTTGCTTTTGGCGTTGATCTCCGCGATCTTCTTCTTTCTTCTCTCTTCCTTTGCTTCCTCACTTTCTTCTTCCTCTGCTGCTGCTGCTGTTCCTTCATCGGGGTACTCCCCGGGATCTTCTCCTCCAACGTAGCTGCTGACGTAGGCCTCATTCTCGTTCTCGTTGTCCTGCTCTCGTTCCTGGATGCCCTCGAAGTAGCCTCGGTCCGAATATTCCTTCCTTTCCTGGGACGTAGGTGACGTAGCTCTCGACGGTGCTGTTCCTTGTCCGTGTCCTTCACTACGTAGTTCACCTTCTAGTTCTCGGTCCTTGGCTTCTCTTTTCCTTTGTTCTTCTTCGTCTTCTTCCTCTTCTTCTTGTTCCTCTTGCTGCTGCTCGTAGAAGTCCTGCATCATCTGGTTCAGCTGTTCCTTTACGGCGTCACATGTACCTAGGACGAAGGCCATGTGTTCCTTGACCTGTTGTCGGTCTCTGTCGTTCTGTTCGGCCATTTCCTGAACCTGGTGCTTGACGTCGTAGATTTGTCCTGTCAAGGACTCCACACAACCAGCCACATGTTCCTGGCTTTTGCGCAAACGCGCAGCTTCCTCTGTGTTCTTCCTGATCGACTCCGCGATCAAGTTCCTTTCATCAGAAGCGTTCCTTAAGGCGGTCGCCGCTTCCTTCAAAATCTCAAGTTCCTTGAAAACTTCCGCTGTGTTCTTGCTCGAGCTCGCGCTTGCTTCCATGGCTGCTAAGGTTCCTTGGCTCTGTCGTTCTAAGGTTCCTTGACCTTCTGCTACCGGGCGAACTAGTTCCTGGATACCTGAGCGTTCCGCGAGTGTTCCGCAGAGTTCCTTGAGCTGCGAAAGCATCTCACACCATGTTGTTCCATGCGCTGTTCCTGCAGACGTTCCTAGCTCACATGCACTCGTGTCACTGCACATGCCGTCCTGCTCACATGCACTTGCACAACAGAAAACATGTTCCTGAAAGTCTGGCTGAAACTCTTCTTCCTGAACACAACTCTCAAAACACTGTTCCTTGAAACTCTGAATCTGAAGACTGTCTGAAATACCTGAAATTCCTGCAAACAACAAAGCTGCAAAAGACAAAGTTCCTGGGCTCTTGATCATTCTTACAACTGCTTTAGCTTGTGTTTGGGCCTTGGGTTCCTTGAGCTCTTCTCTGCCTACTGGTTCGTTCTCGCTGGTTTGAAAACCTAGCCAGTGCAACAACAGTCTGATACGTTTCGCTGAAAGGGGCTTGGTACCTATGTCGGCTGTGTTCTCCTTGGTTCCTACTGGGTGAACACTAATTGTTCCTTCTTTGTGAAAAAAAAAAAAAAAAAGGGTCCTGATCTGCAAATGCTTGACTCTTCCTACACCTTGCCTTGTAATAATTCCTCTAGCTGCAGAAGAATCCATGTACAATTGTACCTTGCATTGTTTCCTGGTCAAGAATTCTACTGCTTCCTTCAACAATATAGAATCTGACGCTGCTGACGCTCCTGCGTAGTACTCTGCTTCACCACTGCTCAAGCTAACCGACTTCTGGTTCCTAGAAAAGGAGTAAATGCACTGACCATCTAGGCAAACAATTCCTGAAGATGTTGAGCGCCTTGTGTCCTTCTTTCCTGCCCAATCTGAATCGCTGAAGACTTCCAAAAGGTGGTGTTCCTTGGGCCTTATTCCTGTAAAGTCGTAGTTGCCATTCCTGATGGATTCATGGAGATTACTGAGTCCTCTAGGCGTTTTCCTGTACACTAAATGGTATCCTTCAGTTCTCGACATGTACTGCACTAGGTGGACTAAGTGTTTCCAAGAACCATGTGTTGGTTCCGACATCTTGGAGGCCAAACCTCTCACGGCAAACTGCACATCAGGGCGGTCCTGACTGACATACAAGAGTATGCCAACGCTTTTCCTGAACGATGCCGCTTGTTCCTGGTTCAAGGTCTGAGTGTTGTCCTGTTCCTGCGACTCTTGGGTGCACGGAGTTGGCTTCGAGGCTTTGCTAGTAAGCTTCAGTTCTTCTTTAAGCTTCACAAGATATTTAGGGTCACTCGTGATGTGGAGCTCGTGATTGTGGTAGCTGAATTTCCTTTTAAGGAATCGGATTGTCTGGTGTGACTCTCCTACCTCAAGTTCCTGCTCTGTCAAGAAGGGGCCTTCAACCTTTAGCTCGTAAGTTTCTCCTAGCTTTCCTAGCTTGGGCTCTAGGTGCCTTGTTTTCCCTGCTGCCTGAATGTCATCTACATGCACAACAAGTATGCTGTTCCTATCGTCACGAAACAAAGTAGGGCAAGCTTTGCTCCTATCAAAGTTCTGCTCTTTGAGGGTTCCTGCAAAATGATCGCTCCATAGTAGAAGTACTCTCAGCAGTAACAAACCTTCGTTCCTACAACTGGGGTCCTGGTCGCCAAACAGATCCACATATTCCTTCGGGAATTGACATGCACATCGAGTCCTTTGTGGGACCTGCAAGAATGCGTCCTTGACATCAATGGAGTACAGGGAATGTTCCTGTTGTAATCCTAAGATCGGGATAAGTCTCACCAACGATGCGCTCGTAGCTGGGCTGAACGTGTCGTTCCTTACTTCTGCTCCTTTGAACTCTCTAGCTACTAACCTAGCTCTCCGCATCCATCGGCCGTTCCTGAATCGCCAATCGAAGACGAATTTCGTCGTCAACCACTTTGTTCCTTGGTTGCTCTCTTCTTCTTCTGTCTCTCTCTCCTCTTCTCTCTCGAGTTCTTGCAAGGGGTTCCTTGCCAATGCCTTCATCTCGGTGAGTCTGTTGATCTCTGTGAGCATTGCCTCACGATCCAGTTCCTGCAACTGGGCTTCTGCAACTTCTGGAGGTCCCGAATCTTCGCTCTTGAAGATGTCTTGTTCCTCATCGGAATCGCCAATGTCCGAATATGAATCTTCCCAGAAAATGAATCCTCTTCCAGAAAATGTCCTCTGTACCTGGTTCTGCTTCAGGTAGTTCTTCATCATTGTGCTCAAATACTCTTCCTACGTTGAACGGAGGGTACTTCTTCTTTGGAGAATCAATCTTCGGGATCTTGGAACCTGTTCCTACATCGTCAAATTCCATTTTCCTAAGAGGTGCTGGTCCTCTAGCTGAAAGAAGCTCACTTGCCATTGCGCTGTCTGGGATGAGTTCTTCTTCTGAGGCTGCGTCCATTTCCTTACTGCTGCTACTAGAAGACGTTGGGTCTGAAGCTGCTTCGTCATGTTTGTTTTGGTCGTATTCCTGCTCAAGTTCTTCTTCTGCTTTTCTCTTGCTCTGTGCCTGCTTCGCTTTGCTCTCTAGGTAAGTTGTCCTGGTAGGTCCTGACTTCCCTGCAGAGTCCCCGCCTTGGATGACAATCGGTCCTGCGATCGGTCCTGAAGGTGCGGAAGGTGCCGAGTCCTCAACCGACTGTTCCTGAGTTGCTCCATCCATGACAGGTGGCGCCTCTGCAATTGGTCCTGGAATGTTCTTCCTGGGAATGTTCCTAGTTGCCAATGTAGTGTGCTTCACTTCCCAAGTGTGAATTCCTACGCTACTTATTCCTTTCACGTCGAAGTGTTCCAAGCAACGTTTTGCGCTACGGCTTGTCTTGATGCCGTCCATGTGCCACGTGATGAAGAGGTTGTTGTCTGTTTTTCCTAAAAACACTCCTCTCAACCAAATAGGGTCACCTTTCCTATTGGCACGTGTTCCTGAACGATTGGTCAAAACCAAAAGTGATTCGCCAAATTCGGCGAGTTGGCCCTCATAAGGCCTTCCTGCCATAAATTCATACGGAGTCATTCCTGGGGAGGAATGGCGATGGTACCTGTTCAAGGTCCATGCCGAGTGCCTGAAAGCCCAACTGAAGATTGGATGAGTATGAGCAATATATGTTCCTGTTCTGTGTTCAAGGTGCCTAATCAGGGTTGTTCCTTGTCTTCTAATGGTCTGAATTGCTCTCTCTGCCATGCCGTTGGTTTCCTTCTGGCCACTGACTGCGTCCTGCAAGACTGTTCCTAGACCTAAAGCTGCTCGCTGCTTCTGGATGACCTGTTTCAGCTTCATCATTGTTCCTTCGTTGTCTGCCTTCAAGTTGATGGTTCCATATCCAAGCTGAGTACTCAAGTAGGTTACTCCTTCGCAAAGGTGCTCTACAAGATCTTTTCCTTTAGATGCTGTCGGGATGCAGACCATGTTCCTACTCCAAGAATCAACACACACAAGACTTACTGCCGCTGGTGCCTCATCATGACTTGTTCCTGTAAAACAGAAGTCCATACAGAAAGTTGGTCTTGAAGATCTTTCCTTCTCTGGGTTCTCACGAAGGTGTGGAGACTCTTTTCCTTTGCATGCTACACACGTCGGACACCACGATGCATAAGGTAAGTGTGTGAGATTATGCACTGCAACTTCCTCCGGCTTTGGTTGTTTGGGTACCTTCAGAGGTTCAGCTTCTAGAAACTCTTTGTACTTCTTCTGGCCTGAAACAAGTTCCATGTGCCTTTCTGCTTCCATAATGGATCTACTGAGCCTTCTAAGAATCTCTTGCTTAGAGCCAGCTTTTGAGACTCCTAGTTCCTTGCACAACTCTCTCAGGGCCTTGAGGCTGTTCTGTTGGTTGTACTCATGATCGTTGAATGTAAAAGACAATTCTCCTGCAAGTTCATGCCTGTGTGCTGGTGCTTGGGCCTCTGAGGTCTCTTCCTGTTCTTCTTCCTGTTCTGGAATCGTGTCCAGTTGGTGAACCTTCTGTTTTGGTCTTCTGGCCTTGGGGTTCACTGGTTCAATGAGTTCGAATACACTGCGTCCTGTCCAGGATAAACCTCCTAGTGGTTCTGGGTCTCTGTGAGGCTCATCCCAAGTCCAGAACTTGTCATCCTCAAAGAAATCCTTATTGACCGGTTCTTCTCCATACGTGTACCTGTCTGGTTTGAGGTTTCCAATGTCTACTGGAATGTCATTGGTATCTCGAGGATTGAACAAAGTTTTCCTCAACGAGTTGTGGTACCTCGTGAGTGTAGTGCCATCCATGCTGATTGACCATGCATCCTCAGTGTACTCTTCAAACATCTTTCGATCCTCATCTTCCTTGGGGGTGCCTATGAGGTTCAGCGGAAATTCCTTGAGCGATACTAGAGTAAGTGTGCGGTACTCCTTACTGCCATCGAAGATTGTTCCAAACGGTTCCTCAAGTTCCTCAAACATGATGCTGTGATGCAACAGATACCACTGATCATCATCCTCAATAAGCACTGCTCGATATGCGAACTTTCCTGGTGGAAACATCAAGTAAGTATCACCGTGTTCTGAGGTTCCTAGGCTGAAGTGGACTTGGTAAGGGTCTCGCCAGTTGGTCCAACCAACACGCTGTTCTTCAATGAGTTCCTTCAAGTTCTCGCACAAGTACATAGGGATAGGTTTTGCTTCTGCTTCCCAGTTGACTGCTCTCACAAAGGCTTTTGTTGTAAGTGAGTTGTTGTTGTAGTTCACTGCGATCTTGGTTGTTCCTTCTGTTAGGAAAGTGCCTGTTGCTGTTCCATCTCTGAACTCCCAGCCTTTCTTCAACAGTTTACCTACTGCCAAAAGAGGGTGCACAACCGATGAAATCAAGAACACTTCTTCAACCTTCACAATGTTTCCTTGAACATCCCGAAACTCAACCTCAATGATCCTTTGGTCTGAAACCTTGATCCGAGATCCTTGTGCATCTCGTAAAACTACCTTGGTAGTGTTGGGTGCCTTTCTTCCATACTTCTTCATCCACATCGGTGCCAACGAAATGTCGGCTCCTGAATCCAGCACGACCTCGATCTCTCGAGTTCTCGCGTTCCTTGCTGCACGCGCAAACCTGGTGATGGTCCTTGAGGGTGCTGTTCTCTCTACTCTATTCCTTCTAGGAGGATGGTGACATCCGTTCTCACATTCCTGCATGTTTGGGTGCCACGGTGTTTCATGACATCCATTGGGACACTCAAAGTAGTATCCACGATCCTGAGTTCCTATCGGAGTTCCTTCTAGATGCCATTGCAACCATGTATCATCACTCACCTCATCACAGTCCTGAAACTCATCATCTTCATCACCAATCCAACACTCTTCTGTCTCACTCCTCTCTTCCTGAACTTCTTCACCAACAACCCGCAAAACTCTTCCGAAGTACTCAATCTCTATCTCTTCAGAGTTCTCACTCAGCGCGAATTCCTCCGGAAAGCTTGTGGGCTCGTCTCCCATGTGGTACATGGAGACCATCCTAATCACTGGTCTTTGGGTTCCTTGGCTTGCTTGGCTTTGGCTTGTTGAGGTCTTGTTGGCTGACGAAGGGGCCTGAGTAGAAGTACCTGTAGTGCTCGCTTGCTCGCTCTGGTTTTCAAGGTCAACGTTCCTGGCCTGGTAACCCATGTCACGCATCTTCTGTCTGCACTGTGCTTCGAAATGTCCATACTTATGACAGTAGTGACACACTCCTGTAGCTGCTTGGGCTTTGCCTTTACCTTTTCCTTTGTGTCTGAAGAAACCTCTTCCTCGACCTTTGCCTTTTCCTTTGTAACCTCTGAAACCTCTACCTCGGCCTTTCCAGTTGCCTCGACCTCTGCCTTTGCCAAAACCTCCGAAACCTTTACCTTTACCTTTGCCTTTGCTGTCAAAGCCGTAACCTTTTCCAAAGTCCTTTCCACCTTTCTTGCCTTTTCCTTTCCTTTGCCTTTATGGTGAACATAACCTTTGCCATAGCCTTTCTTTCCTTTGTACCATGCTTGGTTGATATCCATTGCTGCAAGACCACCATGGTCATCACCTTTGTCGATCAAGTCTGTTGTGGTTCGGTGAGGTGTTCCTTGCTGGGCTGCTAAAGAGTTAGTCCAACGCTCGGTTGACTCATAGTTCACAAGGTACTGACGAAGAGTATTGTACTGTGTCTTCTCATCCATGTTGAGCAACAAGTGCCTTTTCACGTCAGGTTTCATACCTTGGATAAGAGTAGATACTTTCAAATTCTCCTGTACCTTTTCTCCAGTAGCCTTCTCGTACTTCTCGATGTGTTCCTCATATTCGAGGATATTCTCAGCAATTCTTTTGTTGTGAGCGAATTTGTAGTTGAGAATGTTGTGAAACAACTCCAACGATCTCGCACGATTCGTTGGTTGATATTCCTTGAGTAGCATACGGTAAGCTTCCATACCGTTCTCCTCAGCTACATGCTTTACAACTCGGTACGGCCTTCCTTTAGTGTATGAACAAAGAACACTATACAGGCGTCTGCTTGTTTCCTTTGCTTCTGCAGACATCTCGGCCATCTTCACTTGCTTATCATCTTTTAAGTTCCTTTCGGCGATGTCCATGATCTTCACCATGTTGGAATCCACTGCTCCAAGCCAGATCCGCATCCTGTTCCTGAACTCTGTCCATCCACTCTTCTCTTCTTGCCATGTTCCTGGGGAAAATGCTTCGGGGCTTTTAATCAGCTTGTGCAACTCCACTTCTCCAGGCTTTCTTTGTTCCTTTACTGCTTTCTCCAGAGATGCTCCTATCTCCTCAAGTGTCGTTGCTGCGTTCGTGTGGGCGTCTGCCAACGCTGTTTGCGCTGTCTTCTGCTGTTCCTGAACTGCTGTCAGGGTTTCCTGGAATGCTTGTGTGAGTCCTGCTTCTCTTTGACTTCCTGAAGCTGCTGAGTTCCTGATCTCCTCTGCTAGTGTTTGTATTCCTTGTAAGGTCTGTGCATTGATCTCGGCAAGTGCCTTCAATGCATCCTCCATTCCTTTTGCTGTTTCAAGGTTGCTGTACACTAGTGCTGCTAAAAGTAGCGACTTGCACTGTTTCCTGCACACTGCTTGTGCTCTCCTTTCTCCTCTTGTCTTCCTTTGGTGCTTTGAGCGGTTGCTTGCTCTTGCGAAAAACACACTAGAATAGTACGACAGGGTGATCCAAGTAATCAGTCCCATTGGGGTTCCTAAGAACACTGCTATGCGAATTCCTTGAAATACAACTCTGTTGGAAATGACTTCCTGAACTATCACATGCACGACGTCGTGAAACTTCTTTCCTACAGTTGCTAGCTTTTCTACGAAACTGTGAACATGTTCCTGTACAAATTTCCTCAGTACTTCTCGCTGTTGTTTTACTAGGTACCTAGGGGCGTAGCCTGACTCAAGGCTCTCACTCTCCTGGTTCTCGGTGTTCTGGTTGCCGTTCCTGTTCTCTTCCGTGTAGTACTCGCCGGTCACGCTAACGACGCTGTAGAGCTCGTTCGTCACTTGGTTCATGCACAACAAAGCGTCCGGTACCATGACTTTTCCTGTCTCCAAGTAGTCCTTGATCGTGTACGCGTTCGTGTTCCTGATCGTGTTCACGTTGGTGCCGTCGGGGTTCACGCTGCACTCGTTGTAGCCTTGCTGGTAGTACTCGCCGTACACGTCGTAGTTCCTGTAGCGGTTCCGGTGCGTATTGGGCTTCCTTCTGCTCGACCACCTGCCATGAGCTCGCTCTCGTCACTCTCTACGTAAGTGAGTTCCTTTCTCCCACGGCTCACATCCTTGGAGGGTAAGGCGTCTCCAAGGGCAAGTTCTTCCTTGGTCTCCACGTTGTTGCCAAGGGCCTGCCACGGTCTCACCGCCATACTTCCTGCTCCTGGGACCAAGATCATCCCGCACAAAGTTGCGAGGCTTCCCAGTGCGAAACCAACCAGCAGCACCATACATGCTGCCAAACCGTAGCACTTCATGTTCCTTTTCTCTCTCTCTTCCACCAACACTCGGTCGGGGTAGCAATCGCTGCAAGCGTCAAAGTCTCGCGCGTTTCCTGCTGTCACGTTGTGGTTGCGAAGGTGTCCACAACCTCTGCGGTGGTACTTTGTTCCTGAACGGACTGCGATCCTGAGCGTGGGCATGTTGAGCACTGTCTCCGTCTTCTTGGTGATCTGCTCATTTGCGCGCATCTGCTTCCATCCGGCAACGAGGCAAACTGCCATGGCGCCGAGCATCATGGTTCCTATGGCTACGAGTAGCATCATCGCTGCCAAGGAGGTTCCTGGAGGCAGCTCCGCTACCATGTTAAAGAACGGGCTTCACTAAGGGTTCCTACCCACAAAGACTGTCGGACACTTTTGTTCCTGGGCACGGTGTGTCCTGGGGTCTCGAGCCTGCACGTCGCGTGTGCGTGACGGCTGTTCCTGTACATTAACTGTACTGCACTAGCTGTGTTACTGTTCCTGGCAGAATGTTTAACAGCATTGGCATGCATGGAAAAGTGTGGCAGGCGTGGGTCAAAAGGCATATTGTACAGATCTCTGTTTAGGTACAATCCAGACAGAAAAGGCAGGAACTCCTCGGCCTGCGTGAGGTTTCGTGACATTGGCACTTCAGTGTATTTTCAGTACAGTGTGTCTGCAAGAGCAAAGCGCCGTGCGACAAGTTGCTAAAGCACAGGATGGCGAAAAGTTGCTTTTCGTACACTTAAGACAACTGTCGGCTCACTCTTTTTTCACCTCTGGTCATGGCACGTGGCAGCCGTCGGCCGAAGAAGGACAAGCCCACGTTCCTCGCATCTGTTCGTTTGTCTTGAGGCCAAAAAGAAAGTTTCGCACCGCACTGAAGAACCCAAAAAATCGAAGTAATGCATGCTAGAAGCAGTTCTCTTCCACAGTCTGGGAGAGCGTGGTGTCCAAGGCAGGAGGTCCGGCAAGGATGCCGTGAGCCAGCAGGTAGCAATCCTCCATCACGGCGGCCCATTCTTGCCAGAGGCTGCGCCCAGCAGCATTCACGCGAAGACAGCAGGCCTGGGAGATATTGGAGGTCGGGCGTGTTGCAAAGCTCGTTGAGTTTCGGGTACATGCTTTGAGATCCGACATGTAGCTGTAGAGTGAGAGGCTCTTTTTTTTGATGCCGAGACACAAGCTCTTGACGCATGGGTACGCTTCTCGTACCGCAGCAACCAGGTGCAAACAACCGGCGGACAGCGCGTCGCCAAGGTGCGCAACGAAGGAAGCCCTGGCCGAGAAGCGAGGCATCGGCTGCCAGGAGTCTGGCAACGAAGCACGAACGACAACTGCACGCGGCGTAGGTCCCGACATCAAAGAGCAGCGGAGCGAAGCGAGCACATGAGCCGCTATGGTGAGGATGCTCAGAGCGTCATCTTGCTCTTGATGGCGCAACACGTTCTGGCAGAGCACTGTCGCATCTTTATTTACAGCCGCACGGCGCAAAAGCACGCAGGAATGTGCCACACTGGTTCACAACCCCCCCACCCCCCCCACCCCCCCCACCCGCCCACCCCGCACTGTCAAAGTAACATGCCGACACGGGAGCAGGCGGAAAAATTGTCTTCTGACAAAGAACCAAACCACGAAAAAACAATGCTTTTCGCGGCTGGAAAAGCAAAAACATAAGTAAACACAACGCGCAGAAGCAGTGAGGAGGTGTACGAAACACTGTAAAAACCATAGGATCGGACCTCATCGAAAAAAGTGGCCTTGAGAAAACATGCAAAAACATTGTAAATACAGTGTGATTCGCCTCTTGACGCGCAAAAACACACGTAAATAGACACGTTCCAGCTACGGTCTGCACGGACAGCTAACACGCAGGAGCGATCCGCAGGTGTAGAAAACACTGTAATTACCATAGGATTCGACACTTCCGAACGCAATTGCCCCCCCCCCCCCCCCCCCCCAACCACAGCAGACCCTCCGCGGCGTTGAAAAGCGCGCTTGCCTAAAACTACTACTACTACTACTACTACTACTACTACTACTACTACTACTACTACTACTGCTACTACTACAAAAACAACAACAACTACTACTACTACTACTACTACTACTACTACTACTACTACTACTACTACTACTACTACTACTACTACTATACTACTAGTACTACTACTACTGCTACTGCTACTGCTACCACTACTACTACTACTACTACTACTACTACTACTACTACTACTACTACTACTACTACTACTACTACTACTACTACTACTACTGGTACTGTGTGTATGTTTGCAGGTGTGTAGGTGTGTGTGTATATATATATATATATACAACTATAACGCGATAAGCACAACAAAACAGAAAACGAAAACGACAAACAACAAGCAAAGAAAGCAACAAGAAGCGGAGCATGAAGAAAAGGCAGAAACAAAAAGGCAGAAAACAAAAAGCAGAGAAAGCAGCAGAAAGCGGAGCGCAAAACAAAACCAGAAAACCAAAAGCAACAAGTTAAAAAAAAAAAAAAAACAGGACCGAGAAGACCAAGGGACCAGGGGACCAAAGGTCCACGGGACCGGAGGACCACGGGACCAGAGGAGCAGGGGACCAGAGGACCAGGGGGACAGGGGGAGAAAAAAAAGGGAGTGAAAAGATACGCCCTCCGCTGGAAACCACCCGAAATCCCCCTAATATCAAAAATGAAAGGCCCAAAATAATTCTGTATATTTCAGGTGGTAAAAGGGTTTTATTAAACGGATGAGGGGATTTCATACATATACATCATAAGTACATACATATATAAATCACCACACACATGCACATACACATGCACAGACACATGCGGCTTCGCGCGAAGCGAAGCGCATGCAGGCTGCTTGGCGTGGCTTCGCGCGCGTTTTGCGCGGCTCGTGCCGGCTTCGCGCGCGTGGCTTCGCGCGTGCCCCTGCGCGCGCTCGGCTTCGCGCGGCTTCAGGCGGCTTCGCGCACTTCGCGTGGCTTCGCACGTGCTTCGCGCGCCTCGCGCCGGCTTCGCGCGGCTTTGCGTGCAAGCGCTTCGCATGTGCGCTTCGCGCGGGCTGCTTATAGGCTTCGTGGGCGTGTGCGCGCACTCGGCTTCGCGCCGCTTTGCGCGGCTTCGCGCAGCTTCGCGCGCTTCGCGTGACTTCGCGCGCCTTCGCGCGCTTCGCGCGCTTCGCGCCGCTTCGCGCCTCTCGCGCACCTCCACGCGCCTTCGCGCGCTTCGCGCGCTTCGCGCCGCTTCGCGCTGCTTCGCGCGGCTTCGCGCGGCTTCGTGCGGCTTCGCGCGGCTTCGCGCCGCTTCGCGCCGCTTCGCGCCTCCGCGCTTCGCGCGCTCGCATCGCGTGGCTTCGCGCGTGCTTCGCGCGCCTCGCGCCGGCTTCGCGCATCTTCGCGCGCCCGCGCTTCGCGCGCGGGCGCTTCGCGCGGCTAGCCGCGCGCTTCGCGCGGGCTAGTCCCGTCCCCAGGGCGGATCATTCTGGAATCTAAGGGCTATGATGTTGTAGCGGCCAACGACGGTCCCGACGATGATCAGGAACTTCGTGACCAAAATCCTGTCTGAAAGAGGTTAGCCTGTCAATCATGGTCACGCTGTCACAATGAAGGCGATCCAATTATGAATTAACTGGGATCGTGCTGCACGGTGCGGAGGCGCGGGCAATGGAACAACGTATGCCTGCTGTCGGCCAGTAGGGCTCTCACTCCCGCCATGTGCTCGATCACTTGATGATCGGACTTATTCCCTTGCACTAACCACCCCAACCTACGCTGAAGACGGCTGTCAGGCACCGGTGGCCGATTTCTATAAAAACCCGCGCAATGCCACACTTGATGATCCCAATCCCCGATGCAACCTAGATTACACCAGCTGCACTTGCACTGAATTACGGGCTGTGCCGCAATATGTCTGCTGTTTTTCATAACAGCAAGGTGTTGATCGCTGCATGCTCCTCCTGCCAAGACCGCTCGTACATGAGCGTCTCCATCTGCAAAAGCCACACGAGTGCGTTTACAAACCTGTTCACAGTAACGGGTGTTGCACAACTGTGATGCATCACGTCTGGCACTGGTGAGGAATTGACTGAAGAGCGCCCTTCGCCAACTCTCTCGAAGCATGTGCTTATCACGATCCTGTGTATCGCTAGGAGCATCCCATTGCAAGACGTGCTGCATGCTCGAGTGGACCCATTTGCCCGGCTCTTGCAACGTCCACTCGCATCTCGTTAGCCAGTCATTGACAGTGTGCTGCCACATTCCTCGGCACGTGTGCTGAATCCACCTAAGTGCGCCGCCCATCTTTCGATGCGCAAGCTTCCACATCTGAAAGGCGGCCTGCCCAGCCATGAAACATGGATCATTTTTTTCATTCATTCAGTTCGCAGCATCCGGTGCATGGACGCTTGGCGACCGCAACTCTGGAAACAGGCATCAGACTTTGATACCCGGCTTGAAGCTGTACTTTGTACATTCCCGATAGTTACAGAAAACGTGTGGATACCCCGCCGCGTACGGCCAAGCAGATATCCAAAAGCTTAAAAGACTAGTGCCTTCGTCACGAGTGACAAAGCAAGGCATTAGCAGTGATCACTCAACAAACGTAAAGCTGTAGAAAAGTTCGGCGCATGCATACAGGAGAAAGATTGTCGGCACAATGAGAATGTAGACTAAAGTCAACTCGATCACTGTGCTATGATCCACTGTCGCTTCCCTGGCAGATTCATGAATCACGGCATAGGCCAAACAGATAGCAGTTTGATATGGCATGCTGCATCTCTGCACTGCTGCATAAACGAACTTCTCTGCCATCATCCGTAAGCATTGCCATCCATGTGGTATTGCCATTGGGAAGCTGCCGAAAGCCACTCAGAATGGAGCGGTAGTGACCTTCCCATGGATGCATACCAGTATGCACCAACACTGTAACAAGTCTGTATCGCTGCCATTGCACATGAAGGCCTTGGGCACGTTCAAAAATTGGCAGGTCGATAGGCGCTCCAACCTCAAATGGAAATGGCATAAGATCTTTACGAGCTGGTCGTCTGAGATTTTTCTGAGCCCATCGCTTAAGTTGAAAGAAGAGCATCCTAGGGGCCTGGCAAAAAGCATAAGGAAAAGGTGGTTGCACATGCCAGTCGACGATGCTTGCCTGCAATCCTCGCGAATTCAGCTCCAGAGTGATTGGCTGCAGGGGATGGCCTGAATCAGCAACACAAACTGCCGGGCCAAATTGGTATCTGGATTGCCAAAGGCCTGCATAGGCTGATGGTCGAGCATATTCAAGCATAAAGCCCAAAAACTCCACAGCGTCCTGTTGTCGATCAAAGCGGGTTTATTTTCCAACGAAACTTCCGTTAGCGCGCGTTTGGGAAACCCTAACTGCGCTGCAGAAAGGACCCTGTGCAAAGCACTCTCTTTTTTTTTTTTTCTCCTAGCGGACATGGGGGGTCGGTTCGGGCCCGATCTTCGGGCTATGTCGAAACGATGCCACTGGCATTTCAAACCAAAACTCGACCGCTGGTCGGTGGTAAGGCGAACGACTGGTTCACCCCCCCTACTAGGGGACAACCCGTACCACGGGGAGATAAAGTGAAACATGCTAGGACCTACTGGGTCACTGCAGCTACTAGGTGCTACTCTGCATTTGCACGGCCTACGGCCTATATACAAAAGCGCACTCTGTGCTCAAAACTCTCCGCGGGAGAGAGCATAGGAGCGCTGCTCCTGGCAGCTCTGCTGCCAAAGCGGTGTCCCGGACCCCGCATACTATACAGGGTGTGGTGGGTGGGACAAAAACTTTTTGGATCACAGATCCAACTCCAAGCCGAAAGCTGCACGGCAAAGTTTGTCTAGTGTCACTCACACACAAGTGAAAACACTGTTTTCCTTTTTCGACAAACTTTGTCTACACTTTCGGCGGAAAATAAAACCCATTCACGCACGCATGATGGATGCTTATTTTCCAACGAAACTTCCGTTAGCGCGCGTTTGGGAAACCCTAACTGCGCTGCAGAAAGGACCCTGTGCAAAGCACTCTCTTTTTTCTCCTAGCGGACATGGGGGGTCGGTTCGGGCCCGATCTTCGGGCTATGTCGAAACGATGCCACTGGCATTTCAAACCAAAACTCGACCGCTGGTCGGTGGTAAGGCGAACGACTGGTTCACCCCCCTTGAAGGCACTCGAAGCCTTACTCACCCCCCATCTAGTCCGCGCCGAGTGACAAAGCCAACGACACTGCGTTGGGCGGCAAAAATTGGCGCTCTGCGCCAAGCCGTTGTGTCTCCTCCCACCAGTCTCTGCTGGGGCCATCAGCTATGTTGCTGTCTGTGGGGACTCGAAAGAAAGCGGCCCTGCACTGCAGGGATTCTTCGAAGTCCACCGCCTGCGAGACTATCGCAGCTCCTTCCACCTTGCGTGTGAAGGCCTTGTGCAGGGAGGTACGCGCTGCGTCGTTGTCTATCCAGACGAACAGGTCGCTGCCTGCTATGTGCTTAGCCCACATTTGCAGGCTGAGCAAGTAGGGCAACAGCTCGCACTCGTAGACGAGCTGCTGCTTCTGGGCTCTGGCGGCCCACTGGGCTGTGACTTGGCTGCTGATCTGCAGCCCCCAGGTGAAGGCGATGCCTTCTCCGATGAGCACTGCCCCGAGGCCACACTTGGGCACGAGTCTTGGGGTCTCCCACTCGCAGGCCCCGTCGATGTAAAGGTGCACTTTGCGGCGTGCATGGATGGACACTGTCCTGGGCGGTCCGTGCACGACTCTCTGCAGCAGAAACGCCATGGCTTGGCATTGCTGCTCTGTTAGGGGGACTTGCTCTGGTCCATCCCCAAGAACGTCGCCTACGCAGATCACTGCCATGCGAGTGTTACGACCCCAGGCTTGCTGCTCAGCGAAAATGAGCCTGCCGCGCAGGCTCTGCGCTTCCAAAGGGGACATGCTTCCGCGGGCGAGGGCCTCGCTGAGGACCAACCCCAGCTCTGCTGCGCGGGTTGGCTTGTTGCTCACTGAGATTTCCCCGAGGTGCTGCTTGGACAAGTCCACTCGCACGCCTAGCACGTCAAAGACTTCGCTGAAGTCTGCGTTCTTCTTGGGCTCTGTGGCCACTTGCCAACCCAGCTTGTGAAAAAGGTTGGACACTGCCAACGTGACGAGCTTTGAATGCGCGCTGCGCGTAAGGACGGTGAAGTCGTCGAAGAAGCTTGTCATGACTAAGGCAAGCTTTTCGCGGCCGATGGCTTTGAGCGCTTCGCTGCAGCGGAGGAAAGCGTGCACGGCGGCAACGGCGCCGAAAGGCATGCTATGCAGGTGGGCGATTTTGACCTTCCCACTCTGTGGGTCCAGCATGACGATGCACGCGAATTTCTTGTGTGCGGCCTGCACTGCAAGCTGCTTGTAGGCACTCTTAAGGTCCCAAGTCCTGCCTACAATGCGGTGGGCCCGCTCTGCGGGAACACCTTGGCGAAGCCACTCTAGGCACACTGCAAGAAGCTCGTCGATGCTATCGACTTGGACCTTCTCTGTGGTCCCACAGCAGCTGTTAATGAAGCTGCTTTTGAAGTTATCAATGGGGCGCACTTTGCCCTTTTGAACGACGCCGAAACGGGACGATACTATCGTCTCGTGCAGCTGCCCTGGCGAGAAATCTTCCAGAGAGAGCCAGCCCTGCTGGCCTTCCTCCATAGTGCTTTCCCAGACCCTGTCCGAGATCCCGTCTTGCGAGGGGCGCAGAGCGCTGCGAACACCTCGCATGCTGATGCTTTGGGCGTTTTCCAGTAGTGATTTCTCGTCTAGAGAAGGTGGCAGAATCTGCACTGGCCACAACCCACTGGGTTGTATCCAGCCAAGCAGGGGAAAACCTTCTCGCACCTGCTGGGCCAAAGTCTTGTCCGGAAAGTCGATTTCGTTCAGAAGCTTTGCTAAAGCTACTGTCTGCTTGGGCTTGGTGACGCTGTTCACCTGAGCATCAATCGACGAACGTACCTCGGTCTCGCGGACTTGGCACTCTGTGCAAGTTCGAGAGATATGCATGGATGCCACCGTGCGGCGCTTGGCCAGCAGGACAGTGTCCTCGTGTACCTCGGCGGCAATGGCTCGCTTCAGGGATAGAGGCACTGCCTCGATGTCCCTGGCTGGGTGATCGATCAGGTGCGCTCTGCGCACCCAGTGTAGAGGCTGCAGCGGGATGGCGATGATGGCTTTCTGGGAGGCTTCAATCCACTGGATGAGCCTTGAGCCTTTTGGGAAGCAAGTCCACGACTGTGGAAGCTTCTGCGGAGTCTTCCAGCCTCGAAAGCACCGCCCTGCGGGGCCTTGGAGAGTGACTTTGTCACTGAAGTCTGGCTCGTAGCGTAGACGACGCAGTCGCTTGCGACTGAGAGGCGCTGCCCGGAGTGCTGCTGCGCATTGGTCGGCCGCGAGGGAAACCCAGACGGAACTCAACTGAGTGGTGTAGGCGCTTTCTCAGGGCAAGAGAAGAAAACAGAGAGAGAGAGATACACACACTGTGCCGACTGCGGGACCCTACTAGGACAGACAGGCGCAAGAACTCGCTCTCTTTTCACTCTGCATCGAAAGACTTGCTGCTCCAGCACGTCTTGCAGTGAGGCCGGCCCGGGGCCAGGTCGCGAACTTCGCAACTCTTATACTTTTCATTCAAACAGCGACCACAGAGAAGCCTCTTGGCATTCTCGCCGCGACTCGCGTGGAGCTTGCCACTGGCAAGATGACACCACGAAACGGCCCAGTCCGGGAGAGTGCACTGCACCTCCCTCCTGAGGCGAGGGTGCTCCTCTACCTCGGGCTCGGCGACGAACTCGTCTTCTCTGTCAGTGTCACTGGCACTGTCCTCTGTGTCGCTGAGCTCCTGCTGCTGCGAAACCTTCAGGGCTTCCACCCCCACTGGGGGTGCCGAGCCAGAGGAGGTTTTCCGGTGAGAAACCTTGCTAAGGTTCTCTCGCCTCAGGTTGAGCTGGCTGCTTGGCAGCGCGAATTGTTTCCCGAGCGGCTGGTCGGGAAGGAAGTCGCCATCTCTGATGGCGATGAGAACTTCCTCCAGAGCCCGCGCTGCGGGGATGAGCACGTTACGGCTGTACGTCTCAGTGCTCCGAGCACTGTCGTGCACATGGTGGGCGAGGAGCCTGCGCAGATCCAGGTTGACGCCAGCTTGCGAGGCCCACGTGAGGCAGGTCGCTTTGAGACTGTGACTGCTAAGGCGCTCTGCGTCTTCGCAGCCGGCGTTGGACAGCGCGCTGCGCAGCCAGGAGGTAATCTCTTGAGAGTTCATCGGGCGATCCGCTAGATCACCATCCGATGTGAAAGCAGGGATCACTGACCCGAGCGGGATGTCTCCACTGGAGATGAGGCCCAACTTTTCTCGATTTGCGAGCCACTGACTCACCCAAGACTCTTCGAAGAAAACTACCGGGGCTACTAGCGGGAGCAGCAGGCGGCTTCTAGCCCCTATGGCTGTTTTCGCCTTGTGAACATTCGCCTGCATCCACACTGTGGCGCAGGGGTCCTCTGGGAGCTCAACCGAAAAGGAGGCAACTCGGGCCGCGTCACTGGCACGGGCGCATGCGAAGAGCATGAACAACAAGCCCCCAGACACGACACTGTCGTACACAGAGCCAGACAGCGCGATGCGCTCAAGAGTAGCCACCTCCGAGGCCTTAAGGGCGGGGGCCCGTTTGGGCGGAGGCGCGCTGGCTTCCGTGCTCTTACAAAGGCCCACGATACGGGAGCTGGTCACCTCCGACTCGAAGGAAAGACCGAAAACTCCCGAGCACCAGTTCAGACTCTGAATCAGGCTAGAGGGGCTGCTAGCCCCTTTCCCATTCCTCATCATCCACTGGATGTATCGCCAGGTGGCGCGCTCTGATACTGGGAAGGGCACCACCACTGGGTCTTGGCAGTTTGCCCACTGGACAAAATTGCTGAGGGAGTTGAGACGACGAACCACTGTGTTGGTGGCTTTGTAGCTGAGCGCTGCTTCTATGCTGAAGTCGAGCTCGTCCAGGTCGACGCAACCGGCTTCGTCAGCACACTGTGAGACGATCTCGAAGGCCTCTGGCCAGGCTTTTACCAAAGCCGTCAGTTTGAAAACCGCGCTTTCGCGGCGGTCGCCTTCGTACGCTGTACGACGGCAGCACACCTTAAGTGCAAAGGCTGTGTCTTCCGCTACTAGCGGCTGGGTGCTAGCGGAAGCTTTCCGCTTAAGCATCAAACTTGACTCGTGCAGCACTGGCACGGGGCCCACGGAGGCGGGGCGAGTCACTGACAGCTCCCAGGGCCAGCTTGCATTGCGCGCAAACCATGAAGCTGATTCCCACGGCTGACGAGCACCGGCTCGGCGTGGTATAGACGACCAAAGGTTACTAACCTGGTCGTTGAAATCGCCCTCTGGGGCGCTGCCCCTGGGCAGCATCCTTGACACAAGGAAGGGGAGCACTGCTCAAGCCAGCGGCTGTTGTGCAGGCGGCTTTCAAGAAAAGGCTACCAGCACACGAACACAAGTGCACTCACTCTGGAAAGCTCGATTCAAGCGACGCGCTGCGACCCGCACCCTCCCCATTCAGTCCTGAGGGAGGAGAGGAGGAAAAAAGAGAGCTGGGAAGAGTGAGGCTTAAAAGGCTGCGGAAAAAACGCATTTAAGAGCGCAGACTCAGATGGTGACACTGCACTTAGAGTTACCTCAAAGGACCTACCAGGTCTCGGGGCACTGCGCACAAACCTACTAGGCAAGAAGAGCCTACTAGGCAAAAGAAGCTTCAGTCCTACAAGGTCTGTGTGCACGCGCAACCTGCGGTGTTCTTTTTACCAACCTCGCGATGCGAGTCTCTGGGCGGAGCCCGGTTGTCGAGGTGCGCTGCACCTGCCTTCTGCGATCCGCAGACAGGCCGGTGAGCAGCGAAGGCTCTTGTGGCCGGACTGTGCCGGCACTGCTGTGCTCTGCACCTGTGTGAGAAAGGGCGCAGACGGAAGGGCCACTGGCCCGTCAAAAATTTATCCGAACACTGTTCGGAATGCGCTGGATTACGCCGCTGGCGTATCTACCACTCTCGATGGTTCCAGCGTCGGTCGTGGTCCCAAGACCAACGACCACGGGACCACTGGTCCCGGTCCTCGTCGTCACGGCGGGACCTCTGGTCCTTGCCTTTGCCTTTGCCCTTGCCGTCTCTGCGGCGGGACTCCCGTTCGCGGTGCTCGCGCTCACGGGCTTCGGCTGCCTCGCGCTGCAAGGTCAGCCGAAGGGACTCGGGCGGCCCCCTAGTAGGGCGGCGCTCGCCACGGTACTCGAGCTTGCCGTCTGTCCGCGGGACAGTGCCTGGGCAAGAGTAATTTTTCGCGCAGCGTGTGCAATGCATCACGCCGCACTCTGGACACTGCCAGGCCTTGCTGCGACGCTCGTGGGAAAACTGTCCCACAGCGCCACTGGCGCTAGGCTGATCGTAGGCATGCACTGCAGCCACGAAGGGGTGGAGCTCTCCGCATGCACTGCATACGAATTCCGAAGACGGATCGCTCCAAATGTTCATCTGCATGTTGTCGCAGACTGAACATGCGAAGACTCGCTGAATCTCCCCCGCTCGGGGACGCTCCGCCGCTGGCGGGCGAGCTTCCTGATCGTCTCGATCAGCGGTGTCATCTGACGCCGGGCCGCTGGCCCGGGTCCCAGCGACGCCAGCTGGGTTGTTGCGCGGGGGCTGCTGGCAGGGACGCGGGCGAGAGCTCTCCCCACGACGCGCCACTGGCGGCGGGGGGGGCCGCTTGTTCTGGCGTGGGGCGGAGGCCTTCGGTGGCGCCGCTGGCGCCTGATCCCTGTCAGCTGCCGGCACTGCCGGGCTGGAGGACTTGCGCGCCACCTTGCCCTGAAGGGGAGGGTGCGGCTGCGCTGGCGGTGGCGGGGAGTCGCTCTCCGACTCCGACTCTTCCGAGCGGGAGCCTTGGTCGTCTTCGGTTTCATCCCGCCGCCCGCTGGGCTCCTCCACATCCATATCCTCCGGCGCTGCCGAGGGAGCTTCCGCTGGAAGCGCTTCTTCTTTGACGCCCGAGCCCGCTTCCTCAGCGGGGCTGGTCGGGGAGCGGCGCTGCGAGGCCGGCGCTGCGGCCGACGTGGGAGACGCGTTTGCCACCGCGCTGCGGTGGTCTTCGGAGGACACACCACGGGCCGCCGCTGGCGGCTCGGTGTTCGCAGGAACCACTGGGGGCTCGTAGCCCAAAAGAAGTCGCTGAAGAGCGACGGCATTGGCCTCTGAGCCGCCACTGGCGGGCTTGGTCCAGCCGGCGAGTTCCGCTGCCTCCGCCGCATTGACCACCACGTCCCCTATCTCTGATAGGGAGACGGCGGCTTCGTAGATGGCGGCCCTCTGGGCCTCCGGCACTGCACTGAGCGCCTGCAGCATCTGCTCGTTCGTTGGGTTCGCCATCGCTGATAGCATACAAAGGCTGTTAGCTGAAGGCACGAAAGGGGCGACTTACTAAGCTGAAAAGGCTGCGGAAGAAAAGCACTGCTTGAAAACCGACACGGTTCAAAGAGCTGACTCAGCTGGAGAGACCTACCAGGCTCGCGTGACACACGACTGAAAAAGGCGAGCAGCAAGCTTTTGCCGCATTTCAAAATATGCCGTCGGCTCGCCGCTGTGGGCGAGGTTCCAAAAACCTCGGAGACGCCCGCCCTGCAGAGGCTGCCGAACTGTCGGCGGCGAAGCAAAAAGAGGTGCACTGCACCAGAAGTAACTAGGGCGACTCACTGAGAAGCTAGCAGCTGCGCACTGCGCTCAGAGCCTAGCGGCGACCGCCACGGGCGCCGTGATTTCGGGGTCGCTGACCCCGGCTGCTGCGGTAGCAGTTGTCGCATTCGTGATGATTGTGGGGGCTCCTGCCCACTGAGCAGTGCCGCCCACAAATTGCCATACCTTGGGAAATGCAGCCCTGCTGCGCGCAGGGCAGACAGCACATGAGGTCGCCTCGCCTCTCCGGGTATCTATCCCATCTCTCTGAGTTGGGTTGTGCCCAATAGGGCCATTCGTGCACGTCTGTGACGTGCAACTGCGGAGAAACCCTCCTGGCGTGCGTCACTAACGCACGGAGGCCAGGGTACCTGTTGTCGGTCGCTGACCCCAGGTTGCGCCAATCGTTATTCTGGGGGTCCTCCCCGGGCTGGAACTGCCAGCCCCGCTGGCGATTGCGACGCTGCGGTCGGGGCACGACCACAGTGTTCGCGTTGGGCGCGAACGGCACTGCCGTTGCGGCCTGGCTGCTAGCCAGGGATACCTCGGAGTCTCCCGAGTTCTGATCACTGTCAGTATCGATAACTTCAATGACAGGCTCCGCCTCTGGCGGAGCGACGTCGGCAGCTGCGGCTGCGGGCGGGCTGCCTGTTGTGGCCGCAGCGGGCTTAGCAGGAGCGGCCGCTGGCGGCGGTAAGGGAGGGTCCGAGGCCGATGCCGACGCTGTCGGCAGAGCGGTACTGGACGAGGCGGTGGGGTCGGTGCTGCCGCTGGCAACTTTGTGAGACTTCTTCTTTTTCTTTTCAGAAGGGATTATCTTAATCCAACCGCCCTTGCCTTTGCCCTTACCCTCTGGGTGCCAATGGAAGCCGCTGGCTTCCACCTTGGTGGCCACGTGGCCCTCTAGGGCGTCCACCCAATTAAGTCTCCACTGGAGTTTGGGGACATTATCTTCCTCCCCACTGGGGGGCCAGTCAAAAAGGCCAGTATACGGCCAGCCAGGTGTGGCCGCTGGCCGCATAGGCACGTCGCGCTGCGACATGGTATACCGGTGCATCGGATAGGCACTGCCTGATGTGTCCGGTTGTTCCCCTTGCATCTGCGCGAAAGGGTAAAAGGGAGGCCAAACTTTGGACTCCCCTTCCCCTGCGCGGTTCAAAGCTTCATGGTCGTCGCTGACGACCGCGGGGTCTACCCGCATGGCACAGCTAATGGCCCAAAGGAGATAACTTATCTCCTGTTGTGCCATCTCCTCACGCATGGCCTGCTCTAACACGAAAATTGGATTGCACTGCAAGAAACGGAGGCAGGAGCGACACTGTCGCACGCGTTGCAAACATTGTGGCGCTGCCAACTGATTCTCTCGACCGTCCCTTCTAGGGTACGGCGCCTCTGGCGATTCAGCCGCGTAATTGCGGGCTGCTTGGTCAACCATAACTGTCACTGACAGCTATAAAAAGGGGAGTGGAAGGACGTCGCTGACGACCCCCACTACTGCGGAGCACTACAAGCTACTCTACAAAAACTTTTTGGATCACAGATCCAACTCCAAGCCGAAAGCTGCACGGCAAAGTTTGTCTAGTGTCACTCACACACAAGTGAAAACACTGTTTTCCTTTTTCGACAAACTTTGTCTACACTTTCGGCGGAAAATAAAACCCATTCACGCACGCATGATGGATGCGTGTAAAAAGGTCTGAAACTGTTGCAAGAGTGTGAGCCAGAAAGGTATATCTGGCAAACAAGCACTGCCAACCTGACGTAGGCGCTCCATAGGATGGCGAAGTTGCCCATATGTATCAGCCTGTTCAAGTTGTCGCTCATGTACCATGCCATGCCAAAGGAACATGTTAATGGTAGCATTTGCATAACAGAGATTGTGAGGATTGCGAAGGCGAAGTCTAAGCATGGGCCTCGAGCATCCCTGTTGCAAGCTCCACTCTAGGAGGTGGTGTCCTCCTGCTGTCCCGTCTGGTCCCCCTCTTTCGCGATCGGCGCTGCTGGGTGCTTCGGTGGCATTTCGCGTGCCGGGCTGGGGCGATTCGATGGGGGCTTTCTGTAGTTCCGTCCGCGGCCCATTGGATGCTCCGTGGGCGGTGGGAATTGCTCGGCAAGCACCCGGGCTAGCGGCTGGCGTTCCATCCTGGCTGGGCGGACTCGGAATTTCAACAGTTGGCTGCTGGCATTGAAGCATAGCGAGCACAGAGCGCGGTGGCAGAGCAGGGACTTTGGGTCCCGCATCCCGATCGTCACCAGGAACGTGACCGGGGACTGGTGCTGCTCCACAAGCCGTCGCGTTGCATGGAAGCGAAGAAGAGCTCCCGGGGCTGTGATGGACGACTCCAGGGTAGCCAGAGCTGTCATCAGCTCCTTGTGATCCAGAGCCGGGGTTTGCGACTCTTCCAGCATCTGGCGCTCCTGGTTCCATCGTAGATATGGCCACTCCATGCCCTGCCCGGCATCCTTCTGGCGAAGAAGCTTTAGCTTGGCCAGTTGCTCCAAGTCCTCCGGCTGCTCGAGGTTGGTGGTGATTTGCTTCGTCCATTGGCGAAGCAGGCCCAGGAACAGAACAAGCCTGAGAGAGGAGTCCACCTCCCCTTTCTCCTTCTTCTCCTTCCAGAGGACCGCCATCTTGAACATGAGGCCCAGCATGTTCACCATGTTGGAGTCTGCCTCGATCGTGGGCGGCTCGAAAGTAAAAAGAAAGTCGCGCTCTGTGCGAGCTTGTGAGAGCTCGTCTTCGTGCCGCAGGGCCATCCTCGCCAGGAGCCTCACATGCTCCTGGAGAGCTTCCACCATTTGGCGTAACTCCTTCACCTCGCTGTGGTGGTACCATTCGTCGTCCCACTCCTGTTGCTTCCAGCCCTGTCCTTGCCGGCGCTGCAGCTGCTGGTCCTTCCATCCCCTGGGGTTTTGCCAGGAGCTTGCTGGTGGGCTGGGGTTGTTCTGCTTGTCGTCTGCCGGTCCCTTGGTAGGTGACTGCCCTTGGCCCTGCCCCTTCCCCGCTGGCTTTGAAAACTTGGTGGGTCGGATCTGTTGATCCTCCGTTCGCTTCCCCAGAGTTGGGGCTGCAGGCATGTCCACATCCTCCCGTGGACGGGGCTGCATTGTCGCCATAGCCTCGCCCAAGATGTCCCGCACTTCCTCCGCCGCTAGCTGTCCCCTGGTCATGGGGTCCTGTGGTCCAAAGTTCTCCTCCTGGTGGGCCATTATGGGTTGATTCAGACCTGAGCTGTCGCAGGGCACGCCAGTAGTGTAACATAAGGCAGAGCTGATGCAGGATACGACATCTGTGTCGCCCACGGGGTGTCGCTCCACAGGCTTTGCAGGGCCGAGCGTGTCCTTCTGCGAGGGTCAAACTGTGAGCCATAGCATCGTCCCAGTACAGCATCAAATCTGGATGTATAGCTCGCACATGTAAAATCATGGAGCTTGGTGCACGTGCTACCCATTGACCGCAAAGCACGCAATGATGCCGAAGAGTGTCTTTCATCGCACTGATGTTGAGAACGTCCTTCCACTGGTTAGTGGAAAGCAAGGCTTGCACTTCAGGTAGCTCAAAAGGAGCCAGGAGCGCGTTTTCTGTTGCACCTTCAGCAGTGAGCCCCGCAGCGAACTGCAAAGCAGGCTCGGGTTGGGGCCCCGCAGCGGACTGCAAAGCAGGCCTTTCACCCTTTGCGTCAGAATGCAACACAACACAGCTGGTAAGTATATGTACACGAAATTGATGCCAAGTAGAGAGCTTTGCGTTACAATGTCGACAAATAGGCTATTTGTTGGTGCAATGGTCTTGTATACGAAGTCCATGCAATCTTTTGGCGGGTCCAGCTGAGACTACCTGAAGTCTCCATCCATGAATCTTGGTGTGATGAGAGCGCATCCCTGGCAGCGTGTCAAAGTATTGTCCACAAGTAGGACAGGCAAAGGCTTGGGTAGCCGTGACTTCCTGAAGACCATGTCTCAGAGCTGCGAGGTGTTGTTTGAGTTCTTCTATTCGCTGTTGAAACTGTGCTACCGCCAGATCTTGGAGTTTGGTGAGGGTGCGAGTTCGCTGTTTCAAGAGCTTCAGCAGGTAGTCACCTGGTTGTATCAAGCCAAGTCTTTTGTACAGGGCCTCCGTAGGTTCCCGTGTGATATGTACCGGGCTACGAGAGATAGCTCGAACATGTTTGACCTCAAAGGTATGTAGTCTTCTCAGCCCAGCGGCGGTGAGGCCAACCGGCATGAGACCATATAAGGCCGCCGTTCGTACACACAGTGTGTAAAGTTGGAGGCGCTTACGAACGGAAAGATATCTACGAGCATGTAGAATTTTAATGAGCCGGCCTCTGGTATTACGAGCCACATCCAGTCTGTAGTTCAGGGTGGTGTCCTCGAAACCGCCATAGGAGATACTGACACCAAGATAGGTCAGGCTATCCTTGATAGGTATGATCAATTGTTGATGCGGGGGGCCAAGCACAAGCCGTCGGGCATCTGGAGGTCCATGTACATGGGGTGCAAGAGTGGATTTGCCTAGCAGGCCTTTGACACCCAGGATGATACCAGACTTTTGTGGATTCACCTGCATTCCAAATCGTTGATATACAGAAAAGATAACAGGTATGGCCTGCAGAGCTGAGCGAAGGTCTCCCAATGAATTCACTAGCCAGCTGGCATGTGTGTCATCAGCGTACAGCGTCAGATGTTGCGATACCCAGGTGTGGGACAATTCATGACCTAGATGGTCAGCTACATAGGCTGAGTACACTACCCACAGCAAAGGAGCTAATGTGCATCCTTGGCGTACTCCACGTCGCATGTTGATGTGACTGTGACGTCCACGATGATTAATGCTGTACTTGCAAACTTCATGCAGATCTATAATTGTCCGTGCCAAAGTCTCGCTGGCGCCTGCCCAAATCAGTGCCTGATACAGCCGTTCACGAGGTACCCGATCAAAAGCTGTTGAAAGATCGATTGCAAGTTGTATGCCGCCAATGGCCACTTTCTGTTTGATTTGGGCCCGACGTGTATGCACAGTGGCCTGCTGCCCTTCATGCATAGAGCGGACTTGTCTGCAGTGGGCCGTCACTCGCGAAATAGCAGTGTCCGTGCTTTTACCAGGTACATATGCAAACAGAGGCAAAGCGGCTATAGTGGAGCTGACTTCTTGTAAGAGTAATTGCTTCAGTACCTTAGCATAGGCCTTTGCACCAGTATCTTGTAGTCCTAGAGGTCGGAGGTTTTCGGGTCGTTTCCCCGATTTGTGTGGCTTGGGGATGAGTGCCAGAGTACAGTCGGCCCACAAAGACGGCGTCTCAGCCCCATTCAGACAGGTCTCGGCCTGAGGAGCAGCAATCGTGGAGATCATGTCCGAGCATGCACGTACCGCACTGGTAGGAGCGCTGCCCGGAGGTACTGCCTTGCCCATCTTGAGCGAGTCGAGGGCTTGCTGAAACATAAGCGGGCTGACCTCGTAGTCTGCTGAAGGTCGAGCTGCAGACAGTGTGCATCCAGACTGTCGAGACAGAAACAGAGTCTCAAAATGTTCAACAATGGCCTGCTGCTCCTGTTGATAGGTGAGCATCTCACCCTGTTTACCATGTATACGGACCTGGGCATGTCGGGTTTTGGGTGCCATTTGCCGAATAATGCGATGCAATAGGCCATGATCACCCCGCGCAACTGCAGTCTGGGCCTGTTCCAGGTAGTTCTCGAGGATGGCTTTGCGAGCTTCCCGGCCCCTTTTGCGAAGGGCCTTATAGGCTTTCTGAAATTCCTGGTGTCGTCGCCATGCTTGAAAGCATGCTCGAAAGGAGCCTGGTGGGTGGCCAGCCGGTCTTTGCATTCGCCTCCGTGCTCGCCACATGTCCGCTACCGATGTTTGCACCTCCGACGTCTGCCAAGCCCGGAGCTGTGGTTGAGGAGGAGCTCGCGGAAAAAGCCTGCAAACCACATCGAGTAGAATATCGTTAATTTGTTGGAGGTCAGAGGTTTGTACCGCCGCAAGTTTGGACCTGAAAGCTTCTCGGAGGGCATCATATTGCGGAGTGCGATCTCGGACGGCAGCCGTGAGAGCCAAGTTATCATAAGATCTTTTGGGCTGAGTGGACGACCGTGGTGAAGCCCGTTGCCAGCCTGGATGTAGAGGGAGAGTGGCCTCAACCGGGTGATGCTTGCCCCCTTGACGCCACGGACTGAGTGTGAAGCCTCGTTTGGGTAGAGCACGTCGAGCCACTGCATCTGCATGTCCCTGTCGGGTGATGATAAAGTCAATGATGGACTGATGTCTAGGACCTGTAAAGGTAGGAAGCAGACGACGTCGAGACCATGTGTTGAGTACAACCAGCTGGTTAGCTTCCAGGATGGTGGTAAATTCAGCAGCATCCGAGTAGAGCTCAGCCCTGGACAATGAGCATCCGATGTGTCCCGCGACATAAATCGGGGTGCAGTTGAAGTCGCCCAGCAGAACCAACATGTTTCGCCTGGCCAGTTGTTGTATAGTGGCATTTAGGCTGTCCCACAGACTGTGTCGTTTGGAGAGATTGTGTCCCGCTGAATCTGGCTGGTAAGCTTGTTGATAAAAGTTCACCACATCTATGTGATATTCGGGTCGTGCGAGGCGTACATGTAGCAAACGGCCTGCTTTGATCTCCTTGTGGTGAATCTCCGCATCACCCTGGAAGTCCTGTCGAACCAGCGTGGCTAGGCCCTGAAATCTAGAGGAAGGATCGACACTGGTTATGAAGGTCCAACCTGCCGAGGACCAGTGTGAGGACTCTTTCCCCAGACCATGGTGGATTTCCTGCAGAGCTATGATATCATACGGTGCATTAGGAAGCCAGGCCATAAGACAATCGAACGTTGTGGCGTCAAGACCACCAACATTCAGACTGAAAGTGCGAAGCCTGGAGCGCTGCCGCGTTGTCGGCGAGGACGTGGTCTTTGCAGAGGGCCTGGTGGGCTTTGGGTGTGGATCACTATGTTGGGGCGCATGAAGAGTTCGGCCTCGATAGACGGTTGTTCCATCCTGTGAGGAACGTGCTCGACGAAGCGCTCGGGCAAAAGCTCGTTTGCGAATTCGTTGCCTGCCTGAGCATGGCGCCGGAAAAGTAGTCGTGCAAGCGGTGCTCCCACCTAAAAGTTCACCCCGAAGGGCTCCAGAAACCGGGCGGGAATCAGAATCAACCCTCGCATCTGTGCCGGCACGTGCTGCTGGTATCCATGCTATCAACAGCAAAAGTAGAAGTGGTGTGCGTAAACATCGAATGCTTCCGGCACCCTGGGACTTGGGACCCAGGCGGCACTGCTTTGTAGGAGACGTGGGCGTAGTAGGAGAAGCACCTGTACCAGAGCAAACTTGACATAGAGCTTCATCATTGATGTTGGGCTGCCAGCTTACAGGTACTCTAAGAGTGCCACCGTACCGAATGTCCGAAAGGAGGTGGTAGAAGACCTGGCAAATGTAGTAGATGCACTGCATGTACCGGTAGAGGGCAGATATACAAATCAGCAGCGGCACCTGCTTTTCCCAGTTCCACCACGCATCCATGAGAAGCGAAGGCTTTGCACAGGAGGAGGTACATTCAGTCTTTGGTGGCTGGTTCAAACCCGAGACCATCAGCACTAGCAGGGGTGAGAGGGCTGAAACCATCTGAACTGCTATCTTCAGGGACTGTGGCTTTGGCTGCAGCAAGGTCGTCCTCCGGTCTAGAGGATGTGTCGAAGGGGTTCTCATCGAGCTCGTCGTCCTCCGCCGGGCATTCAGACTCCGAGTTTTCATGATCCTCGCGAGGAGCTGGTAGAGCGTTGGCGGCAGCATGCGCCCGTGTAGAGGCTGTCGTGGGTTTGGCTGGGCCCCTTTCCGCACGAAGCCGCCGGGCTTCTTCAGCCAGCTCTCGAATGGTGATCTCGTCGGAATCCATAGAGTCCGTTCCGCTTGGGGGTGAGTCATCCTCAAGGGTTGCAGCATCATCAGCAGCATAGTGGACTGGCACCGGAGGAGGCGGACCGCTAGGCGGTGCATCAGGCGGAGAAGGTTCCGGCTGCAAATACCGAGGTCTATGCAGGAGCCGAGTCCTTGGACTTCTCGAGCGAGGTGGCTCAGATTCACCTTCGTCCGGCCTTTTGGGCCCCGGCATTGGTAGCAGAGAAAGGTAATTATCCGCCAGAGTGGGGCTGCTGTCAAACAAGCTGTGCGAACAAGCGGCTGCAAGAAAAATTGGATTCGGCTGCAGAGCAAAGCTTCAAACAGAAAAGTGCATAGCAAACCGGCAAGTCTCGCCAGGAGGGCCGGATCTGTACCAGGTGGTACTCGCAGGCTTCGAAGCATCAATCGTCGGGCCCCTTCTAAGGCTCGCAAGATATACTCCAACCTCAGAGGAGCACCTGCACTAATCCATGTTAGCAAGATCATCAATCTTTCCAATCTGTGCTGCGTACGCGCATTCAACCATGCAGTGGGCAAACTCTTCATTGAGAAAGTAGGTACTGGAAATAAGCCGAACACGTTGATTAGGTTGTAACAGTGTCCAGCAATCCATCCAGATACTGAAAGGAGCTTCCCAAAGCCAGCTGCTTCCATACAGGTTTTGCAAGGATTGCTTGGCTGAGGGCGGGAGCTCTCTCCACTTCTCACACAGCAGTTCCATAGCAAGGTCAGAAATGCATTTATGCAGCAGATCTTGGTGCCTCCACCAGGCCGTTTTCGAAATCTTGTTGTGCCCTCGCGGCGGGCACAAATCCATAGCAGTAGCTGCAGCCATGGGGGCATGTGCCCAAGTCCCTGAACGAAGAGCAAAGCCGAACCCCAAACACAAACCACACCGTCCGAGAAGCCAGCAATCCTACACCGGCCCTTGTCGCCGTCAGCTATCCTTTGGATGAGCCGAGATGCTTTGAAACATGGATCAAGTTGATGGCCCACCAACATGGGCAGCAGTGCCTTCGAAGCTAAAGGACAAAGCCTCAAACAATGTTTGATTGTCGCTACCAGTTTGGAGGCCTTGTTGTCAGACAGGCCTACCCACCACCATCCCCAACATGCCAAGGGCAAAACAGCGTGCGTTAGAAGTGTACACTTGGTGCGGTAATTCGTGTTAGTACAAGCAATGCGTGCAGCTCTCGTCGTGGCCGTTCTAAGGCGAGAGTCGCCAACTGGTGATGAGCCACACTTTGAGACATCAACGCCGAGCACTCTTAGTACATGAGTCTGTTGGCATGGCGGAAAACCTGCACTAGTGGCTTTCTGAGCATTCACTTTTCCTTTACACAAGATTTTTGCCTTACCCAAATTTTCACAAAATCCTACAGCTTGAATCGCCACTCTCCATGCATCACGGAGTATGGCAGCACGGGCAAGATTCTTCGGGGCGAAAGTTCTATCATCAACGTAAGTGATAAACTCTTCTCCGTCCTGCTGTTGATTCTGCACATAGTAAGAAGGCTCGAGCAAGGCTGCATTGAAAGCCATTGGTGCTAGGGCGTCGCCCTGCGGCATGGAAGACGCGACACGAATCGGATGCTCTTGGTAGTGACCTCCCAAGGAAATCCCACATACTGCTACAAACATTAGCTAACCCTTGGGGGAAGCCTAGCTGACACATGCATTGAACTGCAATTGACGGATCCAGGTAATCAAACCCTTTCGCAAGGTCCAAAGTAACCAAAATTTTGTTCTTTCGATAAGACTGTTCTAAAGCATATAAGGCCGTGTGGACTCCATGTTCAGGGAATCCACCATGAGCACATGGGTGTCGCCACTGCAGGGACCATCGCTGTACCTCAGGATCTCTTGCGATGGCCGATGTGAACATCCGCCAAAACACCGAGCAGATTGAAATGGGCCTCAGTGCATCAGACGGTATGGCATTATCTTGCCTCGGTGCGACGTCTTTAGGAATCATGACCTGTCTGATTTCACGTAAACGATCAGGCACTCGTCCTTCACTAATCTAAGGGCTCCGTCTGCAGAGGAGCTGATACACTGCACTGGGAAAGGGAATTCAGATCGCTCTGCCCGAAAATTGCTCTCATCGCTCCGTGCTCCCAGGGCAGGTCGAAGTAAGCGCCCAGCAAGGTGGCATCACTGGCTGCCGATCCATGACCCCCGCCAGGCACAGACGCGGAGACGTCTCACAAATCCACCTGCATGGATGCTCCACACTCCCCTGGCGAGGCGGCTAGCCCTCCAGGGCTGGTCGCTCTGGCCCGACTATACTGAATCCCGGCTCCCATAATATGGCCATACAACCCTAACGCCCATCCGGGCGGCTTCCCCTTCCAGCCCCACTTGGGGAGAGTGGAGAGCGCGCAGGCGGTCCAGCTTTTTCAGGTACGCCTTACCCCCCGCTCCATAGGCGTTTGCTCACAAAGAAGCCAGGCCCCGGCAGGCAGCCAATTCTGCAACGCATGCTGCTCAGAGAGTATAGGGTGGAGTTGGCACATTGTTCATGGGCACCGCGTGCCCACGCCAGCGCCCCTGGGAACGGCGCCAAGAGCGTGGCAAGAGGCTGTTGGGGACAAGGAACCCGGCAGGCGGCCGTATACGCGCCCTCGTTGTCAGGGCGCCAATAGAAAGCTTGAATTAAGAAGCCCAGGTAAGCCCAGGCCGTCGCCACATCGCCTGAGTGCCTAGCCTGTGCCCCCATGAGTGGCGTGCCTGCCAGCATCTCGGCCTGGCGCCAATCCGCCGTCACAGTGCTCGTGGTTTCGTGGGAGAAGAGCGAGCTGGGCAAGAAGCAGCGGGACCACCTCTGCCGCCCAATCGTCAAGCAGCGTCGCATCAAGGCGGAGGCGGTCCTCATACCTGCGAAACCCGTGGTCGCCTCTTGGGCCTCCGTGCTCGCACTGACGCAGAAATTCCTCTACCGCACCGGTGGAGCGCCACACACAGGGGAGGAGGCCAATGTCTCTAGGAGCACGGCCAGGTTGCGCCGCAAATACCGAAAATCCACCCTGGGCGTCCGTGGAAGGCTCCGATACAAAGACCACTCCGATGGCGCTAGTGTCATGTCGCCTTTGTGCAAGATCATAGCCCCCCGGGGCATAGTCCCAGATGGACCGAATACGTGAGGCGGCCATCACCTCCTCGCAACCGGCGCGGGCGCCTCTTGAAAGAGGGCGGCTTCCGCGACTAACTCTTGGAGATCACGGACCTCGAACAGAGAAGTGGGCGCCGCATCATGATCCGCAAGGAGAATGTGTTTGCCGGGGAGCAGCGTAGAGAGCAGCCAAAGCGCATAAACTTTGCCCCACCAAATCGGGGCGTCCGTGAGGGCTGTGTCAGCATAAATGGGAACGAAGAGCGCCGCGTGCCTCTCCCCGTGGCGTCCAATCCAGCGGTTGATGATGTGCGGCAACGTGTGCTTGGCATGCTGGTACGTCGGCACCTCCGCCGTGTCAGTAAAAAGCCACAAGGATTCACACAGGAGGACTCCTGGCTCCATGATCAGGGGCAAGATTGCCCTCGTAAGCTTGCCGAGGGCCAGCGGGAGAGTTGCATTGCCGACGCCCACGTCCGACCCATTGCGGAATAGTGTTAGGTCCGCATTGATCGTCAGCGGGCGGAAGCCATACACGGACACGGACGCAAAATCCCCTTCGTGGTTGCCCACCGCCGAACGCCGCACGCGGTGATGGCCTCGCTGGGCCACAAGTAAGCTTTCCACCGCTGCCACCCAGTGCTCTCCAGTGTCTGCAGACCGCGCCGCGACGACAATATTGCTCTCGAGGTGCCGTGCAACGAACACATGCCCACGGACAAAAGGTCCAGGGATGCTCACCTCCTGGTAAAGAGCAGTAATCACCGGGGCGTCGTTGATCAGCCGATGCCACCCCATGGTGGTCAACGCGGGACGTGGGAGTCCACGTTCCTGGAGTGCCTGTACCACGAGCATCCCGTCGTGCAGTTGTAGGTGGAGAGCACTCTCCGCCATAAGATGTCGTTGAACCACGGCTTGCGTGAGTGTCACGTATCCTGGTTTAGGCCAGCGTCCTCCGGCGAGCCCCGTATGGTAGAGGCGGGCGGCCTCCTGTGGCTCCAGCTTGGTCACCAAGGGAGTGGCGGCTGCCATGGCGCTGGAAATGGGTACTATGTTGGTAGGGCTACG
This sequence comes from Symbiodinium sp. CCMP2592, assembly GCA_905221615.1. NCBI lineage: Eukaryota > Dinophyceae > Suessiales > Symbiodiniaceae > Symbiodinium > Symbiodinium sp. CCMP2592. The sequence goes on from CAJNDT010001272.1 coordinate 35,199, forward strand.
GACGAATGTCCGAGCCCCAACCTCCCCCGAGCATCCATTCTCTTTGAGCACAGGCAGCACCCAATTCAAGGAGCAAGGCGTGTAAGGGACGCACTATCAACCTGAGCGATAGAGGGGCGGAGCATTTTCAACTTAGCCGCTCCAAGCCCTATGTTGGGTTCAGTCACTTAGAAAGCACGTAAGGTACCCCTGACGCTGGCCAAAGTCCACGTCAGTGTGGTTGCGGATGTAACTGCGGACATTACTAACCTGCTTAAACCAAATGCGGCATGTTATCTGCTCGGGGCGCTGCCATCCACAGTGGGTCTTGACTACAACCAAATTGCATCCGGACGTTGCCGCGAGAAGAAGTGTAACCTCCAAGGCGGCCTCTAAGAGGCAAAAGTACCATCTTGTCGGAAGTTATAGTGGAAGATGTCCTCTTCACCACTACGGTGTGTGCCGGCACCACGGGGGCTGTGGACATCTGCTTAGTCGACAAGGCTGGCAGATTCACCATAAAAGGCGAGGACGCCCACCAAAAACTCACGGCAGGCAGCACGCGGCCCACGGGCCCTCTTATCATAGCGGCTCCATCTCATTGGTGGGGCATCCTTGCGGCCCTCGAGCTCCACGCTTCACTCCACCGAACTCTCATCCGTTGGGAGGACCTCTATCGCACTTACGGCTTGGCGCGCCTGGGTTCGCACCGCGCGAGGACAAGGACACGGCCAAGGAGTTTTACCAGCGGTGGTCTGTCAACCGAATACCGCCATTATGCGACGCTTGCGCACTAGTGGCTGTTAGCGGCTTGCCTGAATACCCGGCGCAGTTGCTCCTGAGGGGCATGGATTTCGAACACAGTGGCCCCGATGGCCAGCCTACACGAGTCCGCCCCTTCTACCCCGTGCTGGACACCAAAACTCCCATTTGCGGACTGCTGGAATTTACGGACCCGCCGCGCTTCAGCCTCCAACGTTTGCGCGCACACAAGGGGCAGGGCCTGCAGCCGCCCAAGCGTGCCTATGCCGCTTTCCGTTCCCCGCATCATCGGTCGTTGATCGGAGCGCACGTCATGATTGATACAAGCACAACCGTGTGCCGGGGTCAGGGGGAGGCTTTTTTTGGCGTGAGCGGGCCTCGTCGACTACAGCTGTAGCACTCGGTCCCAACAAACAAACAAACCAACAAACCGAAAAAACAGCGGTGAAACAGTCTGATTAAGAGGACAAAACTAGCTGCGGCGCACAGGCTTTTCCTGCGTTAGCCGTTCAGCATCAACTACGGGTCCTCAGCGATCGTTTCACGACAACAGAGGGCCGTCGCCCAAAGCTGTCCAGAACCATCGGTGGAGCCCAAATCCAAGGCTCCGGCCGCCGTTCTCGTTCCGTCGAACAACGGACAGCCCCGAGGTACTGTTGTCCCGATCGTGCACGGCAAAGTCCACAAGTCCAAATTCCATGGCAAAGAGATGGAAAGAACCGTCGACGTATGTCGACAGGTATGGACACGTGGCCGGCCACTGCAGTAATCGACACTCTGGCGCCTAAGGCGAAGGCCATCGATCCAGCAGACGCTGCATGTCATTGCCATCACTCGGGAAGTGAGACTCCCGTAAGAGGTAGAGCAATTGGTACTGCCCCTTGTCATACAATCCTTTGAGGCGATAGAAGCGATACTGCAACGTATCGACGTCGGGCTCATGTAGGTGCGGCATGAGGGCATCGGAAACGAATGAAATCTGGAGGCCTGGGCCAATTCCACCCTGTTTCTTGAAAGTCTCGGTCGCAGCACGCCACTCATCCTGGCCCCTCGGGTGTCCTAACCGAAACCAAGGCCGGCTGCCGTCCGGCATGGTACCCTGATTGGCTTCCTGTGCCACCAGGCGATGGATCAGAACTTGGGCCCGGCAGTCCCATGCATCGAAGTAGGCATGGCGCCACAGGCCGCAACCAAAACCCCACAACTGCACCAAGATCCTAGCCCCTTGTAATGGCTGCTGTGCGAAGCCGACACAGTGCACCGTGTAAAAGTCCAGCGGACTGCGCAATCCCAAAGAGGCATCGTCTAAGGGCAGCAGAAGGCGAAAGGTGCCCCTGCATGTGCCAGGGTAGGAGAACATGTGCGGGTCGAAATCGCCGCATGCGGGCAGCAATCGCAATTTGGAGCTTGCCGGTACCGGGGGTGGATGCAATCCCCAGCAAGACTGTGCCGCCGGAGGACGAAGATGACTTCGGAGAGCAGCATGCGATTCTGCGCAACTTCCAGGCCAGAGGCAAGCAGCAGGAGCCCATCGAAGGGTCAGCTTTTTTGGCTTGACTGGGCCTCGTCGACTACGGCTGTAGCACTCGGTCCCTACAAACAAGCGAAACTACAATCCAAGCAACAAACTACTACAAAGCGGTGAAACAGCAAAGCGAAGCTCTACAAAGGGCTGCGGCGCACAGGCTTTGCCGGTGTTAGCCGTTCAGCACAAACGGAGCCTCAGCGACCGGTCAGGAGCAACAAAGAGCCGTCGTAGTGCAGCCAGGAACAAGCCGTGGCCCAAGCTACGAAGCCTCAGCAGCCCCTGTGTGTCGCCCGTTTCGAACGTGCACACCAGAGCCCAGATCAGAGCTTAGGTGATGGTGCATGAACTTGGTATCGAGAGCAGAGGTGACGTGGAGGGTGAAATAAACTCAACGACAAATGTCGTTGGTTGCAACGGCTTCCACAGGGGGAAAGCGATCACAGACAGAGATGAACCGCCTAACCCCATTTGTTCCGTCACAACCAGGGCACCCAGATCCAAAATTCCCAAGCTCACGGGCAAGCATGGCCTCCGAACGGGGGCGCATCGACATGGTGGCGAGGGCCTGCCCGCCCACTCAGTTTAGCCCAACCTTGGCTAAGCCGGCTAAGCAACGCTGAAGCCGTGTAAAACCCAATTGCTGAATGCGCAAGGGAGAGAAACCGACGTAACGACGTACAGTCCCGGATTATCATGCTTCGCTTGCTCAATTGCATAGCTGCACAACAGCGTTGTTGTCGTTCTCTGAAACCTGCAGCAGCTCAAGCTGTCATGTTGGCTGCGTAAAAAAAAAAAGCGAAACTGTGAAAGATTGTAGCCTTCACAGCAATACTTGCTTGCTGGCATTTTGTCACAAACTGCGTTCAGAAAGTGTAAAAAAAGCGGGGCCCAAAAATGGGCCCGGAATTCGGGCCCGTTTCTGGAACCTTCTAGTATTGGCACAATTAAGGAAGGCTTAGAAAACGGGCCCATTTTTGGGCCCGCATTTTGGTGCCGGAAAGCCACTCTCAAGCTCGTTCTTGGAGTCACAAAATCTGACGCAGGTTGAGAAATACCGTCCACCAGTCATTCGCAAGATGCAGCTGGACAACTCCAAGGTGAAGCACCCAATTCCTGCTTCTCTTGAACACACATTCGATTTCAACGGTGAAATTGAAAACCCGCTGCATGTAGTCTAACTGTCTAACCAATCGCAGCTGCAACTAGGGAGGCCACCCCCCACGGACCCCAAACCATACCCAGTTTTCGGACCCCAAAACAGGGGACACATTCCGGCTCAATGGGAAGCATGCCAAGCATGCTCCTTTGGCCTTTGGCTTTTGCCTTCGCTTTCGGCGGCATGGCACCTCAAAGGATAACCATGCCAGACAACGCCAACTCCAAAGGACAATATTGAGTGTCCGACCAAAGCTCTTGCACGTGCTTTCGTCAGGGCTTTCCGTACACTGCGGAGCTGTGCGGCTGCCACTCATTCAGCCATCCGAAACTCCGAAAGTTTCAACGGGAAACTGAAGATCGTAACGTGCTGGACGCCCTTCAATGTTGAAGGAAAGAAAGAGACTGAAAGTTCTGAAAGTGCGTCACGGCCCTCGGAAGCAAGATAGCCGAAGTCCAAGAAACTTCTACACGTCTACACGTTGAACGGCCGCGCGCACGTTATGTTTGCACTGGGGGGCGGCTGCAGAGAACTGGTCTCAAATCTCATATTGCAGCAATCGCAGATAATGTGAGCTCGTGATTTTTAAAGGCCCCCTCAATAGAGCTAAACTCGGCCCGGAACTCAATAATAAAAGGTCCCCTCAATAGAGCTAAACTCGGCCTGCACGTAATAATAAACACCCCTCAATAGTCCTAAAACCCGTCCCGGTGTAAAATTTTTATAAGGTTTAGGCAGAGAAGCACTCCTACTACAAAGTGACGCCCTGGAAGAGGAAAGACAGAAACAGGCAAGATAAAGGAGACAGTACTACTGTACTACTGTACTACTACTGAGAGCCCCGGGCCCCAAACAACTTCGACCCCGGTCCCCCAAACAACTAAAGATCAGAGAGGCGGACCCTCCGTTATTATTGGGGTTGAGGGGGGGTTTAATAATCAGGAGACAACATTAGACACTCCGTGACTTGCGCATTCACTCACACGCTCACCCAAACCACTTCTTGACTCCCAAACTCCCTCACACACTCACTCCAACCGTGCATCCCCCGCAGTCCCTTGCGCAATATTTCCGACATTGCGCGAAGACAAAGTCGAAGGTTTCTTGGTGTCACTTTAGTGTGAAGACCGCACAGAGAAACGTCTGATGATGTTTTCACTTCCGGCTTCTATGCCTAAGCCTTAGAGCCCACCGTAAAGGTCTCTTGGTCCCATTTTGGGTGAAGACCACACAGAAACACGTCCGATGCTTTCACTTCCGGTTTGTAAGCCTCGGAGCTTACCAGAAAGGTCTCTTGGTCCCATTTCTTTGGGCGAAGACCATGCAGAAACACGTCTGATGCTTTCCTTTCCGGTTTGTAAGCCTCGGAGCCCACACGGAAGGTCTCTTGGTTTCAGTCTTGGGTGAAAACCACACAGAAATGCTCTCGCAGCATCTTGCGTAGAAATCGCACTGTTTCCACAGTTCCAGGCTTGTGTGATAGCGAAATCGGGCATTTTCCAGTAGCGCGGGGCGCAATCGTAACGTGCTTTAGGCGCGTTACGATTGATTTGGCTGGCATTTGCAAGGGAAAACTCGAAATCGTAACGTGCTTCGCGCGCCACAAAAAAAGGCTAAAGAGCTTTGTTTGACGCACAAAGCACGTTGCGATTTTGACGTTTCCTTGGAAATTGCCAGCGAAAATGATCATGCCAAAAGCACGTTATGATTGCGCGCCGCGCTACTGTAAAACGCTTAAAACCGTTCTGTTCTGTGTCTCCCGCTGTGGCGCAGTGCACATTTTCCAGTAGAACACCACTGGGCCTGGTGTTTTCGTCCGAAACGACCCAAGATTTTGTCCCCTCTTTTGGAGCCACGTTGTGAGACAACAGACATGTACTGAGGAGGCCCCCTTATGCCCCCTACAAAACCACTCCTAAAGGGAGCTCCTGGTTCTGGACCCCCTGAACACGTAAACTTTGGGACTTCAACTTTTCAACGATGGGAAAACCTGGCATCGAGAATCGAGAACCAACAAGCAAACTGGCCAAGAGCGTTTCACTGCAGCACACTTGAAAGCACAACACGACCGTCACCATACTGTCAGAAATCTCAAAACGGGGAGCACCCTTCACAACTCCTCCACAGGGCATGTGACTGTTAAGGGCCATGGACTGGTCGGGAGAAACCTGTCTTTCTAGAGGCCCAAAAAACGGAACCTAAAGTGCTTCGAAGGTTACAAACCGTGTACCTAGCCTTGGACGAGTTGCCCAAATCAAACAAAACTGAAGCATGGGACGCAACAAAAGAAAACCGTATGGGACGCCACGCTAGAAAACCGTCTTCAATGACAGATGGACAATGGTCGGATGCGAGCACGCAGCTCACTGTCTGATCATTGAAAACGTTTTTTTAGTGTTGCTTTTCTGGTTGGTGTGAGGCTGAGGTTATGCACAGAAAACTACTTAGCGAAGAATGCCAACTTGAGTACTCGTGGAAACTTCGGACTGGTGGGTGTAGGGACTGTTGCAGGCGTCCTAGTCATTGAAGGCATGTGGGTATTGCTGCGGTAGCAGCTTGGTGACTTGTTTCGCAAGCATTTTGTTAAAGGCTTTGGAAGGGTGTCATTGAAAGCGCGCGGATAGTGTTGCTAAACCAAATCAGTGACCTGATTGGCTCTATGTGCACCCAACACAGACTTGCACCGACGCTGATCACAAGCGCACTCTCTCTTTCTACGCGCAGATGGGATTGTAACTGACGAAAACTGCAACTCACAAGGATTCTGGCTTCCAATGTGCAAAAACACAAGGAAAACGCTTCTTCTCAAGCGAAACGGTGTGACAGTTGCCACTTTTGGAAGCCAATTCTGCTACAACCCAAGGAAAGTACGCATTCCAAAATAGATTGCCAAAAACCGGAAAAAAACAACACAACGCTTCAAACAATATAAAGGCTTCATTTTCCATGGTTTTTCTCTACTTTGAAGCGTTGTGTTGTTTTTCCTGTTTTTGGCAATCTATTTTGGAATGCGTACTTTCCTTGGGTTTTGGCAGAATTGGCTTCCAAAAGTGGCAGCTGTCACACGGTTTCGCTTTAGAAGAAGCGTTTTCCTTGTGTTTTTGCACAATCGCATCCGAAAAGTGGCAACAGTGACACGGTTTCGGTGGTAAGAGAAGCATATCCCCTCAGTTTTTACGTTTTTAAGTCAACCAACGCAGATTCTTCCCACAACACGTGGGAAAACCAAAGCCAGAAGCTCATCGCAAAACCGTTCACAAAAATCTAGGAGAGCATGCCACGAAACACGACCACCGAAGGAACGTCACGCATAAAACCTCTCAAACCGAACTGACAATCCAAGCCGTCTCACTTGCAACTTTGGGTTCCCATTACCAGTCCTCCAGAAAGGAGGTTTCTTACCGACTCAGCGAGCGGCTCCGTTTCCCAGACCAACCAGTGTGCGCACTGTGCACTGTAGGCCTAAACCTTGCTTTTTGCACAGCAGCCCCTATTGGAAAGCAAGGCAAAGCTCCAAACCGCACGAAACCAGACTGTATGATTGCAAGTTTAAACACGAATTGGCCATAACAACTGACAGCCGCACAGGTTTCTCTTCTCTAAAACCAAACTCAACAGATCAGCTTCGGAAAATGCTTCGGCCTGCAGGACTCGAACGAGCACTTAAGGTCTCCTGTAGAGCTTTTTCAACTACACCAAAAAGTTGCACAAGACTTTTTCTCAATTGTGATTGCACGCTACAGGAGGAGCGGGAGCAGGCGGACAGTTATCAGCCTTGGACATACTGTGGAGTCTCCAATAGCTAGAACTTGAGCGCAGGAAAGCTTCGTTTTCGGAGATACATTTGGCAAGCCTTTTGGGAGGGGTCTTGGAGGGGCCTCCCCAGTTTGAGTCTCGCTGGCGAGCCGATCCGGGTACCCGACATTGGAACCCCAAACATTGGCCATGTCCGGCAAGCGGCGTCAGACCCCTAACAGTTGCCGCCATCTTCGCCAGCAGGACCATCTCGGGCTTTGGAGCATCATTGAGTCACATTGGAATCACATTCGCAAACTTACTACATTCAAGTCGGGTCTGATAGGATGCGTCTCCCGCTCACATGGCTGTCGCTGCTGGCGCCCCGCGGATCGGTTTCGTAAAAAAGCAAAAATTGGGACCCCAAAATGTGTTCCGAAAAATGGACCCAAAACTGGTCCCTCTTGTACTAGAATCAAGAGACACGGCTTCATTTCGGGCCCCGTTCTGGGGTCCCAGAATTGGGTCCAGAATTGGGTCCGGATAGGGCCCGAATGCTCACTCTGCTAGGTGTGGACGAGCGCAGATCCGCACTGACACAAACCTGCTGCGACACTAACCCCCTGCGCATCTTTGCGCAAGCGACATACGCAAGAGACATACCAATTTGATAGAAGCAGAAGCAACACCACTGGGCCTGGTGTTTTCGTCCGAAACGACCCAAGATTTTGTCCCCTCTTTTGGAGCCACGTTGTGAGACAACAGACATGTACTGAGGAGGCCCCCTTATGCCCCCTACAAAACCACTCCTAAAGGGAGCTCCTGGTTCTGGACCCCCTGAACACGTAAACTTTGGGACTTCAACTTTTCAACGATGGGAAAACCTGGCATCGAGAATCGAGAACCAACAAGCAAACTGGCCAAGAGCGTTTCACTGCAGCACACTTGAAAGCACAACACGACCGTCACCATACTGTCAGAAATCTCAAAACGGGGAGCACCCTTCACAACTCCTCCACAGGGCATGTGACTGTTAAGGGCCATGGACTGGTCGGGAGAAACCTGTCTTTCTAGAGGCCCAAAAAACGGAACCTAAAGTGCTTCGAAGGTTACAAACCGTGTACCTAGCCTTGGACGAGTTGCCCAAATCAAACAAAACTGAAGCATGGGACGCAACAAAAGAAAACCGTATACGCCACGCTAGAAAACCGTCTGTCATGGACAACGGTCGGATGCGAGCACGCAGCTCACTGTCTGATCATTGAAAACGTTTTTAGTGTTGCTTTTCTGGTTGGTGTGAGGCTGAGGTTATGCACAGAAAACTACTTAGCGAAGAATGCCAACTTGAGTACTCGTGGAAACTTCGGACTGGTGGGTGTAGGAACTGTTGCAGGCGTCCTAGTCATTGAAGGCATGTGGGTATTGCTGCGGTAGGCAGCTTGGTGACTTGTTTCGCAAGCATTTTGTTAAAGACTTTGGAAGGGTGTCATTGAAAGCGCGCGGATAGTGTTGCTAAACCAAATCAGTGACCTGATTGGCTCTATGTGCACCCAACACAGACTTGCACCGACACTGATACACAAGCGCACTCTCTCTTTCTACGGGGATTGTAACTGACGAAAACTGCAACTCACAAGGATTCTGGCTTCCAATGCAAAAACACAAGGAAAACGCTTCTTCTCAAGCGTCATTTTCCATGGTTTTTCTCTACTTTGAAGCGTTGTGTTGTTTTTCCTGTTTTTGGCAATCTATTTTGGAATTGGCTTCCAAAAGTGGCAGCTGTCACACGATTTCGCTTTAGAAGAAGCGTTTTCCTTGTGTTTTTGCACAATCGCATCCGAAAAGTGGCAACAGTGACACGGTTTCTGTAGAAACTTACAAACACTAGCACAGCTCGCACTCGCACAGCCTGCACAGCACTTTCGCACTCACAGCAAGAGAGGTGTCGTGACTGTCTTTGCACTACCGCTGGTCTTCTTCACACTTAGCTGCTTCACAGCTCTTGAGCACTGCAGTCGAAACGCGGCCCACTGCTTGAAACTCTTCAGTGCTACAAACTCGCATCTAAAAACTCGCATCGTGGCAAAAACATGCTCATGTCTTCACATGCACCACAACTGCACATCGTTTGGAGAAAACAAAACGTCGTTCCAAAGGTCATGCCATCATGCAATGCAAAAGGTTGCTCATGCACTGCAAAAGCTGATTCTATGCTGTCATACCGCAAGTAGTGTTACATATTTTCACACCCCCTTTCGGGATGACAGCTTCAGACACTCACTCGATCAGGTGATCCCGTAGCGATCAGCATAACATGTTTGATCATCGGCCCATGCCAAATGACCCAACACGTTTACCAGCTTCCTCACTCCAGATGTCGCACCATGCACGTGGCGCATGGTGACCTGAACGATGGTCGCGTACCCTTGGCCCTGACATGCTTACAGTCAGTGTTATGGTAACGTTCCCCCATACCAAAGGTAGCCAGCTCATCATGGCCCAACTTGGGCTTGCAGCATCCACATGGCAGAAGCTCTCTTCCTACCACGCCCTGCTGAGTACTGCAATTGGCATTCCCATGGAACGTAACTGAGTCCTTCTCGAAAATAAAAATAGGTCGCTGATGACGTGTCCTCCAGAATTGGTTCTCCTTTGAACCTTCCAGAACCACATCACCATGATCATTGACAAATCGTGGTGCACTTGTAGGATTGGCGCTCGGCTCACCGGCGCTGGATTTCGGAATATTCCTGGACTCTCTCTTCGAAGTATTTCCAGGATCATCCTGTGCAAAACGTTTTCCGATAGCCACAACCATAACAGCGATAAGCAGCGCCATAGCAGTCATCACGACCGAAACGGCAATCGCCAACGCCAGTACAGTTGTCACATCCATAACAGCGATAAGCAGCGCCATAGCAGTCATCACGACCGAAACGGCAATCGCCAACGCCAGTACAGTTGTCACATCCATAGCTGCAAAAGGAGATTGGGCTCTAAAGAAAAGATCCAAGAAAAAACAGTGCTTTCAAATGCTGTGCAAGCCTCCGCGACTCCACACATGACTTCGTCATGCAACTACCGGCGTCTTCGAAGAAAGAAAACGTGAAAAGTACCAAAACATACCGCAAGGCGCGAAAAATCCGCTGCACTTGCACCCCCTTTTAAACTGTACTCAGGGCTTTGATGATACCTCTTGCTAATGCTTTGTTGTAGTGTCCTGTTGACGTGTAGTCGGTGTCTGCAAAGCTGGCATGCGCACTGCAACGACATGTGCCAAACAACTCATGCATTTTTCGACTAAAGACTTCATGCGAGCACGCAAAACACAACTGCTTTCCAATCGGCAGAGCGGACTTTGATATCATGCCCGTCGCACACAGGTACACCTGCACTTGAAAATTCAAGCAAGCATCCTTCAACAGCTTCTGTGTTCCATGTCGTTTCCAAAGTTCGTTGAAGTACGGCAGCTCAAAAGATCTACCATCACCAAGCTTCAGATACTTCAAGGCATACTTGCAAAGAGGCTCCCACGCAAAGTCGGCTTCGGTCTTCGATTCACTGAACCGCTTCAGCGGTGATCCAGGTGCACATGGTGTGGAAGTATGCACATGAACCCAAAGCCCACTCAGCTTCCACTCACTGACGTACCTAGCAGCTTGCTCAAACACACGCGTCGTTTCGGCATTCGCCGTGATGCCAACATACGGAATCCGAAGCTCACGGCATGCCCTCGACAACTCGGAGTCGGCACTACAGCAGACCTCCAGCAAAGCTACAGAACTCCCAGTCTTGTTCTCGTGTTGTACATGCAGCTGAGCAAGGGCAAATAAGGCACTAGCATGGCCAGTCTCGGCAACGAACCCCAAGCGCTCACGATGAAGCACATGTGTTCTAGTCGGCAAACACTTCGTCAAAAGATCAGCCGGATTGACAGTACCACGCAGCCACCTGAGCTGAATGCGGCCAGACCTTAGGTGCTCCCGGAGCCAGGCTATGCGGATCTCAATGTGTCTGCTTCGTCGAGGCAGATCTTCCCCTCTAAGGAGGTCGACTGCCGACTGTGAGTCCGTTAAGAGCTCAGCCACAGACTCCTGATCAGGATCATGGGAGCTCTCATCCTCCCAAGTGTCCAATTGGACATCATACCGAAGAGATGCCTCGCCAAAGCTCGCCAATACCCGATTCACGCTGAACATGAATGCGACACATTCTTGGGCCATGAATTGCAAGGCGTGCAACTCCGACTCGCAGGAAGACAAACAGACAACACTCTGTGTTTTGGCAACCAATCTCACAGCACTCCCTGCAAAGGTGATCGCTCCCCCAGTGATGCCCCTCCGCTCTAGGAAGCGATATGGAGCATATGAGGCGTCTGCGAACACATGCACCCGTGTCAGCAGCTCATCTGACGTGCAATTCAGGAACTCAGGATCCAAGCTCGCAGACGGAATCTGATGGATTATGTACTCATCACCCTTTAGAAACCGAAGAACAGCACGCAACGCAGACTCAGTGGCTGAAGTAGGCTTGCTCTGTTGTGTGGCAATCAAGGTGAGCATCAACTTAATGTCCTGCCTCGTCTGAGCATACCATAACAGCCGGCCCAATGCTCGCCTAAAGCGCGAATAAGCTTCTGGCGTCAGCTCCGGGCCAGATTTCTCAAGCAAACTGGCAACATCAGGCACCGCTTGTGAACCCTTCGTGATCCCGTATGCGCTGAAACATGGTTCTAAGTACTGCTTGTCAATGCTCAACTCAATCACAGCAGAATTTGGCCATCTACGGATGCACCTACCAAGGAAGGTGAGGCTCCCACCTCCGGCGCTCGAGGGAAAGATCCTTCCTGTGATCTTTACATGCAATCGCTTCGAGATGGCACCAAGGATGGCCTGTTCAACAAGCTCATCATCAGTGATGATCAACAAATCATCCACATAGGCGATCACGATGGCTCGCCCACCATGCGCGGTCCCGCGCGCCTTTGTGCTCACCCATCCAGTGAATAAGCACGGCTCGCGCTCACAGCTGTTAAGTCCGAGTGGCCGTATAAGGCCAGTTAGAAGCCGTAACCATGCCAACGAAGCTTCCCTAAGACCGTTCAAAGCGCAATACAGGAAGAAAAACGCAGGAAGTCCATTAGACAATGACACAGACAACGGCAACTTCAGAATGACAGGTGTCTTAGCTTCTAACGGACTGTTCATGAACGCATGGCCAATGTCCGCCCCGCATCCTCGCATGTCACGCGTAGCAAGCATGATCAATGCTAGCATGAGCGAATCAAGACTCGGAGTAGGACTGCTGAAACCCTGTTTGCGCGCCGACCCATTGGCAATGTCCTTTGCAACGATCCTGCTGCGAACTCGCTGAGCACTCTTACGAGCGCAGACCCACCTGGATTGGATCACACGCATTCCCGGATGTTTCCGCTTCAGCGCATCAACCTCATCAGAACCGATAATGCGGCCTGTGCGGCAATTCTCCAAATTGCAGATTTCCTCCTTCATGCCAGCAAACACTAAGTCTCCCGGAAGCTCTTCAAGCGTACTGTCATCAATGCCGCCGTCAGGGCACCACAAGTGCACCCGTGTCCCCCCAAGTGGAACACTCTCAAACTTCGGCTTAGCGGCATTACTCGACGATGACTCATACCTGATGCTGTTGATCCCTTCATCGAATACCTCAGGACGAGTTACAACTTCATTCAAGATGACAGGCTCATGAGCGTCAGACGCCCACATAATTCCCTCGAGTAGTCGGGGAGCGCTGGGGCCTGAATCACGAATCTCGGTCTCTAGATCAACAATCTCAACATCAGACATGCGTTTCACTCCTCGTGACTCGGAGCCACCACCAGAGCTGGCATGCCCAGCTGAAGATCCCAACGGAAGCCCTGTGGAGCCTTCGCTCCTGTCACTTCCAACTGGCATAGGTCGCTTAAGCAACGAGGGACGCGACGGCTCACCGGCACGCAACCTCTTTGCCTCAGGCTCCAGGCCTCCAGAATCAGGCGATGCCCGATGCGACCCTGCATGCTGGGCATCACTACGGACGCCATCTGCGTCAGGACCTTCTACATCAACAGGCACATCACTGAAGCTCACACGCGCACTTGAGGGCAGAACCGGCTGAGACCCTTGAGGCACAACCTGCGGCTGCACCGAACGGTCAAGGCCCGATGCACTGGAACGCTCGGGAACCTCCAGAGCACCATCACCCTGATCACCAAGATCCACGGCCATCTCCTGACCAGATTGGTCAGGTGCCGCAATAGGATCTGCGGACACAGCCCGAGCCCTATCCTCAGCGACGGCTGCGCCATCACCAGCAACTGACTCCCGAAGCCAGTGAGCATACCTCTGCTGGCAAGCCCGACCGTGCTTCTGACCTGCCCGTCGGCCAGCTTGAAGATTAGAGCACGCTGGGCATCGAGCCGTGTACCCATGACGCCGCAACCACTCAACAGGCGGCCCCGATGCAGGCCCACGGACTGACACAGGAGGATCAAGCACTTCACGATGCTCAAGAACAGGAGGGATCCTGGGTCCGCCACCAATGGGAGCAATCACTCCTTCCACGAGCTCAAGCCGCCAAGTCAGCGGAACCGTCACCTTCACAGATTTTGCGTTAAAGACCTTTAGTTCCAACCTGCCCTCAAGTCGAATCAGCGCTGCAACACGAATGGCCTGGGACCCTAACACCGGGTAGAGGAAGGCAGCCTCCGTGAACCGGGGTAGGTTCGGTCCCAGATCTTTTATCGACTGCGGCAGCTCGGCTAAGACCGTAGCGCCAAACAGAGTGAAGGCGCCCTTGGGGGTTGGTCTCTGCAAAGGCATGTCACATGGTGCAAGGTCCGATCCATGAGCCTTCGAGAACCTGTTCAAGCTACCGCAGAGATACGTAAGAGCAGCACTGAAACCGACGTGATTGAAGCAGATATCAAGGCCTTCATGATTCAAGTCACTACGCAATGTTTGCAATGACTCTTTGATCTTCCTAACCCCGCGCTCGGCAACACCAATCGACTCGTGGCACTGAGGACCTGCTTTCCTGACCTGAAACACAAACTCATCAGAGGCGCCGGCCACCAAATCAGACACGGCTTCTTCTGCGTCTGTCAACATGAGGATAGAACATGTGCCCGATTCAAGCCCAAACTCACGAAGCCACCTCACAATGTCGGTCCTGCTAGCAACTAGGTTGTCGGACGTTACGATGGCTCCTATCATGGACGACATCCGTTCCACCATCACGAGCACACGCAAATTGTCTGATCTAACCTCTCGCCTCTCCTCACCAGTACTCGAGAGAAAGAAGAAATCAGCAACCACCTCAGTTTCAAGACGACCATCCCTACGACGCCTGTGCTGAAAGACCGTTCTGGACACCTGGCAATGCTTGCACCCGGGGTGATATGGAGTATGACCTTGCAATCGATGCAGGGCCAACTCCGCTTCACTCGAACGGGTGAGTGGAGACACCGGCACAACTGGGACCTGAGGCGTCAATGGCGCCAAGCACAGCTCGCCCTCAGGCGACTCCGGATGCACCACAGGTCTCAAACGCACCCAGGGCACATTACAAAAGAGCACGATCTCCTTAGCACACGCGCCTGAAGCAGACGCAAGGTGGATGCCCTCCCTCGATTGAGAAAAGGTCCAACCACGGTGGCACAGCATGGTCGTGGAAATGATGTTGTGATTCGTGTCGCCAATCCAAACATTCATGCTTGCTTCATGCCAATCACTCGTACCGTCAGGCAACTCAAGAAAAATCTCAACTCGAATGGTTCGTTCAGCAAGCATCTTCACAGGACTACCGTTGGCCGCTGAGAATCCCTGCTGCACACGTGAGCTCCTGAGCTCACCAACGTCTATCCCAAACCACGCAGCAGCACTCTCACTCAACACAGAGACTCCAGCCCCACTATCAAGCAACCACCACTCGCAGTCCTGTGGGTCCTCTAGGATCTCATTTACAAGCAACGGCGAAAAGATCACTGCACTCAGCTGCAAGTTCTCAACCGGCTTGGCTTCCTTCGAAGTGTCAGCGACCGCGCTACCCCAGGCCTCATGACCTGCACTGCTATCCCACTGATCCCAGCCTTCATGCCAGGAGTCGTCGGCCCAAGTCGCGTCGTTATGACCTACTTCATTTCCTTCCTTCGTCTCCTCTACCAGCTCATACATCTTCCCTTTCTTACCTTTGGATCCTTTCGGCTTACCTTTAGCCTTTCCTTTGTCCTTTCCTTTGTCCTTTCCTTTGTCCTTTCCTTTTCCTTTCACAAGTTTTCCTTTCTCCTTCCCTTTTCCTGCCTTTCCTTTACCTTTGGACTGACCTCTAGGACAGTTGTGACTCACATGCCCATACTCGTCACAGGCAAAACACTTGACCTTACTCAAGTCCGTCGTGCAAGAGCTGGTCTTATGCTTTCTACCACACCGATCACAGCGTTCCTCATTCACAGCAGCGATGCCCCATGAGCCATCCCACTGGTACCACTCATCACCGTTATCATACCAGGCCTTCTCATACTGATCATCACCATCACTTTTGGTCAAATCAAAGAGTTCACTCACATGCTTCTTGCCATGTCCAAAGTTCAAATCTAAAAACAATCGCTGTTGCTGTTCATACTTCAAAGCAGAAAGACGTGCGGTCTGATAGGTATCTGCAGCCGAGTGATGCAACACATGCTTCTTCGCTTCTTCAGGCAGACTACGCAAAAGGATCACAAGCATGTCCCCGTCACCAATGCTCAGGCCTTGCCTGTCCAAATGCGATGGCAGTGTTCCTAAAAGCTTCGAAAAACGTGCTACTTCAATGTCAAGCTTCCGAATCACATCTCCTACAACCGTTGCTGCACTCATTTCACTGCTCTTCATTGAGAAGATGCGTCCCAACAGCTCAGATCTCATGGACAACGCTTCTGCTCTTGATCTCAAAGAAAACTGTTGACCAAGCTGACGCAACAACTCAAAACCACATGAAGTGTTTCCTAGAAATCTCAGGGGATCGGCGACAGAGTTATCAAGCGGCAACCCTTCACCAAACGCTTGTATCATGAGCATTGCGCGCGCGTGCCCCGCAAAAGCAGTTCTCAAGATCCCGAACAGCCTCACTGATCTCACCTTCTGATCTTCAGACAACGTCTGCTGCCAAATGACTTCAGGCCACTTCACAGCACAAGAGATCTCTTCAGCAAACGTCATGCTGGCCAATGCTGCCCACGACTGAAGGGCAACAATGCAGTCGGAAAACCCAGCAATCTCTACTTCCCTAGAAGTCCACTTCTCAACACCGGCACTTGGCGGTTGACCTAGCCACTTGTCCGCCCTAGAAAAGACGTCTCGGCTCTCAAAGCTCTGCTGGTTCACTTGTGGCAACTGGTAAGCCTGACAAGGCAACACCCCTGTAGGTGCTCCTGGAGCAAACTGACCCTGACGAGCATCAGGATGCACAGGCCTTTCACCAAACCGCTCGGGAACACCCCTAGCTTGATACATCAGCTGTTCATTCAGCACCGTCTGCGCTGCTTGCGCCTGCTGAGGCGACATACGCGAGATAAGCACTTGCATCTCTCTCAAGAGATCACTTTGAACTGCACCCTGCTGCTGAACACCAACTTGAGCACTGCACGCGTTGCAAGGCACTTGGTTCACAACTCCAGGCTGCGGTGGCACCGGCACGTGATTTCTAAACGACTCTCCAAGACTCGAGATACTGTGCCGGGAAGCTAAAGCAACACCAATCTTTCCCTGCACCAAAGTCTGTACCAAAATTGTCGGCCTTTGGGCAAAAGTTGCCGCAGCTCCTCTGGACTCAACGGGTTGCCGGAAAGAGGCGGTTTTCCGTCAGGGAAATATTCCTGCAGAGCCCGTGTTAGGTGCGAATGTGGACAATCCAGAATACCCACCTGCTCAAAGGCAGTGGCCCACCGAACACTGCACAGAAACTTACTGGAGATATCGGACATCAGCTTCAAGAACGCATGAGGATTGAAATCTCCAGCAGACCGGCATTGAGTATACCGTTCACGTATGCGGCGCTTCATTGCGGCAAAGCAATGCGTGTCCAGGGGCTGCACGAGACTTGTTAGGCCGGCGGGCACGGGCACAACCCGAAAGTTCAATCTGCGAACCTCCAAGAGGACATTCTTGGTGATGTGCGGGCTGGCTGTATCCCAAACCAGAAGGACTTTCTTGTCAACTCCAGACAAAGCGGCTTTCAAAGTGGCGAGAATCCACATCATGCTTTCCTCTGTACTCCACGCCGTCTTTGCCATCCGCAGATGCAGGTTGGGTACTGTGGCTGCTCCGGCTGTTCCTCTCTTTGAGAGCCACCTCCCATTGCTGAGTAAGAATTGTGGCAACCGTGGCTGTAAGGAACTGTCCGTCGTTATCAATGCCACATATGTACAGAAAGCCTTGTGAAGACGCTTGTCCTTCATGGGAATCCTGCCACGTAATCCCTTGTCGATCAGACCCTTCGGTCTGGAACCCCCCAAACATATGGAAGTCTCGTCCAAATTGACGACGATAGCCGCACCACCCGCCCAGACTTGCTCAAGGTGCTTGATATGCTGCCAGAATAAGCAAACCTGCCGCCAGAAGAAAAGCTCCTACCCGAAGCCCAAAAGGGGAACACCGGGAGCCCTCTAGAGGCCATAGCGCGGGCTTTACGTGCTCAAAACTGGCTTGGTTTCTGAGGACAGAACAGACCTCAACAACGGGACCCACAAGTCACCAGTTTGGGTGCCCTGGCCTTGGAACGCACATCTTCTGAAGACAAGTCCATACCAGGCTTGGGCACTTGCAGGACGAAGTTGGCACGAAGGCGAAACTGCTGTCCCCATTTGCGCACGGCCCTCCCGCGATCGTGGCAAGCGCGCCCATCCTCGATGGAAGCGGCCAGCTTGTCAGCCACCTCACACGCGCCCACGCGCCTGCAGAAGACCACAAATGCCAAAGCCGCTTGTTTCAACGTTGGGGCGACGCCACGCTCACGATTTTGACAGCGAACCCAACGGGTAACTTCAACTTGTGCCCAAAAACGCACTGCTGCATTAAAGGCAGCATGTTCGTGCTTTGTCTCCGGCTGCTGCAGCTTTAACAGCGCACTAACATCCATTGACAGCACAAAACGCTCCACAAGTTCCTCGGCGAACGGCGTCGCAACTGGCGGCAAGCTCTGCCGGCGCAGCTGCTCATGCACGTAGGCTGCAGCTACGAGTACGTCCCACCCAGATATGAGGAAGACGGTAATAGCCACGGTCATTTGGTAGAGAGTGAGGCCACCACGCTGTTTTTTTGCTTTCGCACGTTGAAGCGCTTTCTTCGCAGCCGCTACAGCCCGTGTGACTTTCTGGAGTGGATCCTTACCACCAAAATGCTTAACAAACATGTTCATCTTAACATTGCGCGTCTACGCGGCCCGCCATTGACTACAAAAGCGTCCGACTTGCAAACTCTCCACTCTCCAGTAAAACCAACCTGTCCTGAGTGGTTACCGGGGGCGCGGGCGCCGCAGCAGAAGACTCCTGCAACTGGACCACGGAAGCAAAAAGCTCTGCTGCAGCACTGTAGAAACTGTACACACGGTACTGAGCCACACCTGCAGCTGCTGACCGACTGTAGCATACGGATGGCATTAATACTGTCTGGGACCCGTCGCCCGTCCCCTAGAAAAGCTTTGGTTTCAGAGGACACGGAAGGCCTCGGCAAGGGCCTCCATCTTCACAGAGACAAGCACCACAGAGTTAAGCAAAAAGCTTTGGCGGTAACAGCAGTCATGTAAGAATCATGTCCTGCTTCAGCGAATTCGTTGCTCCACTGCGCACCACGGCAGAATAGGAACATTTGTTCTCTTTCCCCAGGCTTACACTTGAGGCACCTGCTCGCCCATTGGGCTGCATCCAGCCGCACTGTACGCACATGTCGCGCACAATTCAGCTTACCAGAAAAACTTACACGTTTAGGAGTTACCCTTCATGCGGAGGATCTCTTGGAGATCTTCCGTGCTCAGCTCTTTCACGCGCTTCAAAAGCCTTGCACTTTCAAGACGATCCCAACCACCCATGCTGCAAGCTGTCCAGCCTCTGCTTCTTCTGCTTTGCGACTTTCAAGGCTTTCTGGGTTGCTTTGCTCTCTTCCTTAAGTGCTTTCTTGCGAGCCCGCAAACGCGCCAGACGTTGCTCCAGCGTCTCCTGGAGTGTAGCAGGGCCGAGGAGGATGTTCTGTCTGTCGTGTGGCACTTGTCGGTTGTCCATTCTGTTGGAAAAACTTGCCCAAAAACTGCGCAGGAACGGGGCAGGACCAACTACAGCCTCTCTTCTATTGGGAAAACCATTAGCGCAGGACCGTGCAGGACCACACTAGATGCAAAGCTGCAAGGTGGGGAGGGCGGTCCTGCAAAAACGCTGTGGGAGGATAGAATTATCTTCCAATAAAACAAGTTTGCAGGACCACGTGTTTTGCGGGCCTTCACACGGCTGATTACCGACAGCAGGCCTGAAGCACTGGCTTTGGGCTCCAGGCTGTTACTTGCAAACGATATCCAGGCAACGTCCTGCTCACTGTGCTGGGGCCAAACATCACTACTAGTGGTCTCCAGTCTGTCCCTCGTCAAACTCTCTATCCAAAAAAGCCGTTTACATCCGGACATGCTGGCCGCGCTAGCGCCCATGTGCTGGTTTTCCCCTGGAAATCACGCTTTACGTCCCTCTACCTTTGGCCTTACGTCCCCCTATGGCGCGCCCACATGCTGGTTTTTGCCATGGAAATCACACTTTACGTCCCTCCACCTTTGGGCTTCCTTTGGGCTTACGTCCCCCTCTGGGGCGCCCACATGCTGGTTTTCCCATAGACATCACGCTTTACGTCCCTGCACCCCGCTTGGCTGTTTATAATATTAATAGCCAAACGGAGCGCGGGGAAGTAAGAACTGAAGACCTTGAGGGCTCTAGCGTTGTACGGGGCACCCGTCTGTCAAGCGGGCCACACGTTACTCGTGTGCAATCACTGGAACGCTGGTGTTTTGTCACAGTTTGATGCCTTGTGGGTTTAGAGCTGTGAAAACACGCATAGTCTTTGCGCAAGGATGACATTCACAACATGTGCGAACAAAACGGACTGTACTCCGAACGCAGTCTCTCAGAGCGCGAAAACACGCATAGTCTTTGCGCAAGGATGACATTCACAACACGCGCGGACAAAACTGACTGTACTCCGAACGCAGTCTCTGAGAGCTCACAGGCACACTTGAGACCTGGGCTGTCATTGAAGCTTGACGGACCTCAGAAACGAACTGCTTCAAGCTTCTCCGACCCACAAAGACGTCTTTCAAGAGCTTCTCCAAAGAACTTGCCAAGGCTGTCACTGAAGTTGAAGACTGTCACGGTTTAGGCTCTTTCTCCAAAGAACTTACCACGGCTGTCAACAGAGTTGAAGACTGTCACGGTCTAAGCTTTAAAGGTTTAGGGTTTTGGGGAGTTTGCTTCTTCAAAGAAGACTGTCACGCTTGCGGCGTTAGGGTTTAGGGATTGGGGGAGCTTCTTCAAAGACTTGCCAAGGCTGTGACGAAATCAAGACGGTGGGCATCAGAGCCTCAAAAACAAAGTGCTTGCCGAGGTTTAGGGTTTGCGGGGGTGCTTCAAAGACTTGCCAAGGCTGCGACTCGAGATGAAGACTGTGGGCATCAGAGCCTCAAAAAACAAGCTTCTTTAAAGAACTTGCCGAGGTTTAGGGTTAGGGGAGCTTCTTCAAAGACTTGCCAAGGCTGTGACGAGATGAAGAAAGACTGTGGGCATCAGAGCCTCAAAACAGAAAGTGGTGCTTCAAGCTTCTTGCAAGACTGTCTCGGTGGAGGCTGAGGATTCGGCCGGCATGCGGAAGCTCAACGAAGCGGGCGTCACAGACACACACACACACACACACAGGACCAGGCACATTCAACATGTTTGCGCAAGGGCCGTGCTCATTTTTTGCGAGTGCAAAGCTTCAAAAACCAATCAAACTCTGACATGAGCATGAGCTTGTACCTTGTGAGTGCGTGCCGAGCTAGTACCTTGTACCTTGTGCGTGTGTGCGAGCTAGTTCAAGCCCGCTGTTGGTTCTGTGGGACACTAGCACAGGGATTCCGCGCAAACGCACGACCGCTTTGAAACAGCCGCTGCACTGCACAAGTGACAAGGGGTGGCACGCACGAAGCTCGAGATAAGCATGGCCACTGCGCAAGGGTGACACGCACAAACCACGAGATAAGCATGGCCACTGCGCAAGGGTGACACGCACAAACCACGTTCATGCCTCAGTCTCAACAGCAGTTGGAAGCTTGACAGTCTGATGATGTCACT
This sequence comes from Symbiodinium sp. CCMP2592, assembly GCA_905221615.1. Taxonomy (NCBI): domain Eukaryota; class Dinophyceae; order Suessiales; family Symbiodiniaceae; genus Symbiodinium; species Symbiodinium sp. CCMP2592. Next base: position 56,715 of record CAJNDT010001272.1, read on the forward strand.
TTAGACCAGGGCCGCACAATCACGTCTGCTGCTTCCACTTTTGGCAAAGGCAAAATGCGGCCCTTAGGAAGCGGAACGGCTTTTTGGAGGCAAAACCTCAGGCATTAGCTGCCAAAACAAGGAGCTTCCGCAGTTTAAGCCTCCGAAGGCAGGGTGCAAAATCACGTCTGCTGCTTCCACGTGTCACAAGGGCAAAACGCGGCCCTTAGGAAGCGGAACGGCTTTTTGGAGGCAAAACCTGGCATTAGCTGCCAAAAGAAGGGGCCTCCGCAGTTTAAGCCTCCAACGGCAGGGTGCAAAATCACGTCTGCTGCTTTCACTTCACATCTAGGGCGGCATCATCACGTCTGCTGCTTCACTTTAGAGCCAGGGCGGCATGATCACGTCTGCTGCTTTCACTGTCGGGCAATGGCAGCCACATCACGTGTGCTACTTTCCGGTGCGTGGGCTTCTGAGCAAGTTCTACTGGCTTTCAACCCTGCCATTTCGCGCCGCGATTACATTTCATAGCAGCGGTCGCCTACCCAGATGATCTTCACATTGGCATTGAGCCACTTGCGAGGCACCCATTCAGCAACGCACAAAACTGCGCAAGAGTGACACGCACAAACCAAGAGATAAGCATGGCCACTGCGCAAGGGTGACACGCACAAACCACGTCTCAAGCCTGAGCACCTGCCCTCTCAGAGACTGCCAAGACATAGGCACGCTGAAACCCGCACTTGCTTCACAAACAGGAGCGGTCCTGGGGGACGTGGCCTGGTACCCGTGCAGTGCCGGGAAGCTAAAGCAACACCAATCTTTCCCTGCACCAAAGTCTGTACCAAAATTGTCGGCCTTTGGGCAAAAGTTGCCGCAGCTCCTCTGGACTCAACGGGTTGCCGGAAAGAGGCGGTTTTCCGTCAGGGAAATATTCCTGCAGAGCCCGTGTTAGGTGCGAATGTGGACAATCCAGAATACCCACCTGCTCAAAGGCAGTGGCCCACCGAACACTGCACAGAAACTTACTGGAGATATCGGACATCAGCTTCAAGAACGCATGAGGATTGAAATCTCCAGCAGACCGGCATTGAGTATACCGTTCACGTATGCGGCGCTTCATTGCGGCAAAGCAATGCGTGTCCAGGGGCTGCACGAGACTTGTTAGGCCGGCGGGCACGGGCACAACCCGAAAGTTCAATCTGCGAGCCTCCAAGAGGACATTCTTGGTGATGTGCGGGCTGGCTGTATCCCAAACCAGAAGGACTTTCTTGTCAACTCCAGACAAAGCGGCTTTCAAAGTGGCGAGAATCCACATCATGCTTTCCTCTGTACTCCACGCCGTCTTTGCCATCCGCAGATGCAGGTTGGGTACTGTGGCTGCTCCGGCTGTTCCTCTCTTTGAGAGCCACCTCCCATTGCTGAGTAAGAATTGTGGCAACCGTGGCTGTAAGGAACTGTCCGTCGTTATCAATGCCACATATGTACAGAAAGCCTTGTGAAGACGCTTGTCCTTCATGGGAATCCTGCCACGTAATCCCTTGTCGATCAGACCCTTCGGTCTGGAACCCCCCAAACATATGGAAGTCTCGTCCAAATTGACGACGATAGCCGCACCACCCGCCCAGACTTGCTCAAGGTGCTTGATATGCTGCCAGAATAAGCAAACCTGCCGCCAGAAGAAAAGCTCCTACCCGAAGCCCAAAAGGGGAACACCGGGAGCCCTCTAGAGGCCATAGCGCGGGCTTTACGTGCTCAAAACTGGCTTGGTTTCTGAGGACAGAACAGACCTCAACAACGGGACCCACAAGTCACCAGTTTGGGTGCCCTGGCCTTGGAACGCACATCTTCTGAAGACAAGTCCATACCAGGCTTGGGCACTTGCAGGACGAAGTTGGCACGAAGGCGAAACTGCTGTCCCCATTTGCGCACGGCCCTCCCGCGATCGTGGCAAGCGCGCCCATCCTCGATGGAAGCGGCCAGCTTGTCAGCCACCTCACACGCGCCCACGCGCCTGCAGAAGACCACAAATGCCAAAGCCGCTTGTTTCAACGTTGGGGCGACGCCACGCTCACGATTTTGACAGCGAACCCAACGGGTAACTTCAACTTGTGCCCAAAAACGCACTGCTGCATTAAAGGCAGCATGTTCGTGCTTTGTCTCCGGCTGCTGCAGCTTTAACAGCGCACTAACATCCATTGACAGCACAAAACGCTCCACAAGTTCCTCGGCGAACGGCGTCGCAACTGGCGGCAAGCTCTGCCGGCGCAGCTGCTCATGCACGTAGGCTGCAGCTACGAGTACGTCCCACCCAGATATGAGGAAGACGGTAATAGCCACGGTCATTTGGTAGAGAGTGAGGCCACCACGCTGTTTTTTTGCTTTCGCACGTTGAAGCGCTTTCTTCGCAGCCGCTACAGCCCGTGTGACTTTCTGGAGTGGATCCTTACCACCAAAATGCTTAACAAACATGTTCATCTTAACATTGCGCGTCTACGCGGCCCGCCATTGACTACAAAAGCGTCCGACTTGCAAACTCTCCACTCTCCAGTAAAACCAACCTGTCCTGAGTGGTTACCGGGGGCGCGGGCGCCGCAGCAGAAGACTCCTGCAACTGGACCACGGAAGCAAAAAGCTCTGCTGCAGCACTGTAGAAACTGTACACACGGTACTGAGCCACACCTGCAGCTGCTGACCGACTGTAGCATACGGATGGCATTAATACTGTCTGGGACCCGTCGCCCGTCCCCTAGAAAAGCTTTGGTTTCAGAGGACACGGAAGGCCTCGGCAAGGGCCTCCATCTTCACAGAGACAAGCACCACAGAGTTGAGCAAAAAGCTTTGGCGGTAACAGCAGTCATGTAAGAATCATGTCCTGCTTCAGCGAATTCGTTGCTCCACTGCGCACCACGGCAGAATAGGAACATTTGTTCTCTTTCCCCAGGCTTACACTTGAGGCACCTGCTCGCCCATTGGGCTGCATCCAGCCGCACTGTACGCACATGTCGCGCACAATTCAGCTTACCAGAAAAACTTACACGTTTAGGAGTTACCCTTCATGCGGAGGATCTCTTGGAGATCTTCCGTGCTCAGCTCTTTCACGCGCTTCAAAAGCCTTGCACTTTCAAGACGATCCCAACCACCCATGCTGCAAGCTGTCCAGCCTCTGCTTCTTCTGCTTTGCGACTTTCAAGGCTTTCTGGGTTGCTTTGCTCTCTTCCTTAAGTGCTTTCTTGCGAGCCCGCAAACGCGCCAGACGTTGCTCCAGCGTCTCCTGGAGTGTAGCAGGGCCGAGGAGGATGTTCTGTCTGTCGTGTGGCACTTGTCGGTTGTCCATTCTGTTGGAAAAACTTGCCCAAAAACTGCGCAGGAACGGGGCAGGACCAACTACAGCCTCTCTTCTATTGGGAAAACCATTAGCGCAGGACCGTGCAGGACCACACTAGATGCAAAGCTGCAAGGTGGGGAGGGCGGTCCTGCAAAAACGCTGTGGGAGGATAGAATTATCTTCCAATAAAACAAGTTTGCAGGACCACGTGTTTTGCGGGCCTTCACACGGCTGATTACCGACAGCAGGCCTGAAGCACTGGCTTTGGGCTCCAGGCTGTTACTTGCAAACGATATCCAGGCAACGTCCTGCTCACTGTGCTGGGGCCAAACATCACTACTAGTGGTCTCCAGTCTGTCCCTCGTCAAACTCTCTATCCAAAAAAGCCGTTTACATCCGGACATGCTGGCCGCGCTAGCGCCCATGTGCTGGTTTTCCCCTGGAAATCACGCTTTACGTCCCTCTACCTTTGGCCTTACGTCCCCCTATGGCGCGCCCACATGCTGGTTTTTGCCATGGAAATCACACTTTACGTCCCTCCACCTTTGGGCTTCCTTTGGGCTTACGTCCCCCTCTGGGGCGCCCACATGCTGGTTTTCCCATAGACATCACGCTTTACGTCCCTGCACCCCGCTTGGCTGTTTATAATATTAATAGCCAAACGGAGCGCGGGGAAGTAACAACTGAAGACCTTGAGGGCTCTAGCGTTGTACGGGGCACCCGTCTGTCAAGCGGGCCACACGTTACTCGTGTGCCATCACTGGAACGCTGGTGTTTTGTCACAGTTTGATGCCTTGTGGGTTTAGAGCTGTGAAAACACGCATAGTCTTTGCGCAAGGATGACATTCACAACATGTGCGAACAAAACGGACTGTACTCCGAACGCAGTCTCTCAGAGCGCGAAAACACGCATAGTCTTTGCGCAAGGATGACATTCACAACACGCGCGGACAAAACTGACTGTACTCCGAACGCAGTCTCTGAGAGCTCACAGGCACACTTGAGACCTGGGCTGTCATTGCAAGCTCAATCGAGATTTGAAGCTTGACGGACCTCAGAAACGAACTGCTTCAAGCTTCTCCGACCCACAAAGACGTCTTTCAAGAGCTTCTCCAAAGAACTTGCCAAGGCTGTCACTGAAGTTGAAGACTCTCACGGTTTAGGCTCTTTCTCCAAAGAACTTACCACGGCTGTCAACAGAGTTGAAGACTGCCACGGTCTAAGCTTTAAAGGTTTAGGGTTTTGGCGAGTTTGATTTTTCAAAGAAGACTGTCACGCTTGCGGCGTTAGGGTTTAGGGATTGGGGGAGCTTCTTCAAAGACTTGCCAAGGCTGTGACGAAATCAAGACGGTGGGCATCAGAGCCTCAAAAACAAAGTGCTTGCCGAGGTTTAGGGTTTGCGGGGGTGCTTCAAAGACTTGCCAAGGCTGCGACTCGAGATGAAGACTGTGGGCATCAGAGCCTCAAAAAACAAGCTTCTTTAAAGAACTTGCCGAGGTTTAGGGTTAGGGGAGCTTCTTCAAAGACTTGCCAAGGCTGTGACGAGATGAAGAAAGACTGTGGGCATCAGAGCCTCAAAACAGAAAGTGGTGCTTCAAGCTTCTTGCAAGACTGTCTCGGTGGAGGCTGAGGATTCGGCCGGCATGCGGAAGCTCAACGAAGCGGGCGTCACAGACACACACACACACACACAAGGACCAGGCACATTCAACATGTTTGCGCAAGGGCCGTGCTCATTTTTTGCGAGTGCAAAGCTTCAAAAACCAATCAAACTCTGACATGAGCATGAGCTTGTACCTTGTGAGTGCGTGCCGAGCTAGTACCTTGTACCTTGTGCGTGTGTGCGAGCTAGTTCAAGCCCGCTGTTGGTTCTGCGGGACACTAGCACAGGGATTCCGCGCAAACGCACGACCGCTTTGAAACAGCCGCTGCACTGCACAAGTGACAAGGGGTGGCACGCACGAAGCTCGAGATACGCATGGCCACTGCGCAAGGGTGACACGCACAAACCACGAGATAAGCATGGCCACTGCGCAAGGGTGACACGCACAAACCACGTTCATGCCTCAGTCTCAACAGCAGTTGGAAGCTTGACAGTCTGATGATGTCACTTTAGACCAGCGCCGCACAATCACGTCTGCTGCTTCCACTTTTGGCAAAGGCAAAATGCGGCCCTTAGGAAGCGGAACGGCTTTTTGGAGGCAAAACCTCAGGCATTAGCTGCCAAAACAAGGAGCTTCCGCAGTTTACGCCTCCGAAGGCAGGGTGCAAAATCACGTCTGCTGCTTCCACGTGTCACAAGGGCAAAACGCGGCCCTTAGGAAGCGGAACGGCTTTTTGGAGGCAAAACCTGGCATTAGCTGCCAAAAGAAGGGGCCTCCGCAGTTTAAGCCTCCAACGGCAGGTTGCAAAATCACGTCTGCTGCTTTCACTTCACATCTAGGGCGGCATCATCACGTCTGCTGCTTCACTTTAGAGCCAGGGCGGCATGATCACGTCTGCTGCTTTCACTGTCGGGCAATGGCAGCCACATCACGTGTGCTACTTTCCGGTTCGTGGGCTTCTGAGCAAGTTCTACTGGCTTTCAACCCTGCCATTTCGCGCCGCGATTACATTTCATAGCAGCGGTCGCCTACCCAGATGATCTTCACATTGGCATTGAGCCACTTGCGAGGCACCCATTCAGCAACGCACAAAACTGCGCAAGAGGGACACGCACAAACCAAGAGATAAGCATGGCCACTGCGCAAGGGTGACACGCACAAACCACGTCTCAAGCCTGAGCACCTGCCCTCTCAGAGACTGCCAAGACATAGGCACGCTGAAACCCGCACTTGCTTCACAAACAGGAGCGGTCCTGGGGGACGTGGCCTGGTACCCGTGCAGTGCCGGGAAGCTAAAGCAACACCAATCTTTCCCTGCACCAAAGTCTGTACCAAAATTGTCGGCCTTTGGGCAAAAGTTTCCGCAGCTCCTCTGGACTCAACGGGTTGCCGGAAAGAGGCGGTTTTCCGTCAGGGAAATATTCCTGCAGAGCCCGTGTTAGGTGCGAATGTGGACAATCCAGAATACCCACCTGCTCAAAGGCAGTGGCCCACCGAACACTGCACAGAAACTTACTGGAGATATCGGACATCAGCTTCAAGAACGCATGAGGATTGAAATCTCCAGCAGACCGGCATTGAGTATACCGTTCACGTATGCGGCGCTTCATTGCGGCAAAGCAATGCGTGTCCAGGGGCTGCACGAGACTTGTCAGGCCGGCGGGCACGGGCACAACCCGAAAGTTCAATCTGCGAGCCTCCAAGAGGACATTCTTGGTGATGTGCGGGCTGGCTGTATCCCAAACCAGAAGGACTTTCTTGTCAACTCCAGACAAAGCGGCTTTCAAAGTGGCGAGAATCCACATCATGCTTTCCTCTGTACTCCACGCCGTCTTTGCCATCCGCAGATGCAGGTTGAGTACTGTGGCTGCTCCGGCTGTTTCTCTCTTTGAGAGCCACCTCCCATTGCTGAGTAAGAATTGTGGCAACCGTGGCTGTAAGGAACTGTCCGTCGTTATCAATGCCACATATGTACAGAAAGCCTTGTGAAGACGCTTGTCCTTCATGGGAATCCTGCCACGTAATCCCTTGTCGATCAGACCCTTCGGTCTGGAACCCCCCAAACATATGGAAGTCTCGTCCAAATTGACGACGATAGCCGCACCACCCGCCCAGACTTGCTCAAGGTGCTTGATATGCTGCCAGAATAAGCAAACCTGCCGCCAGAAGAAAAGCTCCTACCCGAAGCCCAAAAGGGGAACACCGGGAGCCCTCTAGAGGCCATAGCGCGGGCTTTACGTGCTCAAACCTGGCTTGGTTTCTGAGGACAGAACAGACCTCAACAACGGGACCCACAAGTCACCAGTTTGGGTGCCCTGGCCTTGCAACGCACATCTTCTGGAGACAAGTCCATACCAGGCTTGGGCACTTGCAGGACGAAGCTGGCACGAAGGCGAAACTGCTGTCCCCATTTGCGCACGGCCCTCCCGCGATCGTGGCAAGCGCGCCCATCCTCGATGGAAGCGGCCAGCTTGTCAGCCACCTCACACGCGCCCACGCGCCTGCAGAAGACCACAAATGCCAAAGCCGCTTGTTTCAACGTTGGGGCGACGCCACGCTCACGATTTTGACAGCGAACCCAACGGGTAACTTCAACTTGTACCCAAAAACGCACTGCTGCATTAAAGGCAGCATGTTCGTGCTTTGTCTCCGGCTGCTGCAGCTTTAACAACGCACTAACATCCATTGACAGCACAGAACGCTCCACAAGTTCCTCGGCGAACGGCGTCGCAACTGGCGGCAAGCTCTGCCGGCGCAGCTGCTCATGCACGTAGGCTGCAGCTACGAGTACGTCCCACCCAGATATGAGGAAGACGGTAATAGCCACGGTCATTTGGTAGAGAGTGAGGCCACCACGCTGTTTTTTTTTTTTTTTTTGTTGAAGCGCTTTCTTCGCAGCCGCTACAGCCCGTGTGACTTTCTGGAGTGGATCCTTACCACCAAAATGCTTAACAAACATGTTCATCTTAACATTGCGCGTCTACGCGGCCCGCCATTGACTACAAAAGCGTCCGACTTGCAAACTCTCCACTCTCCAGTAAAACCAACCTGGACCACGGAAGCAAAAAGCTCTGCTGCAGCACTGTAGAAACTGTACACACGGTACTGAGCCACACCTGCAGCTGCTGACCGACTGTAGCATACGGATGGCATTAATACTGTCCGGGACCCGTCGCCCGTCCCCTAGAAAAGCTTTGGTTTCAGAGGACACGGAAGGCCTCGGCAAGGGCCTCCATCTTCACAGAGACAAGCACCAAAAAAAAAAAAAAAAAGCTTTGGCGGTAACAGCAGTCATGTAAGAATCATGTCCTGCTTCAGCGAATTCGTTGCTCCACTGCGCACCACGGCAGAATAGGAACATTTGTTCCCTTTCCCCAGGCTTACACTTGAGGCACCTGCTCGCCCATTGGGCTGCATCCAGCCGCACTGTACGCACATGTCGCGCACAATTCAGCTTACCAGAAAACCTTACACGTTTAGGAGTTACCCTTCATGCGGAGGATCTCTTGGAGATCTTCCGTGCTCAGCTCTTTCACGCGCTTCAAAAGCATTGCACTTTCAAGACGATCCCAACCACCCATGCTGCAAGCTGTCCAGCCTCTGCTTCTTCTGCTTTGCGACTTTCAAGGCTTTCTGGGTTGCTTTGCTCTCTGCCTTAAGTGCTTTCTTGCGAGCCCGCAAACGCGCCAGACGTTGCTCCAGCGTCTCCTGGAGTGTAGCAGGGCCGAGGAGGATGTTCTGTCTGTCGTGTGGCACTTGTCGGTTGTCCATTCTGTTAGAAAAACTTGCCCAAAAACTGCGCAGGAACGGGGCAGGACCAACTACAGCCTCTCTTCTATTGGGAAAACCATTAGCGCAGGACCGTGCAGGACCACACTAGATGCAAAGCTGCAAGGTGGGGAGGGCGGTCCTGCAAAAACGCTGTGGGAGGATAGAATTATCTTCCAATAAAACGAGTTTGCAGGACCACGTGTTTTGCGGGCCTTCACACGGCTGATTACCGACAGCAGGCCTGAAGCACTGGCTTTGGGCTCCAGGCTGTTACTTGCAAGCGATATCGAGGCAACGTCCTGCTCACTGTGCTGGGGCCAAACATCACTACTAGTGGTCTCCAGTCTGTCCCTCGTCAAACTCTCTATCCAAAAAAACCGTTTACATCCGGACATGCTGGCCGCGCTAGCGCCCATGTGCTGGTTTTCCCATGGAAATCACGCTTTACGTCCCTCTACCTTTGGCCTTACGTCCCCCTATGGCGCGCCCACATGCTGGTTTTTGCCATGGAAATCACACTTTACGTCCCTCCACCTTTGGGCTTCCTTTGGGCTTACGTCCCCTCTGGGGCGCCCACATGCTGGTTTTCCCATAGACATCACGCTTTACGTCCCTGCACCCCGCTTGGCTGTTTATAATATTAATAGCCAAACGGAGCGCGGGGAAGTAACAACTGAAGACCTTGAGGGCTCTAGCGTTGTACGGGGCACCCGTCTGTCAAGCGGGCCACACGTTACTCGTGTGCCATCACTGGAACGCTGGTGTTTTGTCACAGTTTGATGCCTTGTGGGTTTAGAGCTGTGAAAACACGCATAGTCTTTGCGCAAGGATGACATTCACAACATGTGCGAACAAAACGGACTGTACTCCGAACGCAGTCTCTCAGAGCGCGAAAACACGCATAGTCTTTGCGCAAGGATGACATTCACAACACACGCGGACAAAACTGACTGTACTCCGAACGCAGTCTCTGAGAGCTCACAGGCACACTTGAGACCTGGGCCGGGCGAAGCACTTTCAAGAGCTTCTCCAAAGGAACTTGCCAAGGCTGTCACGCAATCGAGATTTGAAGCTTGACGGACCTCAGAAACAAACTGCTTCAAGCTTCTCCGACCCACAAAGACGTCTTTCAAGAGCTTCTCCAAAGAACTTGCCAAGGCTGTCACTGAAGTTGAAGACTGTCACGGTTTAGGCTCTTTCTCCAAAGAACTTACCACGGCTGTCAACAGAGTTGAAGACTGTCACTGTCTAAGCTTTAAAGGTTTAGGGTTTTGGGGAGTTTGCTTCTTCAAAGAAGACTGTCACGCTTGCGGCGTTAGGGTTTAGGGATTGGGGGAGCTTCTTCAAAGACTTGCAAAGGCTGTGACGAAATCAAGACGGTGGGCATCAGAGCCTCAAAAACAAAGTGCTTGCCGAGGTTTAGGGTTTGCGGGGGTGCTTCAAAGACTTGCCAAGGCTGCGACTCGAGATGAAGACTGTGGGCATCAGAACCTCAAAAAACAAGCTTCTTTAAAGAACTTGCCGAGGGTTAGGGTTAGGGGAGCTTCTTCAAAGACTTGCCAAGGCTGTGACGAGATGAAGAAAGACTGTGGGCATCAGAGCCTCAAAACAGAAAGTGGTGCTTCAAGCTTCTTGCAAGACTGTCTCGGTGGAGGCTGAGGCTTCGGCCGGCATGCGGAAGCTCAACGAAGCGGGCGTCACAGACACACACACACACACAAGGACCAGGCACATTCAACATGTTTGCGCAAGGGCCGTGCTCATTTTTTGCGAGTGCAAAGCTTCAAAAACCAATCAAACTCTGACATGAGCATGAGATTGTACCTTGTGAGTGCGTGCCGAGCTAGTACCTTGTACCTTGTGCGTGTGTGCGAGCTAGTTCAAGCCCGCTGTTGGTTCTGTGGGACACTAGCACAGGGATTCCGCGCAAACGCACCGCCGCTTTGAAACAGCCGCTGCACTGCACAAGTGACAAGGGTGGCACGCACGAAGCTCGAGATAAGCATGGCCACTGCGCAAGGGTGACACGCACAAACCACGAGATAAGCATGGCCACTGCGCAAGGGTGACACGCACAAACCACGTTCATGCCTCAGTCTCAACAGCAGTTGGAAGCTTGACAGTCTGATGATGTCACTTTAGACCAGGGCCGCACAATCACGTCTGCTGCTTCCACTTTTGGCAAAGGCAAAATGCGGCCCTTAGGAAGCGGAACGGCTTTTTGGAGGCAAAACCTCAGGCATTAGCTGCCAAAACAAGGAGCTTCCGCAGTTTAAGCCTCCGAAGGCAGGGTGCAAAATCACGTCTGCTGCTTCCACTTGTCACAAGGGCAAAACGCGGCCCTTAGGAAGCGGAACGGCTTTTTGGAGGCAAAACCTGGCATTAGCTGCCAAAAGAAGGGGCCTCCGCAGTTTAAGCCTCCAACGGCAGGGTGCAAAATCACGTCTGCTGCTTTCACTTCACCTCTAGGGCGGCATCATCACGTCTGCTGCTTCACTTTAGAGCCAGGGCGGCATGATCACGTCTGCTGCTTTCACTGTCGGGCAATGGCAGCCACATCACGTGTGCTACTTTCCGGTGCGTGGGCTTCTGAGCAAGTTCTACTGGCTTGCAACCCTGCCATTTCGCGCCGCGATTACATTTCATAGCAGCGGTCGCCTACCCAGATGATCTTCACATTGGCATTGAGCCACTTGCGAGGCACCCATTCAGCAACGCACAAAACTGCGCAAGAGTGACACGCACAAACCAAGAGATAAGCATGGCCACTGCGCAAGGGTGACACGCACAAACCACGTCTCAAGCCTGAGCACCTGCCCTCTCAGAGACTGCCAAGACATAGGCACGCTGAAACCCGCGCTTGCTTCACAAACAGGAGCGGTCCTGGGGGACGTGGCCTGGTACCCGTGCAGT
>CAJNDT010001273.1:0-68263 GCA_905221615.1 Symbiodinium sp. CCMP2592
CCTTCCCCGATCCGTCTGGTCAGACCTTAGTTGTTCCTTAGTTGGGGCTGTCTAATAGCCCCTTCATCAGCGTCTACACACTGATGTTGCTGCCATGCACTGTCCTCAGATTCATGTGCATCGTGACTGACACTGACATGAGCTCGAACAAGGCTGCGAACATTCCTCGCAATCGACCGCCATGAAACATCAATGCGCTGCGACAAACTGCTCTTCGATTCATGGTCCAAGCAATCATCCAGTCTCACCATCAAACGTTCCGCTTCAGGCATGTTAGAGAACATGATCCTGCGTCCACCACCATCGCCACCAGCACCAACATGATCATCAATCTTAACCTTCATCACCTTGCCACTTGAAACAAGCGCATGCAACTCTGGCCAAGACCAACATGAACATGAAGAAGGCATGTCAAGCGAAAAATAGACGTCGGAAAATTCCGCACACTTCAGCATGGCTCGGGGTTCGGTCCTTCCTCCGTAGGAGAGAAGTCCCTACACCCTACTCGACTTCACGGTTCCGGGTTCTCCGTAAGAGGCACCCTTCCCCGATCCGTCTGGTCAGACCTTAGTTGTTCCTTAGTTGGGGCTGTCTAATAGCCCCTTCATCAGCGTCTACACACTGATGTTGCTGCCTTGCAATGTCCTCAGATTCATGTGCAACATGACTGACACTGACATGAGCTCGAACAAGGCTGCGAACATTCCTCGCAATTGACCGCCATGAGACATCAATGCGCTGCGACAAACTGCTCTTCGAGTCATGGTCCAAGCAATCATCTGATCTCACCATCAAACGATCCGCTTCAGGCATGTTAGAGAACATGATCCTGCGTCCACCACCATCGCCATCAGCACCAACATGATCATCAACCTTAACCTTCGTCACCTTGCCACTTGAAACAAGAGCATGCAACTCTGGCCCAGACCAACATGAACATGAAGAAGGCATGTCAAGCGAAAAATAGACGTCGGAAAATTCCGCACACTTCTTCAGCAGGCGTTTGAGAGATTTCAAGACACTTCTTAAAACCTTGTACTTCCCACCGGAACGTTTCTCACCCCCCACGCAAGCCCCTTCACTACTTCCAGGACCAGCACCTGATCGCAAAAGCGATGCCACGAATAGCGCAGGTGTGCGCAGGTCATTCCGGCACGCATCCTTCATCGCACCGATAAGGCTGTCCTCATCGGCCTTAGAGCTAATTAGCTCCTTGCAAGTTATGCGAGCGCATCCCTTAGTGGACTTAGGCACGGCGTAGCCATTACCCAAGCCACAGAGGTCAACAATCATGCGGTCTGGCTTTCGTCCACCAGCCTTCGACGGCATGGCTACCAATCTCGCATCGCCCGTTGTCTGAAACTTCAAGGCTTTAAGCAATCTCCTGGAGATTTGGCTAGTCAACTCGCATTTATCAGATCGATCCTTAGCGTCCGAATCGGTCATGTGCAAATGTTTGGACGAGCACACGTCAGACGACTTAGGATGCAACGCGACGTTTGCGGCAATGTACCCCCATTCATCCTTGCAGTAGCCGAGCTCAACGGCGGTTCCGGGAGATACAGGATCCCGAAAGGTATAACGTTGCCCGTGAGTGCATCCTTGGATCTTGATGCTCTTCCACATGGCATCTTCCTGAAGTCCTTTGTACTGCTTGGTTTCCTGGACTGGTACTCGAGGAGGCACTTCGATGATGATTTGTAACCCCCATGATGCCGCTCTGCGCGCAATTCTTTGGACGACCTCCCCCCATGGGTAGTCTGTCCGCAATTTGGCCCTTTCAGGGTTGGCAGCGATTTTCCGACTCAGCCACGAATTCTTGCCTAACACCCCTGCACCAATGAAGATCACGGAGTTAGGGTTGGTTTTCCTTGCTTCCACCACATCGAAGAGGTAGGCGCACATGGCGTCGTCAACTTCTCGCCCCATACTCAGAACATTTACTTGCAGCCCAGGGTCATAGTGAGAATCGGGAGCATGCTGCGCAATGCAATCCTTGCCTGGAGCATACTCATTCCACCAGTTCTCCTCATCGACTCCTACCAATGTCCACACCGTCACTGCCTTTGGAGCATCTTTGATAGTTATACGGTATTTCCACCGGCTGTAAGGATTCTTGTAAGTATGGACCAACCCTCCATCGTGGTCGAGGAATTGGATCACCAGGCCCTCCTTGGGTTTGTTGTCGGCGAAATTGACCACGTGAGGCACAATTGCTCCATCATATCCTTGATATTCCCTTTTCTGTTCAGCCGCATCATGCCATACATCCTCGTACACTGACTACCATTGGTCATAGCCGAATTGGGAGGCTTGACTTTTGGACTGGCCGTTGAAACAAAGAGGTAATGTAAAGCCCTGGTACCCCCCATGGATGGCACGCGCCAGTGTGACAACCACCGCTCGCCATTTGGCGGGCAGGGCGCGCACATAAGCCTGGCCCAAAGGCGGTTCAGGAGGAGGCAAAAACGGCGGCGCAAGGACGTCCGCAATAGCTGCGGGGCGCAAATGCCCCCGTACCGGATGGTACTGAAACACAGCACGCTCCACATAGCGGTCGAACTTGCCCGGTTGATCAAGGATAGCAGCACGATCCTCCATCTGGTGCCACTGCCCCTCACGAAGAATCCAAGTCGACCGAAGGTAACGACCAGGCGGCAACGCGGAAGGCGGCCCCCGCAACATGCGCGGGAACTTGACAACCAGGATGGGGTCCACACTGTCATGTTCTTGCAAGCCTTCCTTACTCGACAATCCATCGCGATACAACACCTGAGGGAGGATCGGCGTCTGCGTGTAAGGAAAACAAGGCACCTCGCTCTTGAACGAGTAATGCTGTTGCCCCTTCTCATCCGTGCTTTGGGTATGAGTAGGGCGCATCAGATCCATAATCTCTTGGGAGCCAATGAGAGCCGGGGGAAAAATGTTGATGAGCTGACACGCGTGTGTCCAGGACACAGAATCCTTGAACGACTTGGTGTGTATGTCCGCGGACATCTTGGCAGTGACCTCATAGGCAAGAGAAACGTACCCTTCCTGAAAGATAGAATGCATCCAGCCAATGCAGATGCCGTGGGTACGTTCCAAGTGACGCATAGTCGGATTCTTGCCCGTGCGAATCACCCCGATCATGGTCTGGTTGTCGTCGTAGAAGACGAAGTTGGGGTCTTGCCCCCCAAGCTGCTGCCACAACGTGATAGCAGGCAATCCAAGACGTGACATGGCAAAGTCGGCCGCGACAATCTCGGCCTCAGGTGTGGAATGACTCAAGCACCCCTGCCTTTTGCTAAGTCCCGCCAAGGGAAATCTTGTGTGAGAACCTTGAATGTGCAAGTGAGCACCGGAGGTAGATTTCAAACTTTCTCCACAACCTGCATAGTCCGCATCTGCAAACAGCCCGATGGACGAGTCCTCCAAGGAGTTCCCGACCCATCCAATCATCATGTGATGTTTGGACTGGTGCACATAGGCCATGAGATGATGAAGAAGAGCATCCTCCTTCTTGGTCCATTTCGTGATCTTGCGTGCGAGATTGTTGATACTGCGCAGAAGATCAAAGCGGCAAATGCGCGCGGCATAAAGCAATTTCATGAGAATGCTTGCTGCCTGCGGAGCAAGTGCGCCGCGATTAGCCTCGTTGATCTCCTCTTCCTCTGGCGCCTTGGGAATAGGTGGAGGCGGAACAAGCCGACCATCCTTATCAACAGGCATGGTGTGTCCACACCACGTGCATCGATGGCTTTTACCTGACTGTGCCGGAGCGCGAGCTGGGTGATTCTTAGTCTCCTCAGCCGGACTCGGCGATGGTACCGTCTTGAATTTTGTCGGATCGAACCCAGTCACGTCGCAGTACTTCTTGACTGTCATGTCCAGGTACGTCTCCATGTCGTAGGTAACGGTCTGCACCTTCGTTTTGTCATGCAACGTTGCCTCGCCCTTGGAGATGCGACAACCCAGATACAAACCTAGTGGCGTTTCTTCTTCCAATCGAAGTTCTTGGCGCAGCATGTCCCAACCCTTGGGTAGATTCTCTTTGGGTCCTGCCATCTTGAGATCATCCACGTAGATGACAAGTAAGAGCTTCATTTGCGGGTGGAAATACAATGATGGCCATTCGTCGCCAATCGGCTTGAATCCTACTTTCTGTACCGCGGTATGGCAATGTTGTTCCCACATGGTTCCTGCGTCAGGATGTCCATATAGAGCTTTGATCAGGCGACATACAGGCCTACGGAATTTATGCCGTTTCGCAGATGGATGCCAGGCTTCATCAGGCAGTTCAACCCAACATGGAGTTCCCGATAATCTCGCCTGAATGTATGCTTGGATAGCATCCGCCATCTGGACATCGTTGCCAGGAAGGCATCCGTAATAATCTGCCCACCGTGAGGCGTCAAACGTAGCCGGGGAATTCCCCAAATCCTGAAACAATGCGGCTTCCATGTTCTGGTCTTTGACCTGATCACCGAGTAGTACACCTCGCCCTTTGAACTTCCTGGCAGGATCGTCCTCTTTGAGCTGATAGTTCTTCTCGTATATCAGTCCATGTACTCGCGCCATATGTACTTTCTCACCTTTCTTCTTTGCCTCAGCGACGACGTCGTCATATTCACGCGTAGTTGAGAAATCAAACACCTCTTGGTCCCACAATCCCTTCCATTCTTTCATGAAAGCTTCCATGGCCTTGGGGTTGTTGACCATCTCCTTGCGTGTGACGGGTCGAGTGACCATGGCATTGAAGCATGATCCTCCTGCCTGATTCTTTTCCCGATGTACGTTTCTGTGAGAAGTCGTACACGGCATAGACGGAATCCAGTTGTCATCCATGACCATGTGTGCCGGAACGGCCGGCACGACGTCTGCCAAGAATTGTTCTTGTGTGTATTGATCCACATAGGATTGTGCCCAGGACCATCCATCGTCGTCGTCAATGGACACGTTGAGTTGCAGATCAATTTCTTCACATGGAACAATCTTGGGAAAGATCATGTTGTCCAAAATCTTGGTGACTATTTCTTTCCTATCACAGCCTTCTTCCGGTCCTTCTTGGCAACTCGAGCTTTGTCTCGCTTTTCTTTCTTGTACGCTGCCTTCTTCTCCGCTTCGCTCATTTTCTTCCATGCTTCCGGAGAATAGGAATGGATAGGTCGCCGTGTAGGAAGTGTTCGTCGACCATCACTTCGGATCTTGTACGGAACTCCCCTTTTGTCGATCTTGCAGGCTTCACCATCATCGGTGAGATATACAATGCCGTCCCCTTTCTTCCCCGTACTCCAATGTTCAATCTCCTCGGGAGCCAACTTCTTTTCTTTCAAGATCTTGATAATCTCTCCAGGTTCTTCGATGTCTCCTTCGGGGATGAGTCTACCGGTTGGACCGACTTCGCGGGGCGATCGTCGATCTTTTCCAGTGACCTTTGGTTCAGAAGGAGGCGGTGCTGCACGTAGACCTAGTTCTTCGTCTAGTTCTTCGAGTCTTTTGTCTCCTATAGCATCAATAGCTTCATGTTCTGCTGACTTGAAGACTTCGCCAGACGGCTCCGTCTCTATGTCAGATGGATCTATGTCCTGTAAGTCGGGATCTTCTCCGGGATCCGGTGGAGGAAGAAGACCATCTTGATCATCATCATCCCCGTTGCCACCATTTCCTCCAGGCGGACCGTCATCCCCGTCATCGACGTCTTTTATCTCCTTGCCAGCGAGGTCAACGTTGTCCCTTAGTCCCTCAATGGTTGAGTTCATCCTCTCGTACTCGGCTTTCAGGGGGAACGTTATCTCCTCTGGGAAGTAGATAACTTCTGTCTCGTACGGTCTCATCAACTTCCTGGGAACAGATGCGTCCATCGACAAGTTCGCATTGGCAAATTCCTTCATGTCCCACACGCGATACTTCTTGGACCATCCTTGACCAGCAGTGATGATGTATCCGGCGAAAATGCCTGGGATCCCCTTTGGATCGAACTTGTTGCCATATGTCTTCGGCCTTGTATCCGTAGGCTTGAAGAAGACTTTGGCCCCAAAGGGTATGGCTTTTCCCTCGAAGTCCTTTCCAGTCATACGTTTCCATGCTGAATCACCATCGCCCTCCACGTCTTCGATGTTGAGGTTCTGCATCACGCAATTCAGCGCAAACGACCAGTATTGGGCGGGTAATCCGGCGTGTAGCATGGATGCTGCGACTGTGTTGATCACTTCTTGATTTGATCGTTCAGCGAGTGAATTGTTACTGGGTTTCCCTGGAAGGGAATGATCTATCACGATCTTCAACTGCGCCATAGCTGAATCGAACTCTGGTGCTTCATCACTATACGCCATATGAATCTTGCGTCTTCCCATTAGGCGTCTGATGGCCATGACGACCTCGTCAGTGCTCCTTGAAGCCGTGGGAATCGCTGCGATCATTTTGGTGGCGATGTCTCTGATGACTAGAACTTCACGTGCTCCGTCATCGAGTCCGATACCTGCTTCGGCGGCCTTGCGCATATCGAGGAAGTCGAACGTCACAAGATCTCCCCAGTGTTTGATCACACGTTGAAACGCACCTCGTTGTGTCCGCAAGTGCTTCATCTTCGCGCGTATGCACGATTCGCAATATGGATTGCGGTAGCGATGAGTACACAGATGTGCCAACGTCTTGGCTTCGGCTTTCAGCGTTCCGACTCTGGCCTTGCGGCTCGGCGCGCCGTCGCCTTCCACATCAATGATCACCTCATCGTCACCATCCAATGGAATTTCACCCACTCCTTTTCCTTCGTCGTCGTCCGGAGGCCGACCGGCCTCGGACTCTGGCACTTCTTCTATAGGAGGTTCTTGGGGTTCAGGATCAGGAGGTCGTTCATGATCGTCACCTTCTTCTTCTGCTTCAATCTCGCTTGGTGCAGCTTCAGCGGCAGCTGCGACACTGACGTCAACATCACCCGCGGTTAGCACACTCTTGAAGATTTCGGTGATCGCTTTGGCCTCCGGATCATCATGAACAAGTGACTTGGAACTCCCGGCGCGAATGTACGGGATGTCACCGTTCACGAACAGAGATATCCTCTTGCCCTGCGGGTTGATCATGAATGGTTCCCTTCCGGGTGGCCACACAAACCCGTAGTTGAAGTTCATGCATCTCTTGCCTATGGAAAGCACCGATGGTGTGTCGTCCAACACGTAAGCGTTGATCGGTTCCTCGAACGACTCAGTCTGGAAGTTCGACACGAGATCGGTATCGGTGATTCCATTTGCTGTCTGAAATGATATGGGCTCTGGAGTCACGAGTGTCTCGAGACTATGCTTCTCGATCTTCTTCTGAGATATGAGGTCGTGGCCACACCCAGTGTCCATGAGAAACTTGATCTTCTTCTTGAGGATGACTGGTTGAACCATGCATTTGCATACACCTTGATTGATGATCCGCTTGCTGTGCGCAGCATCGAGTTCACGCTCAACGATGGAATCCTCACCGTCGTAGAAGGAGACTTCCTCCACCCGAGACGTTCCTGGGATTCGCACGAATGAAACTCGATCTCCACATTGATCATCATCGTCGTCAACCATGTCTCTCATAATCTGTGCCCTCAATCTCGCTTTGTGCTTGGCGAATTCCAAATTCACGGCGCGATCCTCATCGTTGACAAGCGCTTCCATGTCGACGTACTTCACCTTCCGCTCTTTGTCCTTCTTCGATCTTCTAGGACACGAAGAAATGAACTTCACGTCGTCGGCGAATGTCACATTACGCTTTATCTCTTTTCGGGTCGACGTAGTCGGCCCCGAGGATTCGTCGTCTGTTGAACAATCCGAATCAGCGTCGCTGTCAACGGATGGACAATCTGACTCCTCCTCGTCTTGTCTTGAAGATCGCTTCCATATCGCCGGGGCTGATGGATTCCACCTTCGGCACAATCTGATGGCGGGTGCCGCAGGGAGCGCCTTGGCCTTGGCATTCGGCTTCGCTGGAGCTGCCTTTGCTTCGGATTTGGCTTTAGCTTTTGCCTTTGGTTCCGGAGCTGGGGTAGCTGCTGCCTCATGCTTGAAAGGACAATTCTCTCTTGAGCACGAGCCTGTGTTCTTGAACGAGTAGCATATCCTGTTTCCTCCTCCTCCAGATGGACTTGGAGTTCTCGTCCTCGGCGTAAAGGGTCGCTCTGGAGTCTTCTTCGAGTGACTGAATGGGCACTTGTCACCATTTCGACACCCTGCATCTGTGAAATGGAACTTGCAGCGGATTTGCTTCTTGCTCTTGTCGCCTCTGTTGTCCGCTGACTCACTCCTCGTCTTCTTCTTGGGTTTTGGCTTGGTCTTCGCATGACTCTTCGCTTTGCTTTGAGGTAGTACAGGTGTTGCTTTATCCGGCTTGGTCGGCGAAGCCTTGACCTTTGCGGATGGAGCTGCGTTAGGCGTTGGTTTCTCAGGTACCTTGGCCGGTGCAGCAAGCAAATCCTTGCCCTCAAGCATCTGGCGCAAGCCAATTTGGGTCTGAGTGAGATTTGACTGTTCTCGTCTCCGCATGATGGTACGGTCGATGATCTTCATCAGATTGTCGTACGATCGGTCTTCATGATTGTAGGGCAAGTGTTCATAGTGCATGCCCAACTCCATCTTCATTGCGGGCGAGTCCTTGATCTTGCTGTACAAGCAATCACGGAGAGCTGTTTTGGATGGTATGTCTTCTGGCCTCATCCGTCCCAGAACTTCCAACCACGTCTGCTTGAACGTATGAAGCTTGTTGTCGCCTTGGTACTGGAGCTTCACCAGATACTCGAGAGTGATGATCATGTCGAGACGATCATGCGTTCGAAAACTTTCATACATCATCGCAATGATTTGTCGTCCTTTGATGATCTTCCCTTCGGGCCTGCTGATGTAATCGTTGGCCTTCCGGTTCACCTCCAGGTACAGATCAGCAGATTTGTCACCACCAGCGCGTAGCATTGCGACCATTGCGATCCCCAATTTGACGTCTACGCTCTTGAACTTCTTGTGTCCTGAATCGTTCAGTGCTTCGACATCAGGGAATGGGTTGAATGCTGGTGCCAGCCATAACATCCAGTCCTCATGATTTGGATCGGCTGATGCTCCTAAGACATTCGCCGTGCATACGGATCGCCAGTTGTTGAGGTGAGTGAGAGTAGGCCATGGAGGAACGGTCACTTTGTCGGCCTCCCTCCTGGAAATTCTCACCTCCGTGACTTCAGGATCTGCGTCTCCATCAGGATCACGCGCATGAGAGCCAGGATCTGATTCAGGTTTGCCTCCACCGCTTTTCTTCTTATCATCATCATCATCAGGCGGGTCTGGAGGATCATACCCCGTGCCGGTTCCTTCATCATGCTCTCCATCTTCATTCTCGTCGCCAGCTTCGTCACCGTCATCGTCTCCATTATCCTCCTGAATCGTTTCAGCGAATAATCTCCACTCATCACGATCAGCTCTGAGACGCTGTTCGGCTTTCTGGGCCTTGAGTACTTCGCTTCGCAGATCGGCAATCTTCTCTTCGTACCGTTCCGCGACCTCTTTCTCGATCTGACGTCTCCTTGCTTCATGAATGGAATCGTCATAGGTAATAGGGGGACCAATGAGGTCGTTGCCCTTCGTAGATGCGGTGATGCCGTCGACACCAACAGGTCTTGAGGAGCTGGCAGACGCTGTGGACTTCGATCCCAACATCCCGCGATCCTCCAAGAGTTCGCGTAGCTGTCGATCACGCACGGCTGCCGCATCACTTTTCCCATGATATCCGCTTGGTATGCCGAACAAAGTGGCTGCACTTGAATCTGGGTACGTGGTCGACTGCTCTGCCAAACGCGCCACATTGGGCATATGGGAAGCGGAATTCCAACAGATGAGGGCACCAAATCCGCTTATGCAAGATGATGGCCTATTTCCGCCCAACCTTCAACGGCATCCTAGCTGGGTATACTCAACGGGGAGAGTTGCGATGCCTACGGCAAGCAACCTCGAACCGGAAGGAATCGTGCACCCTGAGCATGGAAGAACGCCGGAACAATCGCAAGGATCCGCTGCCGGACCTCGAGCCACCCCTAGCCACGGACCAAAGAGGGCAAGGGCGGACGAGGCAACGGCATCGGCGTCGTCATCTTCTGCGGCACCTCCTCCACAACAACCGCCTTCGCAACCGGAAGAGGAACCATCGCAACCGACATGGGAGGAAGCTCCAATCCCCGCTGGCGCTCAGGAAAGTTGGTACCATTATGTCAACATCGATGAGAAGGGCTGTCGCTCGATCTTGCTGACGACGACCCGTGATCAAGACGAGTACCCACCTACCATTGATGAGACGCCAAAGTTTGTGGCCAACCACGACGTGGGGACCACACCGATTCAGCATTACGTCAGAAGACTGGTGACCTATTTGGCAAGGATCCGTTCCGTCTCTCAAAATGATGACAAGGGTCTCAACCTGAAGGTCTACGTGAAGCTGAGTACAAAGGTGTGGTTACGGATGTATTCACGGCTGTACCATGCATTGGCATTGGTATCATGCGTGCATCTTCCTTCTCCTCCGATGCTTACCTCGGCAGTAATGATCGAGGCAGATAGCGATCTTGTCGACAACGATGACACTCCGGAAGAAGCAAGGATCAACACCATGAACACGCTGAACGGATTTCGCAATAGTTTGGGTATGGGTGGCAAACCTGATGCCGCGACTATGCGCTCTCAGTGCACAATCCTCGTTCAGGACTTTGACATGGTTGCAAGGACCAGGGGATCAACGCACACGGTGCGAGAGAACCTCGGCATGCATGGATGGAGCGAGGTTTACATTGTGAGCCCGTCGATCACCGCAGGTGCCAACTACAACTTCCAAGTCACAAAAGGATCGTTGGAATCTGTGAATGCGACATTGGATGGCTTGACTGAAGAGCAGCTTGCAACCGTCACATTGCATTACCATCTGTCTCTCCAGGCAATCCTCATCGAGAACATGTCCTTTCCGATGAGTGAGGTCGGAGACGGAGCAGCAATTCGCACTGACTTGCAGCGACAGCTCAAGATCACGTACGTTGACCCTATCATTGCGGCAGGGAAGCGTACCACGCGCCCTCCAATTGTCAACATCAATCACGACTTACGGTTCGTTGGAGCAGCTAGCAATTACCTTCAGCACAAAGCTTCTCTGTTCAACGGTTTCCACGCGCTGGGAATGTATATTGAACTGGAGTTGCGAGCCCGAGCATGCGTGGTGATTCATGGATCTTCGTTTTGGTCAAGAATGTACAGCCAGATGAAACATGCGTCATCAGGCGTGCATACACTGTCAGCCGAAAAGGTGCCAGCACCGGACAATCGGGTCAGGTTCAAATTGGGCTTCGCTATCTACGAGAAGCAGCTGTTCTGCGAGAAGATGGTATCCACGTGCTTTGTTGAGGCATCGAAAGTTCGCTCATGGGACGAAACTGTCCGCGCCGACTCAGTCGCTCACCCGTCGCTTGTCGAGATTTGGGAGGACAAGAGTGAAGTCAAGACGTCCACCAAGATTTCGCAGACATGGTTTACGGGAGAACAGCAGCAACAGATCAGGTCGGGTGCCCAGGGTGACACGGTCGCTGAATCGTCCACAGTCACCTGGCAGGACTTTGACATCGCCATGACCGTCCCCGAAGCCTACTACGACAACAGGCACTACTGGTTCCGGATCGACACCTATGCGACCCCGAACACCGGCTATGTCAAAGGGAGAACGTTCTATTGCCCTGGATGTGACGCAATGAAGTTGGCTGAGTGCTACGCACAGGCCTTCTTCAAGCCGACTGGAAACGGGTATCCTGGACACTGCATTGGGTGCGCGCATACTTCAGCCTTGAAGATGCAGCATCAAATCGGCTCCTTCAATGACTTGGTCGCGTCCCAGAAGTACACCTTGGCTTGCGCAAAGCACCTTTATGACCTGAGGCTTCAATTTGTGGACCCTCGCATGGACATCAAGGAGTTCCTCAAAGCTTGTGCGGAAGTGGTCTACGAAGACATTGGCAAGACGGTTTCTCACTACGGTGGTCTCCGAATCACAGCCAGTCAGGCCATCGAGTACGCGGCATGGGGAAAGGCCAAACAGTTGGCATGGGACAGAGGATACGACTCCGAAGGCAAGACATGCTACATCTGCTACTACGATGCCGGGAACTGCGCTTATGCTGGTTTCATGAGAATGCTTTTGACTCCGGAAGAGCGCCAAGAATGCTACAGAGGGTCAGCCTTGCCCAAGGAGGAACTCCTGGGTGACACGGTGGAGCTGGCGCTCGGGCTTCTTACAATTGCAATGAGACACCCAAGTCATTTTCCGAATTGGGGTGGCCTTGAGGGAGCAAATGCGTGCGTGAGGGGAATCGAAAGATCATTCTTCCGCTACGCGTCGGCCGAAGCTATCGAGCTGATCACGGTTGACTCCCCGCGCAAAAGGACACCGCCCAAGAAGAATGAAGCAGTCGCTGAGATCGTCAACAACATGTCCGCTGACCTCGTGATTGATTTCACAGTGATCGTCGATGGTGATATCTACCCCGTAGAGATTGCGAGAACCGACGAGACACAGGCCGCTGACAACGTCACGGACGATCCAGGGTTCTCCGTTGCTCCACCAATACCTGCACAGGATGTAGATGTGGATGCGCAACCCGAAGAAGAACAAGGTGCAGAAGGCCCTGATCCCAGGCAGGCGATTCGTGAAGGATTTGTCGCGCAGCTTCAGGACTATGTGGGAGTACTCGCTCAGTGCGAAATGTCGGTCGGAAGCGACCGCCTCACGTTCTGTATCGCTTGTGGCAGTGATCTACACAATCTGTCCAATTGCACGGAAAATGCTGCGACCCGGGATCTGGTACTTCGAGGCATCCAGATCATCAAGGAAAGCCTTCTTCGATATCCACGTCGAGTACCTCCACAAGAGGCTGAGCCAATGGACGTTGACACCACAGACCATGTGAGTGTTGCATCCTCGGACCGACGACCCAAGGCCAAAGCCCGACCGCGACGCGGAGGCGAAGCCGTACGGGGTGATGTGGTCTTGATCCGTTATGAGAACAAACACAATCTCTGCACGGATGTGGAGAACCGTCGGGGCCTACATGATGCTTGTGGCGTACCACTGCAGGAATCGGGACCAGAGAATAGCCAGCGGGTGGTGGACCTCATTGAGCAGCTTTCGGACCATCGCGACCGACGCCTACCTCAACGAGGAGACCGTCCTAGCTTTGCTTATGATGATACCATTCAGGGCTACACCAATGCAGGCTACGAATGCATCGGCGGCGGAAGGCCAATCCGGTGCGGGATTCTCGACCTGATCCCAACCAAGGGTGCAAGCTTCATCCACAATCGATGGGATGAACGAAGTTGTCCTTCGCAACATCACCCGTCATCGCAGAATAAACGCGGATTGGGCGCTATCATGCATCCAATCTGACCTGCGTCACAGAATCGCCAGGCGCCCAGGCTCGGAATGGCTTGACAACAGGTGCCAGGTGGCATTCAGCAGCGTCATTCGATGTGATGAAGGAGGGTGGGTGCGGATCGAGGACTTGGTGAGGCATGAGCAACTATGGACCCATGAGAGCAGACGCATCACCGAAGCGGTCTCAAGGACCGATGAGCAACAGAGGAAGAGAGTGTACAATGAAAGACTTCAGCTATTGTTCCAAGGGAACATGCTCGCAGCCACGAAACGCCATAAGGCCAAGATTCGGTTGCAGTTCCTGGGAGTGAGAGTGAAGGACCCCGGCGTGGAAACTCTTGGATCCGCAGGTTCGAACATGTTGGTATCGATTCCTGACCAGATCACGGAGATCCAGAACAATGATCGTTGCCGGCACAGCCAGAGGTACCTGAACGTTTGCAACGGCTGGGTGAAGCCATGGGCAGTTCGGGCTACAAGTGGTCACTCTGCGCACTCAGATCCCCAGAACAATTTGCTTCAGTTGGACAAGAACAGGTTCGCAATATCTCCATCTATGACCCTCTTGCAACGTCTTGGAGGCGCGTTCCACGCTACGGCATGCCGCAACTTGGATTCCATTGTCACGCAAGGCATCATGCCTGGTTCGGAGGACCCCGACGGGGACTTCGACCATAGGCGCCAATTTCGAGGCAACCAAGGCGGCAGACTCCACAGCTATTGGGGGGTGTTTGCACCGTTCGATCACCGGAATGCGACGACCAAGATGCGGGTACATGGACGAGATGCCAAGCACATGCCACTGGCGGTCCTCCATGTCCCATCGCAGGACCTTGCACGAGAAGATGGACGTATCACAGACAGCGGCATCATGATCGTTGGCCGAACGATACCGTTCCAGTTCGTCAAGGAGGTATGGTTTTGCGTCCCGGATCCTCAAGATACACACTCTTTCGCTCTGGTGGAAAAGATCTACGATGAACGGTTGGAGAAAGAGCTGGTGTTGGACTACAATGCATCACCGTTGCTTCCTGAGTTCGAGAGATACCGAACGCCAAGCAAGATCATGGAATTGCTTTGCGAGATGCCTCCTGGACCCCACGACACAAGCAAGGAGCAGATCATTCGAGACCTCACGACTGTCCTGGAGTCCCACAGGGAGAACACGGTTCGGCATCACTACATGGACAAAGGGATCAAGTTTGTCATCAAGAATTGGCGACCCGAAGACCTACGCAGAGACGAGGATGGAAGGAGAATGAGGGTGTGCCCGGCATGCTACAACATCGTTCCAGCATGCTTCTCCCGATGCACGTCTTGCTGGTCACAGTTCGTTTCTAGCGGATATTACCAAGGTTCTCCACAACGGGAGACTCCTACGGAGATCCCCAGTGACTTCATTGCTCAGACAATGGAAGCCGCGGCAGCAGCAGTGCCTGAGGCGCCCGAAGAGGAGCAGGAAGCCATGGAGGTAGAGACCGTTGCGGAACCTGAGGAAATCCCAGAACCATCTGTCATCGCGGAGGACGATCCAGAACAGGAACCTGATGAAGAAATGGACATAGAGCCAGGAGAGGACTTTGATGACGCAGTACCAGATGCAGTTGCACAGGAACGCCGTCCCGTCTTCATTACCGGCCAGTCTTTGAACATCGATCCTGAGCTACAACTCGCACGTACCGCCATGCAGCCATCCTACTACTCAGGGAAGCGAAATGCCCATTGCATTGACGCCAACATGGTCGCTCTTTCGTATATGGCTTTCGTGGTATGCAGGACCATCTACAAGGCTTGGTCAGGCTTCGCGAAGTGGGCTACTATGCCGTTGTTTCAGATGAAGGAGAATTTCGCACTTGGCCAACGCTATGATGTGCTCGGAAAGTGGGGATCATTGGCTGTAGTGGACAGAGAGACTGGTGTGAGCAGGGATGTGACTGATGAGGAGATCATTCGCTTTGCCAAGGAACCTGAGAACCTCAAGCAGTACGATCCCAACGGGACTTACACTTTGAAGCGCTTCCGGACGAATCAGATGCTTTCGTTGCTTACACGGGGAGCCAACATGATGGGAATTGGCAGGGACAACTTCAACCCTACTACGTACTTGAAGAGCAACAGGGATGAAGATGTGAAGGCTATGCACTTTTGTTGCCTGAACGTCCTGTGCGAGGTGATTCCGATGGTGACAGGACACCAACAATTCTCAGTGCTACGACCAACGCCAACTGGACCGGTGGACTTCTTGTACATCGACCCCGTCGGTATCCTGCTGACTCATGCCGATCATTCAGTCCAGACCATTGGATTGCTGGTGGACCACAATGTGCAAATGCCTGCGCATTTCATGGACAGATTGAACAGATCCAAGGCTGAGAGACAGCAAAACCCGACGACCAAGCGTACTGAAGCCCTACACCACATTTCGGCCGCTGACTATCTCCCTCCAGGTGGTACTTCCATCCTGGACACGCCTGTCACTACGGAGGAACGTGCAAGCGCTTCTTCGGCCAAGGGACCTTCAAAAGGGCGTGAGAGAACCGGAGGTGAACAGCATGGAGGCTGGAACGCCAACACCTACTATGACTACACCGCCGGCAAAGGCCGAAACAAAGGCAAGGACAAAGGAAAGCAAAGGGAACAGTATCCAGAGGAAAACCTCCGGCCCTGGGACCGCGATCCTGCGACCACGCGAAGATGGAGATGAATCAACGCTTGGTCTTCCTCGCCTATCAGTTCGTGACCTCTGAGCTTCGCCCATGGAATGCCATCGCGAATGCTTCTTTCTTCGGTGACGCCTGATTCGTTTGCCATTTCAGGGGATCGTTACTGACGTAGATGAGTGTCACAACGTTTCTAATTGGGATGCAAAGCTCTGATTTTCAATGTCAACGTTGCGGCGGAACATTTTCTGTTGTCCTATCGTGCCATCTTCCGGGTGAGCAGCGTCGGAGACGCAACTCATGGGGGGTGCGAACGGACTGCGATGCCTTGTCAAGTTCTAAGGTGTCACTATAAGAGCTGTGAGCAAGACCGTGTAAAGTGCAAGAGAAGGGGGCACGCTACGCGTCCCTCGACTCTAAGGGGGCACGCTACGCGTCCCTCGTCTTTACCTTTCTATGTGACCGCCCACGCAACGTTTGGCTCAAGTCAATGCCCATAGCTAAGTGCTATAAGTGTCTTCTATCCTGAGCAATCAGAGCTATCCCGTTGCACAGACGAACCGCCGCCGGCAGTGAGTGCAAAAGGAACGGCCGCCGGTTCTGCCTGCATAGGATTGCACGTGTGGAAGTGTGAGAGAGACAGGGTCCAGTCTGTGGAGAGTGCAAGCCAGCCACACCTACATTCATTACAGCTCTGGTGGGGAGAGCAGCAACCTAGTCGAGATCAATCCCCCACGCAATACTACTACTACTACTACTACTACTACTACTACTACTACTACTACTACTACTACTACTACTACTACTACTACTACTACTACTACTGCTGCTGCTGCTGCTACTACTACTACTACTACTACTACTACTACTACTACTACTACTACTACTACTACTACTAGTACAGGTTTGCCGATCCTCCGGCCCCTACCACCAGGGGTGCCGTTCCTCCGGCCCTGCTCTTCTACTAGTACTAGTACTACGAAAACCTACGCAGTGTAACAACCATAACCGGACCATAACCACTATACGTACCGTCCTGGATGCCAGGACTGCATAACCGCTATATTTACCGTCCTGGATGCCAGGACTGCAAAGATCTACTTGCAAAACTGATAAACTATTTATGTGCTGTGTATGCAGAAGCTGAAGCCCCGAAAGCCCAAGCAGTGTTTGCAGAAGCTGAAGCCCCGAAAGCCCAAGCAGTGTTTGCAGAAGCTGAAGCCCCGAAAAAGCAGTGTTTGCAGAAGCTGAAGCCCCGAAAACCCAAGCAGTGTTTGCAGAAGCTGAAGCACCGAAAGCCAAGCAGTGTTTGCAGAAGCTGTAGTAGTAGGTGAAGGTTTGGCTGCTTTGCGCCACCCCTCCGGAGGCAGAGAACGGCCGTTGGCACCTCGCCACGCCACACAAATTCATTAACACCCTTTTCGTACGGCCAGAAGCTGAAGCACCGATTGCAGAAGCTGAATCACCGAAAGCCAGGCGGTGTTCGCATTGCTGCAGCCGGTGGTGCTCAAGCTTTTGGATCCCTTGCCTCCAACACCATGAAGAAAGGCTTCTTGCTGCCGAAGAATGACGCGAAGACCGAGAAACCCAAGAAGACGCGGCCACCCAAGAAGACCGAAAAGGATGATGCTCTTCAACAGCCGGCGGTCTCGAGCTCAGCCGCCGCCGAGGTTCCGAAGATCTATACCCAACAAGAGATCAACCACTTCGTGAAGCAGCTGGAGACAATGAGACGTTGGGGAGGGGACGACTTCACCTATGTCACGGAATCGGGAGACATCTTCTGCAAAGGAGATCTGGAAGAGATTGTTCGTCGCTATGGACGATAGATCGCTCTGTGCACCCGCGGCGGATGAAAATTGAATTTCCTGCCTTGGTTGGCTGCCCCAAGTTGCTCAAATGTATTGCTTTAGGTTGCTGCTCGCTAGGATCTTTGCATTCCGCTTGCTGTTGCTGCGTGTTGGTCAATGTCAGCATGGCAGCATCTTTTGTATTCAAGGTGTTTGGGAAGGGGCTCCCGTAGGCGGCCCTGGAATTCCAGGGCGTGGCGAACGACCCCATGCGAGTGAAGCTGGAGCAGCTTGACGCTCTTTCGGGAGAAGCCGAGAACGACCCGGCGAAGTTCGGGCGGCTTCTGAACACCACTATGAGGGCGGGGGCTGCTGCTGGCGGAGTGGCTGGGCAGGGCTTTTCGGACACCTTCCTGCAGGACCATTCGGGGTCAGGGAACTGGAAGAAAAGCAAAAAAACATGTTGCCGCCTATCTAGGACACTCAGCAGACGGAGGCCACGATCGACGCGCAAGAGGAGCAGGACCTGATGAAAGAACTCGAGTCTCAGCTCTACGGCTGCGAGATGGACATCTCCTCCCAGGACTTCAATCCCGCCAAACCCATCCTGTTTCCGATACGCGCCATATCTGTTTCCAGGACGCCCAGCCGACCCAGTACGATCTGCCACCTGCTGACTTGCAGACAGAAGGACATCATGACTCGCGTTTTGTTGCAGCTTCAGTGTGCACATGTTCTGGTTTGTTTCGATCACAGGTACAACGGATGGCTTTGATGCCACGTTGGAGCATCTCATGCGTGAGGTCGGGCTCGAGGAACGCGAGGATGATGCGATCGCAAAATCTCCAAAGCGAGAGCTTGAAAATGATTTTGCCAGGGTCGCCAAGGAACTGGAGGATGAAACCATGTTGGCCAAGGAACATGAGGAAGCTGAGAAAGCCAGCAGAATGGCGAAGGAAAGGGAGGAAACTGAGAAAGCAAGGTTGGCCAAGGAAAAGGAAGAAGCTGAGAAAGTAAGCAAAATGATCAAGCAAATGGAGGAAGCTGAGAAAGCCAGGTTGGCCAAGGAAAGGGAGGAAGCCGAGAAAGCCATCAGAATGGCCAAGGAAATGGAGGAAGCCAAGCTGGCCAAGGAAAGGGAGGAAACTGAGAAAGCCAGGATGGCCAAGGAAATGGAGGAAGCCAAGCTGGCCAAGGAAAGGGAGGAAGCTGAGAAAGCCAGGATGGCCAAGGAAATGGAGGAAGCCAAGCTGGCCAAGGAAAGGGAGGAAGCTGAGAAAGCCAGGATGGCCAAGGAAAGGGAGGAAGCCGAGAAAGCCATCAGAATGGCGAAGGAAATGGAGGAAGCCAAGCTGGCCAAGGAAAGGGAGGAAACTGAGAAAGCCAGGATGGCCAAGGAAATGGAGGAAGCCAAGCTGGCCAAGGAAAGGGAGGAAGCTGAGAAAGCCAGGATGGCCAAGGAAATGGAGGAAGCCAAGCTGGCCAAGGAAAGGGAGGAAGCTGAGAAAGCCAGGATGGCCAAGGAAAGGGAGGAAGCTGAGAATGCCAGGTTGGCCAAGGAAAGGGAACAGTTCAGGCTGGCAAGATTGGCCAAGGACAAGGAGGAGGCCGAACAGATGAGATCGGGCAAGGACAAGAGCGACCGTGAGACAGTCCGGCTGGCCAAGGAAAAGGAAGACGCTGATAAAGCCAAGGTGGAGGCCGTGCGACTTGTAAGAAACTAAGAAACCTTAACCCCTAAACCATAAGTATAAACCCCATAACCTAGAACCTCAACATTAAACCCGAAGCCTTAACTCCCTAAATTTTATACAACCCTAAACCCCAAAGCCTAAATCCGCCACTGTCAGGTCGACATGGCAACACAGGCGGCAAAAAAATACCAGGCTTTGCCGATGAACGCGACAAAGTAGCAAAAGCTACAGCTCTTGCAGGACATTATGGCTACTGGGGATGAGGGTTGCAAGCAGTCTGCAAGGATGAGCTTGCATCCGGCCCCTACCACCAGGGGTGCCGTTCCTCCGGCCCCTAATGCCCCGACCTTTGATGATGTCAGTGCGAAGATGGGTTGGTTAAGTCCTGCAACCCCACGCATGGTGGAGGCACCTGGTACGCCATCTCCTGCAACGCCTGGCAGTGCAAAAACAACGGCGCCTGGCAGTGCAAGCGACGCCTTGGCCCAAGGTTCTGCGCCGCTCTACAGCCGAAAGAGCGCCGCCATGTTCTTGAATCGCCTGAAAGGCAACCCAAAGAGGATGCAAGCCTTGCCTGATGACTTGGCAAAGTTGGTGCGGGACGAAGATTCAAAGAGCAAAGCCATCGACTTGATCGTCGCTGCAGGAGGAGACGAAAATGAGCTGGTCGGGCAGTGGACTGCATCGTCCATTTCTGTGGCGGCGGACAAGGAAAAGGGAAAGATGAAACCTTTGACGGAACAGGAGTTGATCGGCAAGTACGGAGCAGTCAATGCTGCGAAGGTGATGGAGGAAAAAAGGAAGGCTGGTTTGGAGGTTGATGATCCCAATTGTAAAGGGCTCAAGCTTTACTTGCACAACGAGTGGCAGAGGGAATGGACGAGAGGCACAGAAGAACGTTTCTTGCTTGCATTCATACATCGTGCATCCAGTTATGTTCGACTTCAACATTTATGTAGCATTCGTGCATTCATGCGAACGGAATCCGAGGAAGCAGTTTCACTGCTTCCGGAGAAGTTCGTGCGGGTGACGCTGCCAACGTTGCACAAATTCTCAGTGTGCCCCGGCGGGCGCTGACAGGGCCCGGCCAGGATGATGAGGACAATGTGGACATGGAGGAGGACCCAAAGCCACTTCCGAACAAAAAAACCAAGGAAAGCCAGGAAAAATGAAGCCAGCGGCAAAGAGAAAGACGAAGACGATGAAACTGAGCCGGAAGCACCACGAGTGGAGAAACTTACACCGCTGGACAAGGCGGCAGACTTAAGGGGGCGGGCCCTCTCGAAGGCCAACCACGCTGGCTCGATGCGGAAGCAGTTGAAAGGAGTCAGCTATGCGACTGAATGCCTCAAGGAGATGACCAACTTCGAGCAGGAGTTCCAGTGCCTTGGCTGCATTGATACCTACTAGATTGTTTTATGAGCCACTGCCCCACAGGGCAAGCTACCCTGGTCTAGCCATATGAACAAGAAGTCTTGACAGACGCTCATGTGGCCCCAACCCAATACTATACGGCCAAGGGCGATCTACGACCAGGTGGACAAGCTCATCTCTGAGCTGGTCCACGATGATGGGGTCTATCTTCCCATTGCTACAAGATATCTCGATATCGCGAAGCGTTATGAGAGGCCCAGCAAGGTAGCAAACAGCTTGATCCGAGCTGCGAAGGCGACTCCGAAGGATCCAACCGCGCCCAAAGGATCGGCTAAAGGCAAGTCCAAGAAGCGCAAAACCGCGGAGGGAGCCTAGAAAGATTCTGGGATTCGGGGTCGGTGCTCAGATGGGCATGTCGTGCTGTTCACGTATATTAGAATATATTAGAATACTCCAAGGTTACTGGTAACAGATCCATCTGGATTTTGCACATCTCATTTTCTTCCAGTGTCCGACACTGATAACGTACAGTTGGTGTAGGGTCCTCGCCCAAGGGCTCGAGGACCCAAGCCAGTGTGAAAGAAATTCCGTGCTGCTGTGCACAAGATGCTCTCGACTTTCAATCCTTGGGGAATCGATCGTCGCTCTGGTGCCAAAAATTGCTTGCTGCAGATGCCCTGACGGGGTTTCACGTGATGGGGTGGAAGGAATGAAAAACATTGTTGCCAGGTACGTGCCCTTGACAGAGTCTGGTCGGCCTGCCTTTACGACACGTCGTCGTGGGATGCTGCTGGGACCGCAATATATGCAATAAGCATAAACACGCCACTGGAGCAAGGACCGCAGATGACTTTGACTCCGCTGGTGCAGCTTTACTGGCCCAACGCATGGGTGTTGGAGACTCTTGACTTGGATGTATCCAAGCACGTCAGCTATATAGTCCGTGTGCAACACTCTTGGACCTTGCAGCCAGAACACACATTCTGAGGCGATACCTGTGGCCGAAACAAGCAGAATAGCATCTGCCTTCCAGCGAGATGGGGCATCTGGACGTGCCCTTGCACAAATGGCAAGCAGCGAACGGGAGAGGGATTTCTTCCGCTGGATGAAGTTACCCATCCAGCCCCTGCTGGTGGATTTGCCTGTGTGGAGCAACACCAAAGAACGCAAGGACAAACAA
The DNA here is from genome assembly GCA_905221615.1 of Symbiodinium sp. CCMP2592. Classification (NCBI taxonomy): domain Eukaryota; class Dinophyceae; order Suessiales; family Symbiodiniaceae; genus Symbiodinium; species Symbiodinium sp. CCMP2592. Next base: position 22,097 of record CAJNDT010001273.1, read on the forward strand.
CTGATATTTGAGAAAACAGCTTTCTGTCTTCCCAGTGATGTTCTCTGCGAGCTTTGCAAAAGATCACTGGTGGAAACCTGTCTTATTGGACATTCGCACCTCGGCACGCGCCTGATTGCTTGGTTCATTGTTGGTGCATGTATTGCTCATGGACGCACATTTCCTGCTTTGATATCTCAGGTCAGTAGATGAATGGTGGAAGCAAGAACGGGACCAGGTTTACATACGGGAGATCTCCCGGAACAATCCCAACTACCAGGACATGCTTCCATTACGCTTTCATGAGGATGGTGTACCAACAACTAAGAGCGAAACATGCAACTTCTGGTCTTGGACCACGCCTTTGGCTAGCCGCGGAAGCGAGATCTCTCGCTTCTGTCCCTCGGAAATTTTCGATTAGCAATATTCTTTTAGTTGGACAACAGAGCTAGCTGACCATATACATATATATATATATATATACATATATATATATATATATATATATATGTATGATGGAAAACAACAATTAAAGGCATTGTTGGTGTCACGAACAGTCGTGTCGCGCCCGAAACGAGACGCTGCATCGCTGACATCATCGCTTGGGATCTTCGAGCACTGGAACGTGGCGTTTTTCCATCCTGCGACCACAACGACGTTCCGTGGCCAGCTGGCTCAGCGCGAGCCCAAAAGATTGGCCAAAACATTGGGATCAGAGCATGCTTCTCATATTGGGCTGGAGATATGGAAGCTCATGCAAAATCACACAATCTTCAGAGGCACTATAACAAGCCTTCGATATGCGATTGGTGTTGGGCATCGAGCCGGGACAAACAGCTGACTTTCACAGACTTTTCTTCGTCAGCTCTGTGGCGCTCTACATGCAGCTACCATGAGCCGCTGCCACACCAAGAAGAACGATCTGTTTGGTGCTCAGTCAAGGGCTTCGCCAAGCGCCGGCGCCTGTTTGACAGCCTCTAGGTCGCATTAACAGCATTCCTGGATGGCTTTTTTATGGCTTTTGGTTATGTAGTGCTCGAATACTGTAAGATGCACTGCTCAACCAAGTTATGCACCTCGCCCATCTGGGTTACATCCGGGACCTTGTGGCTTCCATTCTGGTTGAGACCGTGAGATCGGGCGAGATGGCAGCTTTCTTGCCAGCCCAGATCAGCTTCTTCACAGGTGGACTGCGGAAGCCCAAAGTTTCTGCAAGGATCGTGGCCTGGATTGCTCGATGAAGCCGCTGACGTGGGAAACTTTACATGCCAACAAGAAGGCTATCTACCCTTAGCTCACAAGCCGTATAAAAGCAAGTCGGACCAGAAACTTGCTGGCGTTTACCGCTTATTACTGCTGTCAACTGGAAATACTGGTGTCTGGTGACGCACCCTCAGACACGGTGCATTGGTCGAGGTGCAGGGCAACGATGGTATGGTGCTTGGATGCAGCGTTGAGTGTTGGGGGAACTGGCAGTAAACCCTTTCTCAAGCCAGAGGAGATTATCGAAGCACAATGGTGTTTCGATACGTTCCTTCTGAGCTATGCTCACGCTGCTGCACGATTCCATCGAAAAGGCCTCTGCTTGTACAAACTTCGGCCGAAGATGCATTACACGCAGCATTTGGTGGATGAGCTGCCCTGCCACAAGCTCAACTTTTACCATGCTGCGAATTTTTTGGACGAGGATCATATGAAGTTCCTCAAGATTGTTTCGGCCGGCTGCCACGTGACTTCTCAGCCTCGCACCTGGGCAAGACGTTACCTGACGAAACAAGTGTTTCTCTGGCGACGCTTGCCCGGGGCGACGGCGCAGAAGAAGCGCCGCGTCGCCGAAAAAAAAGAGGACGCCGCAGGTCTCTTAAGGGTTTTAGGGTTTAGGGTTGAAGCCCCGAAAGCCAAGCAGTGTTTGCAGAAGCTGAAGCCCCGAAAGCCAAGCAGTGTTTGCAGAAGCTGAAGCACCGAAAGCCAAGCTGTGTTTGCAGTCGCAGTGGCAGTTGTAGAATCTCGAGGAACGCTGGTTGTGCTTGGGACTGATTGCTTGAAGGCTTGCACCTGTTGGTCGGTTGTGTGCTTGGCTCTGAAGGCTTGCACCTGTTGGTCGGTTGTGTGCCTGGCTTGATGCATGTGTTGGATGGTGGTTGTGTGCCTGGCTTGATCCATGTGTTGGATGGTGGTTGTGTGCCTGGCTTGATGCATGTGCTGGAGTGTTGGTCGGTCGGTTGGTTGGTTGCGACTGATTGCTTGAAGTGCCGCCCACCGTGAGTTGTAATGGCTGTTGGCGCCTCGCCACGCCGTACGTGTACATGTTTGATTGTGACAGCTAGTCAACAAAGACTCCTGCATAATATGCTGTCAAGAGCACCAAAAGCCAAACCGAGTTTGCAGAAGCTGAAGCCCCGAAAGCCAAGCAGTGTTTGCAGAAGCTGAAGCCCCGAAAGCCAAGCAGTGTTTGCAGAAGCTGAAACACCGAAAGCCCAAGCAGTGTTTGCAGAAGCTGAAGCCCCGAAAGCCCAAACCGAGTTTGCAGAAGCTGAAGCCCCGAAAGCCAAGCAGTGTTTGCAGAAGCTGAAGCCCCGAAAGCCAAGCAGTGTTTGCAGAAGCTGAAGCACCGAAAGCCCAAGCAGTGTTTGCAGAAGCTGAAGCCCCGAAAGCCCAAGCAGTGTTTGCAGAAGCTGAAGCCCCGAAAGCCCAAGCAGTGTTTGCAGAAGCTGAAGCACCGAAAGCCCAAGCAGTGTTTGCAGTAGTAGTAGTAGTAGTAGTAGTAGCAGTAGTAGTAGTAGTAGTAGTAGTAGTAGTAGTAGTAGTAGTAGTAGTAGTAGTAGTAGTAGTAGGTGAAGGTTTGGCTGCTTTGCGCCACCCGTCCGGAGGCAGAGAACGGCCGTTGGCACCTCGCCACGCCACACAAATTCATTAACACCATGTTCGTACGGCCGTTGGCACCTCGCCACGCCACACAAATTCATTAACACCATGTTCGTACGGCCGTTGGCACCTTCACTAACCGCTGGGATCCCGAACCTTTGGATATATAACCGCTAGGATGTGAATTAACCGCTGGGATTAACCGCTGGGACAATTAACCGCTGGGATTAACCGCTGGGACAATTAACCGCTGGGATTAACCGCTGGGACTAACCGCTGGGACAATTAACCGCTGGAATTAACCGCTGGGATTAACCGCTGGGACATTTAACCGCTGGGATAATCAAATAACCGCTGGGATGTTGAAATAACCGCTGGGATGTTGAATTAACGGCTGGGATATCAAATAACCGCTGGGATGTTCGATTAACCGCTGGGAGCCCGGGATGGCCTACATCGGTTTGTGTTTAGGTCACGTCGGTTATTAACCGATGGGGGGCTGTCCAGGTTGGGGGAGTTCCAAACAACTCTGTCCCCAACGCGGAGCTCTACCGTGCGGCGAGAGCGGTTAGCCAACCGGGCACGCGCTTCACTGCTCGCGTCCCAGTGGCGCCGCACTGCGGCCGCCAACTCCGAAAACTGCTTGAACTGGGAACGAGCCCAGTCCATAATGGGCTCAAATTGGAGGGCCTCGCAGAGAACATCCAACGCAAGGCTCCAGGACCGTTCCAAGTCTCTGGGGGTGTAGCCATGCGCCCCCGGGGTGTTATCCAGGACATACTCGGCGACCATGAGCCATTCGCTCCAATTCTCCATAGACCCGCCGATATGCCGGATAAGGTTCCCCAGGACCTTCTGAACCTCTTGGTGAACCCTCTCGTTGGAACCCATTTCGCATGGCCGAAGGGCCATACTGAATTGTTGGGTTGTCCCAAGCATGGAGCACAACTCTAACGTCATAGCATTCTTGAATTCGGTGCCTCGATCGGACCGAATGAGCCGAGGCAAGGTCCGGGACCTGAGCACACACCGCAAGAACGCCCTCCGGACGTCAGTGTGCGTCAGGCTCTTCATCGGCTCCAGCAGCACCGCGTGACTAAGGCAGTCGAAATAGGTAGTACTATACCGGAAGCCGTCCCGGTCCTCCCGGTTCGGACCTTCACAATCCACGGAGACCTCCTGCCAGCAGGCCTCTGCAAGGCACTTCACCGGTTTCGCCTCGACCTTGGTCGCCCTAGCTCTTCCCTTGACGCAGGCAAGGCACTTCGTCTGATTCCATCCCTGGCCACCAGACTGCGCGTTCCAGCAGGACCTCGGCCGAACGATGTGCTCCTAAGAGCCCACAGTGGACAGTCATATAGCATGACTTCCTCCACGTAACGCCGTTGGGCCCAGCCACCCCATTCACCACCGTCTGGCCTGTCTTAATGGTGGCCTTCCTCACCGATGCACTGAAAGGCGGCAATGATGGGGGACGCCCTAAGGGACTTCCGATGCCCAAGAGACTGAATCCATCCCCATCATTCCAACCCTCGACTCGGTCAATTTCTCCCTTAAGGCCAAGGAGGCACCCAAACTCTTCCCGGAGGCGAACCTCGCCCCCCTGGAGCTTCCAGATGCGCTCGTCCTGCGGAGCAGACAAGGCAGAGTATGGAAAGTGCTTCTAAAAAAGGTTCATGTTGTTTTTGTACATGTGTCCGAGGGCGGACACCTCAAGTTGGTTTCTGATCACTGTTTGCCTTCTCATGTTTTCCAACATGAACCTTGATTGACAGCTTGTCTCACGCCACATCCGGACCAAGGTGTGCTGTAGCCTGTAGCATACTCCCGAAAGTTTTGACTCCCACCCACCCACCCGGGATGTTTCGGGGCCGTGCCCCAACTTTCAGTGGCCGACCCCCGCACCGGGGAGATGCAGATGCGAGTTATCAGCTCTATGTGCAGACTTGCGCTGCGGAGTGCCAATGCGGCCCTTTGGAACAGCTGGTGCCTCTGCACGTTCTAGTGGGCGAGATATGCGGAGCGAGCGCTCGTGCCTACCTACGGTATGTTTGGTTGCCGGCCTACCTCTGTCCCCTCTGTCACATCGTGGGCAGGAGCGGCCGTATTGTCTTCGGGCGGCTGCTGCGGCAGGATCCGCTACGTCTACGTGCCCTGGCCGAGCTGCATGCTTGGTGCCCACACGTGCCGTTCCAGCTGGTCCCTCTGCCGCCCGCACCCTGTGGGTTGGCCGCTGTCGGTTCCGTCCTGTCGCGACCCATCCGCCTTTGGCCACATCTTCTTGGCGTGTGTGCCTTGCCTGCCGCGTTGCTTGCAGTGTCACCACAGGACGGGCCATTGGATGCAAACTGGGCGCTGTCGATTCTTGCGTGTCAGGTACTGCACTTTGCCCAGCAGGTATGCCAGGGCCCGCACATTGATGCCATCACTGCCAGCCTCACCCTTGCCGACATATGTCGCCCGCACCCTGTGGGCTGGCATTTAGGATGGACTTTGGACTATGGTGTGCGCGACAACACGGGAACGAAGGTTGTGGGGCCGCTCGTTGTCCGACCCTCCACTCCTTCGGGTATTTGCTCGACGACAGTCAGTCCTCCTCTGCCCCTGCTTGTTGCTGAGTGGCAGCCTTGTACAGTATAGCACCGTGGCCGAACCGGGTAGCCAACTTAGTTTGCGAACATGCGGCCTCTTGCTGCTTTTACGTCTGGTTTCACCTTGGTAGTTTGTGAGTTTGTTCAGCGTCTTGTAGGGACCGAGCACTGCGGATGCAGTCTACGAGGCCCGCCGACAAAAAACCTGAAGCCTGCGGCTTGCTCCCCAACTCCTGAACCATCAGTTTTCAAATCAATCACCGTATAATCCACCCCGGCGATGCATGGACTTCCAACGTCATGCGGAATTTCCTAGCACGCTATGTGAATGCCAAGTGTTTCTCTCCGCGCTTCTGTGGCCCGGCAAGGAAAAACATGCACGCCGACAAGTCGAGTTTTCCTATCGGTGTGTATTGAACCACTCTTTTGTGGAAGCCTCGGAGGGCGAAAGGCGATGAACTTGTTTGAAATTAGCAAGTTCAGGGGCAGTTTCATGTTCAGCTGTATGCACGACTTTCTAAGCCAGCTACTGTTTTGCCAGGATTCAGTGACATTTAAGCTCCTTGGGTTTTTCTCGCATATGCTGCGCGTGATGAACCACCGTCCTCCGTCCAAAGTTGGGAAGCTCGATGTTCGGTTTCTTTTGTGTCTTGCGTGCGCTAGACAGACTGGTTCCCAGAAGTTACCGCATTTTTTGGACTTCAAGCTTCGCCTGGCAAGAGCAAGTCGTTGCGAAACCACCCGACTCATTGTAGGCATTGTAAGCCGAGCCAACATGGCGTCCTTTGCCTGAAGCAGTAGTAGTAGTAGTAGTAGTAGTAGTAGTAGTAGTAGTAGTAGTAGTAGTAGTAGTAGTAGTAGTAGTAGTAGTAGTGGTACGCCCAAAATGGTCGGTGCGCCCAGAACTCTTGTTGCTCTCCTCTGGTTTGGAGGGTTTGCCACACACCCATTCCTTTTAGGGTTTCAAGGTTTCCCATCCAACCACTCCGTTTAGGGTTTGAGGGTTTCCCACCCACTCCTTTTAGGGTTTGAGGGTTTCCCACCCAACCACTCCTTTTAGGGTTTCAGGGTTTCCCACCCAACCACCTCTTTTAGGGTTTGAGGGTTTCCCACCCAACCACTCCTTTTAGGGTTTCAGAGTTTCAAATGCAAATAGCGCGCACGCAGAATCCTCGAGACAGTCGTCCTTTTAAGAAGCGAATTGCTCGTCCGCGTAACTGGGGCAACGACTGCCCTCCTCTGCGCACAGCCCGAATTGTACGCGCGTGCCAACAAAACGTAGCCCTCCCGAAGTCCGCAGAACAAGTGCGCGGGCAAACGGAACAGTTTGCGCGTAGTAGTAGTAGTAGTAGTAGTAGTAGTAGTAGTAGTAGTAGTAGTAGTAGTAGTAGTAGTAGTAGTAGTAGTAGTAGTAGAAGTAGAAGTAGAAGTAGCAGCAGCAGCAGCAGTAGTAGTGGTAGTAGTAGTAGTAGTAGCAGCAGTATTAGTAGTAGTAGTAGTAGTAGCAGTAGCAGTATATATAGTAGTATATAGTAGTATATATATATATGAATGTAGTGGTATACGTTGGTGCTCTTTGGTGCTGCCACAAGAGTGTACGAACCTTTATCTTTTAGCTCGATGTTGGCTGCTGGGCAATGCTTTACCGATAAACTCGTAAATTCGTTAATTTAGGGTGGTTCGAAAGCGATCGGCGCCTTAAGCTCGGGCGGGTTGCCGAACTTGTTTGTTGCTGACCAAAATCACTGTACCAGATTTCGACATCAAGAAACTAAACCCAACATGTTTACGTTCTCCTTGCATGGCCCCTTTTGCCCATTTTTGGTTGCCGGGAGAAGAAAAGCGAAGGTTTTGGGGAGTAATTGGGTTTTGGGTTGATAAGCACTTTCGTTCCTTGGCTTTGGCGAGCATGCTGTGAATTCTGTGAACGCGAGATTCCATGCCGTGGTTCAAGAACAATCAGAAGCACGGCACGGCTATAGTTCTTTCTCTTTGAACCTATGGCCGGGACCTCGGGAGATATGAGGATTTTATCTCACTTGGGGTCGAGAGTTCTGTTGACTGTTGACTGTCGGTTGTTGCCTTCTCATTCGTGGGTTTATGCCGTACTTCTGCCCTTCTGCGAGGTTTGGGATGAACATTTCCTTTTCTTGTTGGAGGGTTTGAGCCTATGATCCTTATTCCTTACATTTATCGGTATGCCCATGCCACAATCTGCAGGGTAATGCAAAAATCAGCCAGACATACAGCCGAAAGGACAAGCAAGACTTCAAAGTCAAAGTGCCCATGGCTTGGCAAACCGCTTCCGCAAGTTCTGAATGACCAGCCGGCCAGCCAACGAGTTGTTTGAAAAGGAGTAAGGAACAAAATGAATTAGAAAATATTCAAAAATGCCAAAAAAATAGAATTCGAAAAATACATCAAAATTCAGAAAGAAATTAAAATTGAAAAATCAACTTCGAAAAACATAAAACTCAACAAAAATTGAAATTCCAAAAAACAAAAAAACAATAAGAACTAAAACCAAAAATGAGAATTCCAGAAGAAAAAATAAAACTCCTGAACAAAGTTAAAATTACAACTAAGCCTTAAGCCCCAAGCCCTAAGCCCTAAACCCTAAGCCCTAGGCCCCAAGCCCCAAGCCCTAAGCCCTAAGCCCGCCCCAAGCCCTAAGCCCAAAACTCTGAGCCCTAAGCCCTAAGCCCTAAGCCCTAAGCCCTAAGCCCCAAGCCCCAAGCCCTAAGGTTTAAGCCCTAAGCCCCAAGCCCTAAGCTCTAAGCCCTAAGCCCTAAGCCCTAAACCCCAAGCCCTAAGCCGTAAGCCCTAAATTCTAGGCCCTAGGCCCTAAGCCCTAAGCCCTAAGCCTTAAGCTCTAAACCCAAACCCAAGGTTCCAAAAAAATCCTTAAGTTTCCAAAAAATTCCTTAAGGCCCCGAAAAATTCCTTAAGGTCCCGAAAAATTCCTTAAGGTCCCGAAAAATTCCTTAAGGTCCCGAAAAATTCCTTAAGGTCCCGAAAATTCCTTAAGGTCCCGAGAAATTCCTTAAGGTACCGAAAAAATTCCTTAAGGTCCCGAAAAAAGCTTAAGGTTCCAAACCAAATGGAACCTTAAGGATTGAGGCGAAAAAAGCAGAGCCTAAATCAGGTTTTTTTAAGGTTTGCATTGAAAAAAACCTGATTTAGGCTCTGCTTTTTTTCCAACTTGAAAAAACAGCAGAGCCTGAATCAGGTTTTTTTCAATGAAAACCCTAAAAAAAAACCTGATTTAGGCTCTGCTTTTTTGGCCTTAATCCTTAAGGTTCCATCCGGTTTGGAACCTTAAGCTTTTTTCGGGACCTTAAGGAATTTTTTCGGTACCTTAAGGAATTTTTCGGGACCTTAAGGAATTTTTCGGGACCTTAAGGAATTTTTCGGGGCCTTAAGGAATTTTTCGGGGCCTTAAGGAATTTTTCGGGACCTTAAGGAATTTTTCGGGACCTTAAGGAATTTTTCGGGACCTTAAGGAATTTTTCGGGACCTTAAGGAATTTTTCGGGACCTTAAGGAATTTTTCGGGCCTTAAGGATTTTTTTGGAAGCTTAAGGTTTTTTTGGAACCTTAAGGTTTTTTTTGGAAGCTTAAGGATTTTATTGGAAACTTTTTTGGAACCTTGGGTTTGGGTTTAGAGCTTAGGGCTTAGGGCCTAGGGTTTAGGGCTTAGGGCTTAGGGCTTAGGGCTTGGGGCTTAGGGCTTAGGGCTGAGGGTTTAGGGCTTAGGGCTTAGGGCTTGGGGCTTAGGGCTTGGGGCTTGGGGCTTAGGGCTTAGGGTTGAGGGCTCTAGGGCTTGGGGCTTGGGGCTTGGGGCTTAGGGCTTAGGGTTGAGGGCTCAGGGCTTAGGGCTTGGGGCTTAAGGCTTAGTTGTAATTTTAAGTTCTTTGAGTTTTACTTTTGTTGGAATTCTGTTTTTAAATTTGATTTTTTTTAGAAGTTTAACTTTCTTTTGGAATTCGATTTTTTTTGCAAATTCAGTTTTTTTTGTTTTAACTTTTTCAGGAATTTTCTTTTTGTATCGGATTTTTTTTTTGAGTTTTGTTGTTTCCGAATGTCATTTTTATTTGAATGTATTTTTTGTATTTTCTTCTGTTGTGGGATTTTATTTTTTGGAAGAAAATTCGCGAGCGCTACCTCGGGGGGCAATACCAGCTTGAAAAAAATGCGCAAGCGCTACCGCGGGGCTACCGCAGTATACTACCACCTTGGAAAAATTTCGCGAGCGCTACCGCGGGGGGGCTTGCCACTTTGGAAAAAAATTCGCGAGCGCTGACCCCCGGGGGGCTTGCCCTACCACCTTGGTACAAAGTCGGAGCTAACACCTTGGAAAAAAATGTCGCGAGAGCTACCGCGGGGGGGCTACCACCTACTACCACCTTGAACAAAAATTTCGCGAGCGCTACAGCGGAGGGCCAGCCACTCTGGAAGGAAATTTGTGAGCGCTACCGCGAGGGGGCATCACCACCTATAAAACAAATTCGGGCGGGCTACCGCCTACTGCCACCTCGGAAAAAAATTCGCAAGCGCTACTGCGGAGGGGCTTGCCCTACCACCTTGCAAAAGAATTCGCAAGCGCTACCCCTCTGGAAATTGTGATATAGAAAAGGGCCATGGCAACGGTCTGAGAAACAGGGGCGATTGTAGTTGATTGCAGTCTTGCTGTTGGTTGTCATCAGAAATCGGGACATGTGATTTTAGCTCCAACTTTTCTTGTGCGGCAAACCCCAGAGCTTAACATTCCGTTTGCTTTTTTCATTTTGGTTAAGACCCCTAGATTAACGAATTTACGACGATAAACCCCGAAAGTTTGGGAACCTGCAAGAAAAAAACGAACACTTACAGTGGAGCTTAATTTTGACGTGCTTGATTGGAGATTGCCTGAGTATTGTGCGTAGTTGCTCTTGGCCTTTCACAGCCTCAGGAAAGTGCACATTCAGATGAATCGGACCTGCTGGCATTCTGAATCTGGGCCCATGTAAGGGATGCAAGCCGCGAGCCACTTGAGAAGATGGCCGCCATGTTCATTGATGACCATGTATATGCTGGGTTGCTATGCATGCTGGGTCGCAGTTGTACAGAGAAACGCAAACAAGTTCTGGAGCTGTTGCTCATGATGGAAACGCTGTGCAGCCTCCGCGGCAGAGGGCTTATCGAGGGCGCTTTAGGGCACACGAATCTTCGAGGACATGAGTAAAACGGCCAAGTTAAGGCTGCTTCACGGCTTTCGAAAGACTTTGGGAAAGTTCGGCACTCAGGGGGCATGTTAATTGTTAAAGCCTCATAGATGCGAGGGAGAAATGCTTGCTTCAGAAAGGCAACCATGGACAGCTAACGTGAGAAAAGTGCATATCTTTGCAAGTTTGGGATGCTTCGTAGGTCTCAGATCCAAGCCTCTTCGAAGCCAACAGGACTGGGGCGCTTCAGTTCTCACATCTTGCAGCCTTGCAGTTCTATTTTGCGATCTTTAAGAACCCTGCAACCGTGCAGGACGAGAATCAGGCTGGGGTTGTGGGGGCCGGCCGTCGAGCGATGAACAAGATGAAAAGACACGAGGCTGATGACTCCTGTATGACCCTTCCAAGTCCGCAAGCAGACTCAATGCCCGAGGACTGCAATTTTCCGCTGCATTCAGTTGATGAAAAGCTTGGCCAGCCATGGCCATGACATGCCATGACTATCCTAAGCTCATGTGCAAGCTTCACACCTACAGTGACGGTGCTGTAACCAAGAAAATTGTCAAACACGACTGTGAGCTAGTCACATGGTTGAAGCGCATAGTGTTTTGTGTGATCGGGGCCAGGCGCTTGTGGGCTGAGCATTTTGGGGCAAACCCTGAAACCCTGCGCCCTGAATTCTAAAGCGCCGAAACTGTTACACCCTTTACACCGTGAATGATTTAAATGCTTCCCCTGTTGAAGACACACCCAAACCTGTTAATTAGGGCCGTTAGGGTGTGGGGTTTTGGGGGTGGAGCCAAACCCTGAAGGTTCTAGTGCCAGGGTCTGGGGTTCAGAGTCTTCAGAGCTTCTAGGTTACTCTTAAACGGAAAGCATTTGAAGGACTCAGGGCTGCCGGTGTTTAGCTCAGCAGTGTCGGGGAACTTGAGGATGTGAACTGTGATAAACAGCCACATCAAATTAGTCCCGAAAGTCACGCCCCGTACAACACTCACTGAGAAGTATGGTTTTGGGAAAGCCTCGCCGCCCAGCCCCACCCAGTCTGTTCTCAAGAGGGGATAGGGATTCATGGTGTTGGTCTGTTTTGGTCCAGGCAGCTGCCTTCCAAAAGGTGGTTGGAATCATGGTGAGAGACTTTGCAGGCTTTGGAGAGAACATGTCTCAAGCACAGCAGCCTGCAATGCTAGGACTGTGACGTTGCGTCATACTACCCGTCAGAATCTTGGCTCGGGTCCCAGCTGCAGAGTTCGGGGGACCTTGCTGGTTGCCTAACAATGTACTGTCGGCATTGGTGCTATGGTAGAGCCTTTGTGGTGTACCCAAAGGTCGCAAGAATGGCTCGCCAATGAAAAGACGTGGCAGTCGTGGCCTTTATTCATCCTGTCACTACCCATGCCAGCATCCTGCACGTGTCATCATGCAGCAGTCGCATTTTGTGGGCAGTTTGCTCGGAGCAGTCGCAACTTGCAAAGGGCTCGGGGACTCTCATGATTCCCACCCCTCTTTGGGCTTGTGGTACGCTCCTGATGCGGGAACCCTCGTTGCCCAAGCGCCTACGCCGACCCCAAAGCCGAACCTTGGCAATCAAACTGGCCCGGTTCGAGGGGGGAATATATTTCCAAGATGAAGGCCCGAAGCACCTAAACCCGACAACAAATTGAGGCTTACTGGTTCTGTCGGCAGGAAGAGCCTCATCCCAATGACAGCACCCCTTGCTTTAAAATTGTTCAGACACAACGGTCCAGGATCGCTGGACATATATTCCTTCTTGCCTGCGGGCCACCTGCATCCAGCTCTCCGAAACTTAAAGTTACTCGAGCTACCGTAGAGAAAAAGAGTGTGCTCAGGACGCTTTCGTGCAGCAGTAGCGAAGCCTTTGAGCCAGAGCCTCATGCCTACGAGATGAAAGCCTTCCCGGCCCACCCCAAAGAGCCCAAAAAGGTGTCAACAATGCACACTTTGCTGGAGGTAAAGAGGGGTTGTAGGATCGCATCGACGACTTCACAAAGCATGCTACAATGCTATATGATAAGATGGCTTCTGCTTCTGAGCCGCTCCCTGCCAGCGGACGGGCCAAGGCCGCTGGTGCTCATGATGCGCTTAGCCCCTTGTGGGCTTTTGGACGTTGGGGCTTCCGGGTCTGGAACCCCAAGGCTTGATTTACATAGCTTGGGCACGCGAGGCCACCAGGTGTGAAAAAGCAGGTGCCATGATGCGCCCGGCCACCAGAAGAGACCCTGAAAGCCAGCCGTGAAGTCACCAATGCCTTCTTGTGGCCATTGAATTCCAGGCCAGATGCTCAACAGGATGCGCTGCCCTAAGAAAGCTAAGGTCCTGAGCGCTTGCTGTTCAGCTTCAGCCCCTTGACTTACTTCCGTTTTCTCGCTCCCAGAGAAGCAATCAGGTCTTCGGAGGCGACACGGAAGGTTCGTTCTGCTGGCGTGCACGTGTCTCGGCTTGCGCAGTTCGCTCAAATAGCTTGCGCCTGTTGCAGGCTCAACTTCCACTCCAGACACCTCCGAGGCACGGAACAAGGTGTGGATCTTGCAAACTAGGTATAGCCAGGTGTCTCGTTGTCCAACGATGGCTGTCAAATGGATCACCATGTGTCTGTTTGCAAGTGTCCAAAGCAAAGCCAGCAGAATCCAGCAGATGCAATTTCGCAGGAAGATCTGGAAAGCGACCCCCTTGAGGGGGACGCCGCTGTCTTGATGGCTTTTCTTGTCCAATGATATCAGTTGACGTTGCCCATCGATGAGATTTTGAGACTTTGCCACATCGAGGTGAACAGGCACGATGAGCAAGTGTTACAAGACAAGGCCAGGCAGAAGCAGCCATATGCATAAATGACGGGCTTGGGACGACAAGAATTGAATCGGCTTCTAGAATTCGCAGCTCCGGTTTGCCGACTCCGCATTTCGTCGCATTTCTAGTTGCCCTTTTCCCGAGCACGATCTCCCAGTTTCCGTGAAATCTCTGTTTAGTTTCCGACTCCGCGGCCGCTGGAACATTGTACAGGCGTTGCAGGACCCTTGTCCGATAACTTCACTGGCTGCTATCGACTGCTGGGCTGGTCTTTCTTGAAGACCATGGGAACCCAAAAATCAGGGGTCCTATACCCCTATACTACTCGAATCCCTATCAAGGTATATGAACCATAAACCCTTTTCGGGCTCACTTGGTCCCCAAGGTCCCAGTGGTTTTCCACCGTTTCAGGTGGCTGAAGACCTGCACTCTGTCGAGGATTGCGCGGGTGTGTGGGCCCTGTCCTGGGGTGGCTTCTTTGGAGGCTTTCGAAAACAGGGGGGTCCCAAAATTTTGATCCTCAAATAGTAGAATGTAGAATCCCCTTGTATGAAGGATCCCAATAAGGTAATTACCCTCATGTCGGAAACCCCCATATCTATCCTAAGTTGTATAGTCTTTGATGATTCGAATGTCGAGTTTGCAGCATCGGTGTGCGAGATTGACCCCTTCAGTTGCGCTTCCGAGACCATGAGCATGTGGCAGCCAAGCTTGCTGAAGGCATGGTCAGATGAAGGTCGCGGCCCGAGCTACGCAGTTGTGTGTGAGGACTCATGATTGCGGGTTGTGCAGTGTCGTTCCGGGGGGGACAGAGACGCTTCGTGATCGGCTCTGCTCAGCTTGTGCGACCCAACAAAAACCAACCCTGGCGTTTTGTCCAGGGGACGCTGCTTGGTTTGCATGAGTTGGGGAATGACAAATATTCATCTGACGACTTAGCCTGGCGATCCTATCTCTGCTATCGAGTCAGTGGACTTTGAGGTCAAGCCTAGGATTTTATCCGCGAGATCCGTCCTGTCAACCTCAGTCCCCCAGAGATATATCCAGATGAATCTGTGGCCTGACCCTTTGCTCTAGTACGAACCCCTCTTTTTCCTGAATAGAATTATAGCAGTACAGGGATGTAAAGGGTATACGACCCCAACTTTGGGGTTCAGATGGTCCCCAATGGGGTATTGATTATGTAGTTTTGCGGTTTTAGACTGATTCTCTGGAGACCGACCTCACACTGTAGCTCTTTTCTGCGCTTGATCTCAAGCCGGCTGCGTCAGTACGCGGTCAAAACAGAGCTCAGGCATGCGTGGCTTCGCAGGCATGCTAATTCAAGTACTACATTTGGTACCGCAACTAGGAAGGTGACAACACGGTTCTGATAACAACAGGCAAATTTCACACCCGTCTTATCTGTAGTGCGTCACCGAAACATGCACGAATTTGACCTCATTGGGTCACACCGGATTATACCGGGAACGCACGGTTGTACAACGGATGTACAGGTGCTGAGGCTTGCACATTGGTTTGTACCAAGTGTCGGCGTAAAGTGAAGTTGCTCAGCTCTTAGCCTCATCCTTTCCAGTTGTCTTCACGGTCGGTACGTCTCGTACCTGCGCCGAATTGGCATCAATACTGTGATTGATGAGCAGTGGCTTCATGCTTTTGGTTAAGCAATCAGCGAGTTGCAAATGTGTAGGAATCCACCTGAGGTGGTCACCATGTGGATCATAAAGAGTATGCGTGGGGGTATCATCCTCCCATAAGCTCTGGCGCATTCCTGCCATCTCTATAGATAAGCGCTTGTCCTCGCACTGCTTTGGCACTTGTGCAGTAAGATGATCGGACAACGACCTACAGTCGGTATACTGTAGACGTAGCATTGTGCGCTTAGAGATCTCCTCCCAGTGCTGTGACATGGGGAGTTTGCCCTGTATCTCGAGCGCTGCCGCGCGGATACGATCGCCGTGCTCGATGGCGTGTTGGAGTGAATATGCTTCGCACTGTAAGGTAGCCCTACAGACACGCTTCATCGTTGAAGATGAGTAGGAAATAAGGTGCATGGGATGATGAGTCGCTTCCTGATCTGCTGCGATCGGAGCTGAAGTAAGGTAATGGAACCTTCCTCTCTGGGACTTATGTCCCGTTTCACCTGCGAAGGATGCATCGCAGAATGTCACCACGGCGAGGTCGCCGGTTGCCCATGGCAATTTTGCGGAGTACGTGATTGGACGTTCCGCGTCGTTGAGTGCTAGTGCTACCACTCTATTGGCATCACGTAGCGTTTCTACGGTGGCTTTCGTGACCTGCTGCTGTAATGCGTTTACACGGTAGGCTAAGTCAGGTCTTGTGGCTCGGGCAACCCATGCCAGGGAGCCGATGACAGATCTCAGCGCAGTGCGATGGCTGTTTGACACTGGGGTATGTCCCTTCTCCGATTTCAAGATATCAATCGGGCGTATGGCGCGAGTATTATCCCTGCAGTTGATGGTAATCTTACCGTCGGGTTCTTGGATATACTCACGGCCGCACAATCTAAACTTGTCAGTCTCTATCCGACCGATCTTGAACCGATCAAGGAGACGCTGGACCACAATTTCACCAGTCGGGGTGGCGGCCCAGAAGAAATCGTCAACATGTGTGCAGATAGCCGCACACAGTTTGCCATCTTCGCCCGTAATGAAACACAGGGCGGATAGAATTTGGGATGCACGAAGACCAAATTCCTTGCAACTCTCCTTTATACGGAGGTACAGGTTTCTGCCAGCGTCGGTAGTACCGTACACTGGGACCCGTGCTATCATGTATCCCGCCTGCTGTATATATAGCAGGGTCAGGAACACCTTTGGGATGTTTCGGCACCCTAAGGATAAGGAGTCGCTCAAGGGGTTTCCCTTGGAAGTAAGCGTTGGTAATATCGGCAGCTTTGATTCTAAGACCAAGTGAAACTGCCCACGAACATATGAGAGCTATCCCCTCTGGCTCCGCCGTCGGGCTGTCCGCACGAATGTCTTCTTCGTGGCCAATATGTTCGAAATTACCACAGGCAACGAGTCGTGCCTTCCATTTAGGTACGTATTCGGGTGTCCCGAGCAAGTGCTCGTTCTTGTCAGTCAACACCCACTTTGTGAAGATACAGATATGGCCGGCCTTAGTGAGTTCACGAAACTTCTTGTCAGCGCAAGGGACTACTGCATTGAACTCAGTGTACTTTTGCCACTCAGTCTGCATTGCCTTGTCCAACCCCATCTGGACATCCACTGAGGCCTTATGATAGTCAATTAAAGACGCAAGGAGTGCGTGCGGTGTTGAAGGCAACGCCAAAACGCTCAGCTCCGTCAGGAGTGAGAGCGAAGCCCGCAAGGTCGTCCTCTTGACTATCCCGAGGTTCCTCTCCGCTATGCGCGGGTTCGCGCAAGTGCTGGGGGATCTCCTCGGTCACGTATGCCTCGTCATACGGGTCTATGGCCTCTGTGGGCACATGGTGGTGAGGATGGGTTTCCGTCCCACCGTTGGCTCTTATGTGCTCAACGAGTTTGCCGTGTTTAGACCAAAGGTAATTACTAATAACCTGCCTATGACACCGGCGCCAGTTGGACTCGGAGCACATCAGAACTATACGATGGCGGTTGTCATTGGCCTCGCTAGCTATTCTAGCGGTCGTGACTGTGCCTTGCGGCGTCTGGAGGTTCGCATTTATACCTCCGTGATTCTTGTTTCCCAATTCCGGGGCATGTGAGTAAAGAATACCCTTAGAGAAACACGTAGCAGCAAGCTCCTCATAGTTAAAGTGTGCCTCATGCTTTGAGGATGGCTACGGCAATCTACAACCTCAGCCACACCAAGTTCATGCAATCGTTCGAAAAACGATTCGCTAGTCATGTCTGAGTGACCGATTGAGTAGATACCGTCTCCTTTGGCATCGTACACACGGGGCGCATCCTTATAGATGGGGTATCCGAGATCGGACAGCAGCTGAATGTCCTCTCGGGTTAATTTCCCCAGGTCGCTCACGGTATACCCAGAAATGCTATACCTTTCCCCTGCGTAAGGTGCAACCATGTGTACAACTTTTGGCGAGACTTTGTCCTTAGTATTGTGCACAACTCCGTATAGGACTGTGTTTTGCACTCTAGCAGGAACTGTCCCTGAGGTGTCTTCCACCCAGAGACCTCCTCCTCGATATGCACCTACACCTATCGTGTAGTTGTATGATCCAGGCGTATTAGCAAGGTCTTTATGTGCATCTGCGCCGCGATTCGCAACTTGTATGCTGCTCCACTGCGGTTTCTCAAATCCAGCATACACACTATGGCGTAGTAAGTATTGGTTCAGATATGCTGAGAACGCTGGCCGGTCGCGCGTAGGACCTGAGACTCCAACTCTCCCGCCGCGTCGGTACACGCCTAACGCGAGGGCTATGCCTTCGGGGTCACCGTCGTCAAGCAGTGGCCGTTTGTGGGCATCTGCTAGACGGTCCCGGGCATATAGCCTCAAAAGCTCTGGGCAATCCGACGGTGCGAACCCTTCCGCGCTAATGAGTTGGCCAGCTAAGGCTTCCACGTGGTCTGTGCCGACGGCCATCAGAGCATCCCTAGAACTAGAACCCACTGGCGACCTTGATCTAGCAGATCCATCGCCCGTCTTATCTTTGGTAAGACTTCGTGAAGGGGCCTGTGGCGCTGACATCCACGTGCCAGGAATAGGCACTGGTGTAACAGGGGCAATGCTCGGCACAGGAGTTGCCGGAGCAGCCATGGAAGCACTTGGTCGAGGTGTCGCCGGTGCAGTGACCGGGTCGGCAGCGCGTTCGTCCTGGAACCGTTGTTCCGGCCCGTGGACAATAGCCTCCGGCAAAACCGGTTCACCTGCCAATACCCGGTGAGCAGCCACCTCTATCTCGTCCGCTGGGCGGATTTTTCGGGAATTAACAAGAACAGGAACCTCACGTCCTATGACGCGGCTGACTGTAGACCACACAGTGGCCGAACTCCCTGGGACATTGTCCCTGCGGTATATGATATGGTCGCCTACCTTGTATTCTATGTCAAGGGGTGCAGCGTTACGCTGAAGGGCTTTGGCGACTTTACGGGAGCAATCCAAATGAACAAATGCTTTCTTAGCATCGCTGCGAGCCCGTTGTCGGAAATGGTATGGGCTAGTTTCATCGTACTTAGACAACAGTGCGCCTAGGCTTTCCGACTCGTCGGTAACAGAACCCGGAGCACGAGGTTGCTTACCTAGCACATGCTGCGACGGGCTTAACCCTTGATGCCTAGAAAGCTCATTCTTGGTTGTCACAGCCTCATTTACTATGACCTCCATCTCTTCCATATTGGAAGGTTGCGAGTCCTGGACGACTTCACGGATCAAAGCCTTGGCCAATCCGCCATGTCGCTCGACCTTTCCTATGGTCTGTGGACTCTCTAGCGCTGCATTTTTATGCGCGATTCCATGCTGAGCTAAGTATTGTGTGAATTCACCGTGAAAGTGCGTACCTCTATCGGTAGCGATAACCTTCGGGTGTCCAGCCAAGCTGATCCACCGATCTACCAGACACTTCACACATTGTCTAGCGCTTGGATTTCCACCACCCGTCTTTACCAACACTATCTGCTGGAAGCTGGTACCCATGTCGACAATATTAACAGCAGTGTACCGAGTACCATTGAAGTCCTTAACCTCAAGGGCATCCAAACCAACGGTGTGGTTGAACTCCTTTGGAAACACACTGTCTCCTGTCACAGGGTGATGGCGTGGCACTGGAGCGGTGTCCAAGCAAACTTTACACTTGTAAAGGCGAGCAGCTGCTATAAAGTCTTTGCTTGCTCTAGCTTGCTTAAGGACTTGCTCCAAAACAGTGTTTGGGAGATGGCCGAAAGACCTGTGAAGGCGCCGAATTGCAACCCTCACCCTTTGAGGTAACGTCCTCCAAGCGGCTCTCCTCTCGGCTTCAGTGGCCGGTGTGCCTGGGAACGGGAACTGCTCCAAGATAAGTTGTTCTCTCTCTTCCAGAGTTAACTTATCCTGTTCTGCCTGGAGCTCACCTTCCGGTCTCATATCTACGTCAGGCAGTAGTTCCTCTTCATCAGGATCGGTGTCCTGAGCGTCAACAGCAAAGCACGTTCTACTAAAAGAATCTATGTAGAACTCCCCAGACACGGCATTGCATACGTTCCAGAAATCACGTGTGTCTGTATCTGAATAGCTCCTGGGAATACCCATAGGACTCGGACCATCCCTGCAGAATGTCCAATGCTTTCTGAACTTTCGGTCCTGTACCCGAGATATTCAAGTCACCCCTCAGAGCAACAACATCTTCAAGGCAAGGCAACCCACTAGGACTTACCACAATCATCGCGACACCTATCGTGTCGGCAAGACACTCAAGCTCTAAGCAGAATTCCTCAGTGGGAGATTCCAGCCTTGCCACCACGAGGCCCGGTGGCCCGGTATCGCGCTCGGAAATCTGGCTCCCGATCACCTGCGCGTCAATCTGGATCATCGGGATCCATGGATGCATCCACCGGAGCGGTGCCCGGGACGGCAAGCATGTCAACATCAGGCGCTGCAGCGTCCGCCGGAACGGTGTCCGGGTCTGGGTCACCAGCATTCACGCTGGCTGCCATCGACAGGACGGTGCCTGCGTCAACGCCTTCGGAGATGAGATCCATGTCCTCAAGCTGATGCGGAACTGTGTCCGCAGCGAACGCAAGTGGGATGGGGGATTGTTCGGGCAGACCATATCGGCTTCACCATTGCCTCCGCCACTTTCGGCGGGGATGCTCGTTGCAGGGCTGCCACGCGGGTGGCATGTGCCCGTGAAGCTCCAGCTCTCTCCACTATCGGAGGGGTTATCGTGTGCAAACACGTACCCTATGGGGTTGACTGGCCTCAACTTCCCTGTAGGGTTGTACTCCGCCCGTGTGCGGCGGGTGAAGCAGGTAACTTTAATGTTATGCCTCTCGCACATTTCGTGGTGTGCGCGGTCGCCAGCTCGAAAGTCTTTGGCGCGTATGGACCAAGCCACGCCGCTGGCGACGGTTTGTCGCCGAGCATCTCCCACAATTGGGAAAGGATCCCGTCGGGGAAGTTAGCGAACTCCACGCGACGGTTCCAGCCGACAGACTCGTCGGTTAAACCGACGGCGCCGAGATCCACCTCGAATATACGAGGGTCGACCGTAATGGTCTTGCCGGGGCCTGGCACTCGCGGCTGTTGCACACGCCAGGAAGCCCAGACTTGGTTGGTCCAAATCTCATCACGGCCGGGCCTCTGTGGGTAACCATACTCCGCTCTGTTAAGCGGGCGATAAGGCGCTGAGCCACCAAAGGGTCCCTACCCAGTGCCATCGCTGCCAATCGGCACTCTGGCGTGCGGTGGCACCGGCGGCTCCGGAGGAAGCGGCCTTGCGCCCTTGCCTCCTGGTGGGTCCCAGGGCTCGTCGTCATCGTAGGTGTTGTCGTACACAGACGACTGGCCTCTGGTACCTTTGCCTTTACCTTTTTTGGCCTCCGGATCTATGTCCGGGTCTGGTGCATGCGACGGCGGCGGGCCGTCTAGCTCCCTAGGGACACGTCTAGGGCTAGGGGGCTCGGGATCTGTGTCCCGGTGTGAAAGCCGAGCACGCGTCCACCTAGACAGCCTTGGCTCCTTAGGCGCCTCAGATCTGTCTCTGGGTCGGCTGTCCATTCGGCGCACGCTTGCTCCGCGAGTGGTATCGCGGGTAGGATCGCGCCTGTCTCGGTCACGATCCCGGTCTCGGTCGCGATCACGATCTCGTTCTCGGTCACGGTCTCGCTCTCGAACACGGTGGCTCCGGTCTCTTGAAGAGTCGCTGCTGCTCCTCCGGCGGCGCCGGGATCGTGAGCGGCGGTTTAGCACGCTCTGGAGTAGCTTCTCGGCCTTATCGGCACGGTATGCCTCTTCATCACGGGCATTTAAAGCCTCGTCGCGCTCCCTCTCGACCCTCTTGATGACGCGACGCAACTCTCCAAGTGCCGTTTCGTTTATACGAAGGGCATCCTCGAGATCGTGGATTCGCTCCTGCAGGCTAAGTGTCGAGGGATCATTGGTTGCTCCGGGCGGTGCCGGGTTGCGTCTTACTGACGGCATAGCTTTGGCCGTCGTCTCTGGCCCAGCAGAAGATGACGCAGCCGAGGTAAAGGTCACACTTGGCAATGGACGTGGTGCAGCTGCAGGAATGGGGGCTTTGCCCTTGGCCACTGCCTTGGCGACACCAGGATTCATCGCTGCAGTGAGCGAGTTGGGATCGTACTTCGCCACATACTGTGTGTGGGTCTTGCCATGCAAGTGCATCCGAGTGGCAGCTGCTGCGGCAGTCTCGCCCGGTCTCGGCGGCAAATCCATTGGGCGTAACCCCGTTGGCATGGCACTAGGGATTAAACCCTGCCGCTTGAGTTGCTCATTGAAGGTCTCCACAAATGTGGGTGCATTGGCAGGCCGCGCTGACCTTGGCTCTGCAATTAAGCAGGAATCGTTGGACATGTAAGTGGTATAAGGGACCGTTGCCGCATACTCTGTCCAAACGGCATCTGCGAAGGCATCGCAGAGTCGCAGAGCTCTCTCACCTCCTGAACTGTGTCAGGGCTTCTGTGCATACACTGGTTGCACTTGCCTTTGCACGCATGCTTACCCATGGTGATCCAGCTGTTTGCAGCGTTCATATGAGTTAAGCTGCATGACACCTCGGGTATACGACGGCACACTTCAAAGGTGAGTAGGCCGCCACAAATAGAACGGTGTCTATTGGCTCGGCAGATCACGTGGATTGCCACGGATTGAATGTCAGGGTCGCGAGCATCGCGCAGATTCGCTAGGATATACCTGAGATGCTTAATCAGATTGCTGTGATCATGGTACTCCCGAATGATATCGGGGTGAGTGCCCACATGCGGGGTATGGGATCTCTGCTGATCCTCGAGCCTCTGTCGCTCGGTGCGGTTGGCTCTCCCTTCAGCCAACACATGTCCAAGAATATGATCATGAAGGACGTACTGCTCTGCCTCTTAGTTATAGAGGCGGTCTCCATGCCTTCGTGGATTTGGAAAAACCTCTGGGGATCCCAGGTGTCGCGTATCCGACGAATGTCCTCGCTGTGCTCGTAGCCCCATGTGAAGATATCACAGATAAAATCTGGTTGGTCTTCCCCTACATAAAAAGGGAGCAGCTCAAGGTCAGGGTTGAAGATACTGGCGGGCCGCGGAGTATCAAGCCACGGTCCATATAGACCGGAGTCCCTGCCTGGCGAGACGCACAATGGCCTTCCATGCGGGTCCTTTGGAGCTGTGTCCAAGCCTTCCTCGAGCTCGCGCTGGAGAGCGTTCGCTGTGCGCGGGTGAACAACCGCACGGGCCTGGCCAGCCGTGACCTCCACATATGTGGCTGCTGTGGCTCCCGGCCGGTTTTCGGCACTCACGGGCACTGTGGCCTTAGGAATCGCAGGCCTTGTAGCCTTGGGTATCGCAGGCGTTGTAGCCTTGGGGATCGCAGGCGTTGTAGCCTTGGCAGACACAGGCGTCGTAGCCTTAGCAGCCTTCGTTATAGCCTTGGCGGCTTTTGCAGGAAACGCAGGCGTTGTACGGGGTTCGCCTTTGTCGGCGGAGCAGATGCGGCCGCTGAGGACGGTGCCTCAGGTGGGGTCACTGGATTCTGTGATCCAGGCTCTGGTGCTGATGCCATCGCTCCTAGCTCGGCTGCTGCCGGCGCTTGCACAGCTACGGGCACTGCACTCTCTTCCCTCTCTTCACTGCTTGCCTTAGCGCTAGCCTCATGTGACGTGGCAGCTGTCATGCAGTGGTTCGGGAATGCCACGCTCATGCGCCGTTTGGTGTTGCTGCATGCATGATCATCTACAGTACTGTGACTGTGTGTGTGTGCACTCATGGCATGATCATGCTCTACAGTCGGAGCTGAAGGAGCGGCGAAGGCGGTCTTGTACATAGGTACAGGTGGGCTTGGGATTCGGAAGTCGAGGATTAAGCGGGGTTGCTTAGAAGCCTTGAGGCCGTCACTTATGTTGACACAAAGCAACCCAGAATCATGTGTTCTGCACAACCGAATCTTAATCAACGTATCTTCCGAAGGCAACCTGATACCACAAGTTCCATTCCTAAGGTCTTTGGCTATCCCAAGTTGTGCTTGTGCGTAAAGCGACAGTAGAAGGGGAGCGGCGCCCTTTATCTCATGGGAGTCGCGGATGCCGGGAACCCTTACGTCACGCTCTGAACCCTTTATAGAGAACGGCAAAGTGCGATTTCCTAAGGTTTCTGTTGCACCACTCAAACCCTTAAAGGTTCGGTTCTCCCCGGGTTTAAAACGGGTACTATAGCCTATGCTGGCCAGCTTACCGGCAGCGTTGGCTACCCACTCGGAACCGTGCACGGTTGAGTTGCAACCCTCGTCTAAGACGGCATATACATCAGGCTCCGTTTAGATATTTACAACGGGAAGGTCAACCAATGCGGGGTGTATGTCAGTAACACCCTCGGTGCATGCGACAAAGCCCTGCCTCGGAATCGAGGCCCGCGAGGAGCGCGATCTCGCCGATGCAACCTCCCACGAGGTGTTGGCAGACGACGTCGAGTGGTCGTCGATTGCCTCCTGCAGATATGCAAGGAGATCACCACGCGTTATAGCGGCTTCTGTGGCAAAGTGTCCTTCCACAGTCTCCTGAAACTGCGAAATTGCGGGGATCACGACTTCTACAGGTAAGCTATTCCCTGTGCTGCCAACAATGGACCTAAGAAGATCGAAGTCCAAAGTGTTGGAATCCCGCAGCACGGTGGCCGCGTCCTCTCGAGCCTTTCGCTCGGTCTGCGGCTGCTCATCAAGGAGCATGCCAGACAGCTTGCATTTGATGCGGCTGGTCTTCTTGCTACTGCCTGCTCTCTCTGTAGAGGTATGAGGGCATGTAGCCTGATTTACGACAGCCTTTTCCTTCTTAGTCTTTGTGATTGTGCCACACTTCTTGCACGTACGCATCTCTATGTATGCGTTGCTTCCAGATTTGCTAAACTCTCTGCAGCCTCCCCGGCATTTACGGGGGTTGTCAGACGAGCTAGTGGCAATCTGTTCCTCAGAGCGGTATGGCTCTGGTGGCGGCACAAAACGCAAGTTTCACGACGCTGATTGGGGTATCATCCCTCACGTCAAAGTTATCTGTCACCCAATCCAAGAAATGGGCCAACAGGGCTGAGGGGGCCTTCTGAGTGCGTCCCCAGATTACATACCCAGGGTACGTGTAAAGCACTCGCTCATAGGTTAAGCCCTTGTGTTGTCCAAATGTAAAAATGGTATCAGATCCCTCAGGCGGGCTATCCCGCATGATGGCCGCGGCGGCAGTGCGCCGGATTTGAGGGGTAAACACACCTTGGCCTTGGCCTTTGCCAGACTTAGAGCTGGGCAACAGGTTCGCGGGGCAGCCCTCAAGCCTGCCTGCACTGGCATTCGAAAGATGGACTACCTCCGTGTCATCTTCCTCTACCGTGGCAAAGTAAGCCTGCGGCGCACCAGCCGTAGCCTTAGCGGTTGAGGGTGCTCCTCCGGACGGTGCCGGGGCCGAGGGGCCTTTCTTACCCTTCCCGCCGGAGAACTTGCACTCCGCATCGCCGGCCCAGTGGCCTATCACACCGCACTTAAGGCAGCGGCTCTTAGACTTAAGCTCAGCTAGTTTCGCCTTACGATCTGCTATAGTAAGGTTACTGCGCACTAGCTTGCCTCCGGATTTTCCGGGTTTGCCTTTGCCTTTGCCTTTCCCTTTTCCTTTGGCTTGCACAAAGGCTGTTTGGGCGGCATACGCAAGTTGCACTGACTCAGCATATGAGTCGTCAAGATCATCGATTTCTGCTTCATGTGATACTGCCGCATAGGCGTTGAGCTGAACTGCTAAATCTTCGTCATCTGTCCACTCACCATCATCAGCTCCACCTCCGGACACTGTGGCCGGGTATGCTTCTTCGTCGTAGCCATGGTCCGGACCTTCGTATCCGAGGTATTCGGGATGGCTATCGTGAACAGCGTTATACGCCTCAGGGTCATGGCCCAAGTATCCAAACTTTGGATATTGGGGACGCTGATCGTACCTTCTCCAGGGTTTTCCTGGGTTTGCGGAGTCCTTGGTAAGCAGTCGTTCTCTCATGTGCACTACCGAATGGTGTTGCACGAGAACTCGAGCGTATTCTGCAACACTATGTGCGCGGGCTGCGGTTTTCACCATGAGTTGCTCATTTCTCTCCAAACCCGATAACTCGACAAGGAGGTTCGCCCTCATAGCTTCAGACAACCTGATGTCAGGATCAAGTTCACAGAGGGTCGACCACCACCGCTTTCGGCGGGCTATGTATGAGAGCATCGGTTCACCTTGTTGCTTGAACAAATGCCCGTGCAACAGCTGGCCTTGGCGAAACAACTCCGATGCCTCTTCGCTTTGCAAAGGAAATGCTTGTCTTCGGATTTCCTCCACCAGATGGTCTATGCCATCGTGCTGCAAAAGGCGGTCGAGCCCTATGTCTCGGGCTATGCAGAAAGCATCACCACGCAAACCCTCTAGGATTTTCTGAACACAATCGCTCGGGCCTCTGGAACCCTTGAACACCCCAGAGCTGTTTTCAGGCTTTTCGACCCACAGCACAGTGCTTGAAGTTCCTGAGGACTTTGTGAACCATCGAGCGGGTCAGTTGCTGAGTTTTCCTTGTCGGCTTGCCCACAAGCAGCGCCATGCTGCAGGCAGCACTGTCTGAGTTTTTCTGGCTTGCTTGAGGCGCCGCCGCAATGCATCCCAACAAGGATGCAAGGCTCACAAGGCTTTCGGGAAGCTGCAGCGTTAGTATGTCGTATGTCAGTTCGGATACGTTCTCTTGCAGGCATGTTTCTGTGTTCCTGAAGACGTGGAGTTTGGCGACTGGGTGAAGGCTCGGTGAAAGTGTCGCTGTCGATCACAGAATGGCTGATCGAAATGGAACCCAGGCAGAGATTGACTGCAACTTAGAGCAGGAAGGAGAGACGGACTGCGGAAGCTGGACTGTGTCCCGAAGGCTCGCAGTCTTCAGTCCACACGTGCAACTGCAGCGCAAGTGGAGATCATGGGATTCCTGGATTTGTGGGGGTTTGCAGTATTAGGGGTACACCTTATTGGGGTCCTTGTTATAAGGGGGTTCCTACTTTTCACGGGGTCTAAATTGCGGGTCCCCCCCTCCTTTCGTAATCCGCCATTTTTGGGATCTCTTCTAGCCCCAGGATGCCCAAAGATCTCGACGAACATCTGGAGCGAATGGATGACGGCTCTTGCCGATACATGCCGCTGGCGTTTGTCTGCAGTGCTAGCCTTAGTTCAGCAAAGGTTCTTTAGGATCCCTGGCACGGCTGCACCAGTCGTTCGGAGTTTTCCGCACGAACCATACTGGCGCGAACCTTGCTGGGCTTCATGAACACAGTCACCCAAGTAGACCGGTCCACCTCTACTACTGTGCAATTTGCCTGTTGTTATCAGAACCGTGTTGTCACCTTCCTAGTTGCGGTACCAAATGTAGTACTTGAATTAGCATGCCTGTGAAACCACACATGCCTGAGCTCTGTGTTGACCGCGTACTGACGCAGCCGGCTTGAGGAACCTTAAACCACTTCCCCCGCCCTCCCCCGATTAGACCTCTCTCTCCCCAGAAATCCGGAAGTTCATCCTCAACAAGTCAGTCACACCACTGGTAACCCAGGATCTCATTAGGTTCTCATGAGTGTGATGAAGCCTGATATGATAAATCTGACCATCGTGATTCCGGAGCGTAGCAACTAGTCGACGGCTCACGCGCGCAAATTTCGTGGGTTTATTTATTGACGTCTGGGCTGGGTGCACCTGTCCCAGGCGTCGTTTGAACGCCTGCAGTACACCCAGAGGCCTATTATCCGCGCACCTGACCCCCACGAAGGATGCCGCCTGCAACAGCACCCGTCCAACATCCCCATCCTCAACCCGTCCTCAACCTGGCATGCCTTGTGCAGCTGTGAGGTTCGAGCGCCCATTTGAGTCGGAGCTCTGCATGCTGCCTTCTTTTTGCTGCCGACGAGCTGCCAGTGAATCTTTCCGAGGCGACGCAGACCAGTGATGACCCCGCGTCCTACCTTGGGGACCAAATGAAGCCGAAAATGGTTTCTGGTTCATATATACCTTAGTAGGAGTTCTAGTTGTATAGGGTATCTAGATGTTGCCGAGCAAAAAAGGTGAAAGCCCAGCGTGCAGATTCCCGTAAGAGGTCGCCAGGATCATCCGTCTGTCTTTTTCGCGTGATCGATGTTTCGTATCTATCGTCTGCCGGCGGGGGTTTTGCCATTGTGGGGGGTGGGGGGTGGAAGACGTCACATGTTCGTTGGACGTGGCCTGCATGATGTATTCGCAGTAGTTGCAACTAACAATTGTAGCACCTGGCAGTACCTTAGGGACCAAAAGAGCCCTAAGAGGGTTTATGGTTCATATAGTATGCATGGGTATATGACCCCAATTTTAGGGTCTTTTGGTCCCCAAGGTACTGCTGCTGTAGCGATAGGTTTCCTGGCAATTCTCCAGCAAGGCGGATGCAGAATGCAGCGGCGCTTGCCAACGACAGGGATTGCTGGACCTGACATTTTGCAAGTCACCTGTCGCGCAGCAAGTGCGGGTCATTATTGTGATGTTCAAGCAATCAGACATCACCTCTGCATGTCAAAGTCGCACGAATTGAAAAATCATTGATTACTAACGAACTGCGGTTCTCACGGCGCATGTCTGTGATCGAGCCCTACCACTGTTATGGTCCAACAATATAGTCCAGGCATCCATTTCCCAGAGTGCCTGTACTACGCTTTTCTACTTCATGACGAACTTAGCACGCTATACAAGTCAATACAAGATCTGACTTGTTGAAAAAATAGTGCGCTTGGCTATGTCACATGTGCTATATTTACTCGACCACATGACACTCCACATGTGACCACGCAGAATCATTACATGCAACTGCTATGCTGGTGCCTTTCTTCCACGTTTCAAAGAGTAGCCTTTCTCACAGAAACAAAAGTGTCCGCATTGTTGCTCGTTGTCATGGTGCAAACCCATGGTTTCAAAACCGACATGCTCAATTGTGGCATTCACACGCGCAAGTCACAGGTGCGAACACAACATGAGGTCCGTCAGCTTCGCCACTTCTATTGGTGAACAATTATGATTCACGTGCTATTTAGCAGCTGCGTGTGGCATGGCTATCGCCAGGGCGTGTCATTTGAGTTGCTTCGGCAGTCCTGTTTGTGGTCTAATCTTCTATGAGGATAGGGAGGGTTCTCAGAAGGGTACTTCTCAGTGTGTTTAACCCTATTCAACAATATTCAGAAATGTTTGCATTTCTGCTTAAATATTCGGAAATATTCAGTTTTCTTCGGTAAACTTCCATAATATTCTTCATTCTTCCAGGTTCTTCACCATTATTCTTAGATCTTCGTAAATCTTCGAAATTATTCGAAACTATTCGAAATTATTCCAAAATATTCCAAATTATTCGTTGTATCTGCGGAGAACTTGAAACACTTTTCTAGACCATTCTTCTCAGATCTTCGTAAATCTTCGAAATTCTTCGAAATTATTCCAAATTATTCGTTGTATCTGCGGAGAACTTCAAACACTTTTCTAGACCATTCTTGTTCTTAGCATGGGCTTGACCTTGCTTGCTTTGTCGTTGTCCTTAGTCCGTCCTTACCCACGCAGAACATGCGAGACACCGTTGGCCGGGTGTCGGGACTGAAGTGCCATACGTTCCTGCTTTTGGCCAACCCACTTCGGTGGATGACAGCAGAGCACATGGGCTAATGCGTCTGCTGGGCAGGATCCTGTGCTCACCCGTTCGGCAACCCTCTCCCCCTGACCGGCGGTCACAAATAGGGGTGCTTGCTTCCCGAGCGGGGACAGCCCAGTGCCTTGGCGCCCACTTGGGGTGGAACTGGGCGAGGGTTGCACAGTGCCTTCAGATTGCAGGGGAGGCCGCAAGAGAGACAAAGACAAGGAAAGAGAGAAAGAGAGAGAGAGAGGGTCCCTTTAAGGAGCCCCACTAACTACTTACTGTTCCCCCAGCTGAAACCGCCAGCTGTGCTCAGTCAGGTCAGGCTCAGACGAGTTTTTAGGCGGCCGGAACTGCCTCCTTGAAAACTCTGGTGTTCAATGGCATTTTCTCACTCTTGATTGATGGCTGCAATGCAGGGGCCTTATTGACTAGACTAGGGCTTGGGGCTCCTATACAATATGCGTGGAACTTTGTCTGAAATCAGCAGTCTGAAATCAGCCGTCTGAAATCAGCTTCGTCTGAAATCAGCAGTCTGAAATCAGCCGTCTGAAATCAGCTTCGTCTGAAATCAGCAGTCTGAAATCAGCCGTCTGAAATCAGCTTCGTCTGAAATCAGCAGTCTGAAATCAGCCGTCTGAAATCAGCTTCGTCTGAAATCAGCAGTCTGAAATCAGCAATCTGAAATCTGAAATCAGCATAGCCATGATGCCTGGCACTCCTGAGTGGCCAGCCTGTGCGTTCTCGTCCTGGTACAAGGAAAACAAGAGCTGTGCCCGGATCCTCAGAGGGGTTTAAAGGGGTTTCGGTCTGTGTTCAGTCAGGCTCGATGGCTGCAATGTAGGGGCCTTATTGACTAGACTAGGGCTTGGGGCTCCTATACAACATGCTTGGAACAAGGAACCCGAAGGAATAGTATTGGTAGTTATCTAGGCTTCTATAGTAACCTTAAACCCTCGCAGCCATGGGCAAGCGCAAGCACGCTCGGGACAAGCGGCTGCCGGAGTACTTGAGATGCAATTGAATCATTGTCATTTGTGTTTGATTTTGAGAGTCAGGGAGGACGGCTCACGCAGAAATACCGATGAATGAAATCATCATCTGAGGCACCTGAGGCCCAGCGAGTTCGGGCTACGCTATTATGATATGGCGCCGATGGGAGGGCAAGCGTCGTCGTCGATGTCGGGGATGGGCCCCCAGATGATGGCGGGGCAGGCTGCCATGCAGCCGATTATGTTTCGCCAGGCTGGCGTCGTGCAACCCATGGGGTCCCAGATGCTAGGCCAGGCCGCCATGCCACCCACGGGGATGGGATCCCACATGCTGCCGGGTATGAGTTCGCAGATGGGGCAGCAGCAGCAGCAGCTCGTCCCAGTCCAGCAGGGGGGCAACGGACAGCAAGGGGAGGTGGAAAGCAGCAGCAGTGAGTCGGTGGATCCATTTGATGATCTGCTGTCCACTGATAAGCCGCTCGCTTTAACTTAACTGTTTTGACTGAGTTGTGTTTCGTTCATGAGCATGCCAGGGGAAACCTTACTTTTAGCGGATGTCACATGCTCTTGTTTTTGGGTCCTGCTTTCAGGAGTGAGTCATCGGCACCAAGAAAGAAGAGGAAGTCAAGAGGCAGATCGCAGGAGAAGAAATCCAAAAAGGATAAGAAGAAGAAGGAGCAGACTCAGAAGGACAAAAGCAAAGGCAAAAAAAAGAGGAAAGGAAATCAGAAGCCTTCGTCCAAGAAAGGCTGTGCTTGAGTGCTGGCATCATGTGAATTTTCTGCTCTGGACTGCCTAGTGAGCTACATTCCCCTGGTCCTTGATTCTGTGATGCAGCCCACCAGATGGCAAGAAGAAGAAAGTATCCTCATCCGGTTCCTCGAGACCGAGAAGTCCCTCGAGTGATTCCGATGATGCCTGTAGCCTCTTGTCTGTCATGCTGTCATAGGTCATGGCTGTTTTGGTTCAGGCATGAGCATTTTGTGTTAAACTTGTGAAGATGTGATTGACTCTGAGGTGAGGAGCTGGACAAGAGGCCGGTGCCGAAGACTTGCCTGGCCCTGTGGAAGAAATCTTCGAAGACAAACACGTACCCAAGGCCAGATGAGGGAGATATTGAAATCAGGAGTGATTTGCAAGAGTGCAAAATCTGGCCAGGCGAGATGCCCTACGGCTCCTGACCCATCTTGATGAGGAGCGCTATGCCCCAGGCTTGGGCGCATTATTCGCAGTGTTGCTCTCTTGTTTTGTGCACGTGCTATGTTGTGTAATCTCCATTTTGAAACATGTTCCAAGTCAACCATGCAAGTGGCAAATATACGCTACAGCCGCTAAAGAGATCCATTCCGGGTTACTGCTGCTGGCAGGTATCAGGCACCAACTCAGCGATGTACATCTGGGCATGTGTTTTTGGTTGAGCTGTGGTTTACCACCAAGCATGCGAGTACGTGACCTCCGGGCTCGCATCAGAGGTGAGCTGAGCCTCGGTCCATTCTCGGTGTGTTCACTGTCCATGTTCAGTGGAATCATGTTCTGCCTGGTTCTGGGCTACCTGTGCAAACGATATGTGTTTGACTGAGGAAGGCCAAAGTCAAGGATGCCCGGGAGCGGTATTTGGCCAGGGTCGGCCTGGACCGCATGCAAGAAGTGAAGGCAGACTTCTCGAACTTGGCCACTTGTCGCTGAACATTGTCGAATTAAAGTAGCTTTGTCCTATTCGTCCTATTCCTCCTTACTCTGCTGCTGTGTTGAATCAGGAAGAAATTGCCGAGAAATATGGCTGGCAAGATGCCTACCTTGGCAAGACCTTGAGCCAGGCAGGTTTTTTATGTTCTTCGCGCGACAGCCATTGTACATGTCAGTTTCAAGTATCGTATACCAGGAGGGCGGAGGCTTTAAGCCTGACATGAGACAGACTTACTGGGTGGAAACCGACAAGTCGGGGAATGGCTGGTTGAGATTTAAAGAAGGACTGAAGTTGATTTGACCGGTTTCGCCTTGCATACGTCCTTGTTGCTGACCTCCTTCTTTTTGCTTGGGTGGTCGTTGTCAGGAGGAGATCCAAAGCTTGTCATTCCTGCTGGAGTTCCTGCCTGCAGGATTTATCGACAGGGCAAGCCTCTCTGCAGCAGTGTGTTCTTTGACAACTTCATTTTGTTGTTTCAGTTTGCTTCTGAGGTTTATGCTTCAAGGGCCGGGCCCGAAGTTCCAGCTGCTCGATTGCCAGGCCATCTTCGAGAAGGAGGACTCGCATCAAGAATGGATTCAAGCTCTGGCATCTTGATTATTTAGTTTCTTTTGGCGAGGGCTGTACCCCGTTTCACTGCCATGGAAGTTCTGGCTGAGGTGGAGGCTGCTAAGCTCAACAGCCGCGAAAGTTGGGTGGAAGGAGTCAATCAACTGATGATCCCGGCCACGTTCGAGGCCAAGGATCCTACCACGGAAGACGACAAGCAGAAGAGGCTAGCTGGATCTTTGTTTGCACCATGCCCACCTTGTTGCAGCAGGTTAGTGGTATGCTTTTCTTAGCAGTCACGAAATACCTTGGCTCGATCGATACAGTACTTCCCAAGGACTGGGTGGTGCACTGGGCCTGCTGCCGGCCAAGGTCGATGTCCCAACTCTGGTGAGGTTTTGTTGGCCTAAATCCTGATGCCTAAACCCAAACCCTCAAAACCCTAATGCCTAAACCCAAAACCAAAACCCTAAGCCCTAACCGCTAACCCTTAAATCCTAAGCCCTAAACCCTAACCCCTAAACCTTCTTTAACATTGCGAGGTGGAAAGCAGGGAGCCGCGAGGCATCGAATTGTCGCCAGCAAAACAGGCACTTGGAACCATTGGCTTCTTCCTTAGCCTGCTTCAATTTAAACCCTCCCCGCAGGAGAAGCTGAAGGCGGCAACATCCAAGCTCCAGGTGCATATCACATGAGGGAAGCAGAGACACCTCATTCTGGTTTCTTGTCTGGATCTGAATTGCAGAACGAGCTGCTCGTACAGCAAAAAATTGAGATGCTGGAAGCAGCTCTTCGAGAGGCCAAGGCCAGTCCGGTCATTCATGTGGTTATTTGTTGGCTGCCTGTTGCTGCCAATTGGCTTTGTCAGGAAAAACAGTCACAAGGTCACCAGGCATCGGCATCGGTGCCAGGGCAGGTGCATCCTTTTTTTCTGTCTGCATGCACAAGAGTCTTGAACAATTGAAGGCCGCAACCGAAGTTGAGAAGCAGAAGCAAGTCGAAGAGGCTGGACGACGGTTTGAAGAACTGCATAAGCCTTGAACCCCCATTAGACTCATGAAGCCTTGCTCTTTGTGTAATGTCCAAGAATCTTGAAAAATTGAAGGCCGCAGCCAAAGCTGAAAAGCAGAAGCAACTCGAAGAGGCTCGACGAAGGTTTGAAGCAGTGTTGAGACTCATGAAGCCCTGCCCTTTGTGTAATGTCCAAGAATGTTGAAAAATTGAAGGCCGCAGCCGAAGCTGAAAAGCAGAAGCAACTCGAAGAGGCTCGACGAAGGTTTGAAGCAGTGTTGAGACTCATGAAGCCCTGCTCTTTGTGTAATGTCCAAGAATCTTGAAAAATTGAAGGCCAGAGCCGAAGCTGAGAAGCAGAAGCAGCTCGAAGAGGCCGGACAAAGGCTTGAAATCAAAGACTATCAACCTTGAACCCTTGTTTGACTGGAACCCAGCACCACCCCCAAGACAAGAAGAAGAGCAGGAGGCAAAGGTTCTGGGTTGAGGGTTTAGGTTTATTTCGGATTAAGGCTCGTAGGGCTTAAGGTAGACCCTAATTCCCAAAACGTCGGGTGGCATTCGGATCATTCAGTAAGCATCCCTTCCAGATATCCCAAAGGACACCCGAAAGTACAAAAACTTTATCCCGAAACTGTTAATTTTGGAGGTCTTCTATGTCTATAATTATAAGCGAATCTATTGGGCCCGTGCAGAGAATCCCTGCAGACGCAGCAAGCAAGGCTTTGCAAGAATCCACGCAGCTTGTAGTGGCTGGTAAGACTGACCGGACTATAAGTTACCTAAATGAGGCCTTTAATTCGGACGGGTGTTCAGACTCATTTACCCTACTACCAGACAAAGCGATGGAGCGCGGAGTCGGCTTGCTCAGAGACGGAGTGCCGCAACAGGGTCTTGTGATCCGACAACTCAGACAGACAGAAGGCCATGAAGCGGGGCATGCGCGACATTATGGCCGACAAGATATGGAAGATGTGGCCATGACTGTGGGCGCTTGAATCTGAAGGGCCGTCTTCACGACTTCTTCTACCACGATGCCTGACTGCTACGACGCTTGGCCCGGGCCGAGGCGCAAGACGCAAGGACCGGCGCCACGTACCCACGGGCCAATCCTTTCACGCCTCTCCTCCTACTCACGGAGAAAGACGATGAGCGTGTCGACCTGAAGCTCAAGGCTCGTTCTTCCTCTTCTTCCCTTTGTTGCTTCATTGCATTGCTGCTGGAATCACTGCTCCCTACTAGTGCTGCATCTTAAAGGGGTGTCGGAAAGGCGTTTTTAGTGCTCGCCCTAGTGCGGCCCAGGTGCACAGATGCTGCCGCACGCTCATCGCGGTTGGGTTTAGGTCCCTAAGAACCTTAACCCGCAGTGGAATCGCATTGGAAAGCAGATTGCATGCGGTTTCCCTAGGCTGCCGCTTGCCTGCTTACTCGTTCTTCCATCCGAGTCCTTTCTCGACTCTCGTCAACATGAAGCCCTCGGAGGTTCCAAGCCAGGATTTGCAGGTACTGCTGGCTCCGTACTGTGACCTAAGTCCAAAGCAATCCTATGAATGTAAGTCGCTCTCGAAGTGTTGAAGCCATGATGGCCTGTATGTATGTTCATAGACCACAGCCGACGAGCAGAACGTAAGTCCCGACCGAACCCTTGGTGTCGCGGTAAGTTGTCCTCCAGTGAATAAACTCGGTTCTATCCTAATTCCAAAGCCATCCCATGAATGTAAGTTGCCCCCCCCCTCGAAGTGTTGAAGCCATGATGAGCGTTGTCGTCCTCCTCGGTCTGTATGTATGTTCATAGACCACAGCCGACGAGCAGAACGCGAGTCCCGACCGAACCCTTGGTGTCGCGGTAAGTTGTACCCCAGTGAATTGAATAAACCCGGCATCATGCTCTCGTCTAGACCTGTGAATCTTCTACATAATAAGCAGACCCCTCAGCCATGATGCAGGGTAGCAAACAAACCCGACATCATCCTCGATCTTTAATCGCAGAAGAAGAAAGCCGAGGAGGAGAGAGTCATCTTGGAGGCAAGCATGGGCCATGCCACAATCACCTGGTTTTGGAAAGACAAAACCACAATAGTTGTTGTGCACTCTGTGGGGATTTGCTGCTGGCAGGCAGCCAAAGAGAAGGCACAGGCAAGGGGCCTGCCTGCTTTCAAAACAGTTTCTGGAGATCAGAGTTCTACCCTTTGGCAGATGCAGATCCAGCTTCAGCAACAGCAGGCTCCTGCATGGTATTATTATTAGTTAGGGTTAATCCCGTCGCCTAGAGGACGAAGCCAAGAAGAAACGCACAAGTTTGAATCTTTTTGTGGTTTAGGGTTTGGGCCAGGGTACTTGGGCAGGGCTTAATGAATTCTTTGGCTTTAGGGCCAGGGGTATAAGGCTTAGGTGTTTTACGGCAAAACCTTAAACTCAAAACCCAGCCGGGCGGTTTTGGAGGCTAAGGTTGCAGTTGGGATCAACGGGGAGGGCCAGCACGAATGAGGCAAGTTCAGTGATTCCGGTTGTTGTTATTTTGGGTGGGTTGTTTCAAAGTCCTTGTACGCATTGGCTGCCTTTAACGGGCTATGTCAGATTTGCTAGCTGGCTCAATGGGTGCATGCTGGCTGGCGGATTAACCAAGCCGACTTTTGGCTGTCAGTTGCAACACGGCAATATAAGCGAATTCAAGCAGCAGGATTGCAAAGCTTCCCAGACTACAAACCGATTCCAATCCATTGCCTTGCAAGCAAGGGTTCTGAAAACTGTGATGCATTGCTCGAGCCGTTGCGCCAATGGCTTGTGAGAGGCAGGGCGAACTGTGAACTTTTCGGTAGGGTTCGTCCAGCTAGCATCCTGGGATTTCCTGTTAAACCAGGCGAGTGTGGCTTTGGAGTCTGCGATTCGGCTGGGAGCTTGAATCCGATTGCGAGCATGCAGCAGGGCAGTGGCAAATTTGAGTAAGGCAGGCATGACACTTGTCAGTTCTGTTAACACAATTATGTCAAAACACTGGCTATCGATTTGTGCGGGTTGCAATTAGTATGCATTCACTTGAGGCGACACTGATGAAGCCAAAAGGTGCAGGTGCATTGGCATTCTTCGATGTCGGCTCTTCCTGTCATTGGGATTCAAGCAATCGTCAGCTGGGGTTCGGTGTCGCATTCTTTTGCTGCGATAGTCCTAATTCACGTCGGCGCAGTGAGACGCACAATTCAAAGTTTCATTGTGTGTGTTTGTGTCCGATGCCAGTCCAGATGTGACGAACTACTCGGTCACGGAGGCCCGGATTTCGAGGAAGCAGCATTCAACAGTCGAAGGGTGTTGAGGGTCTGGGGCTTTGGCGGTTCAAGATGGTGTTGGTTTAGGGCGTTTTGGGGTTTTTCGGATGTTGGGGGCTGTGGGGTTCTTTTTGCCTGTCTGTGTTTGTGTGCATTGTGTGCTTCCGTGCCCTTGCATCCCAGACCGCCCCCACTGACTGCCCCGTACCCTCCCCCAGGTCCTGACCTTTGTTGACTTTCAAGTCTGAAATCAGCGTTATGGGAACTCAAGTTGTCAGAGAGCAACCTTTTCTTTCTCGGCTCGTGAGCTTAGTTTGAAATCAGCAGTCTGAAATCAGCTTCGTCTGAAATCAGCAGTCTGAAATCAGCATTTGCAGTGCTCAAGCTTATTATAAACGTCTCAGTGACCAATCATGTCGTCCAGTGCTCGTCGTACTCTTCGTTATGAACCGGGCTCGAGGCGAGCCAGAGATGACTATTTGGAGGATGTTGTACAAACGACAGCTGCCGATGCCCTTGCGGCTTTACGCACCAGTCATGTTCATCCGCAAGACCTTATCCGCGTGATGCTTCGCATCGTCGAAATTCTACGTGAATCCCCGGAGTATCAGCAAAGGTGGTCACCATGCTC
Source organism: Symbiodinium sp. CCMP2592 (assembly GCA_905221615.1). NCBI lineage: Eukaryota > Dinophyceae > Suessiales > Symbiodiniaceae > Symbiodinium > Symbiodinium sp. CCMP2592. The sequence continues at coordinate 59,482 of CAJNDT010001273.1, forward strand.
GGGAATGTGCTCTTACCCGAACTGTGGCCGCGTATGTGCTCGAGCAGACGAAGGTCACAATCATTGTCGATGCTATTACCATCAGGTCAATGACCGCAGTGAGCACGCGACGAAGAAGCGTAGACTTCATTAGACAATTTGCTGCTGTGCTGATCGGGAAGAGTCGGGATCGAACAAGGCAGGTGTGCAGGTTTGACCATGTTTTCATTTGTTTTTGTACGGTTGCTGCAATCAGTTTGAGCATGTCCATCAGAGTTTGTGCATTGAGCAGTCATGTATATTGACCTCCACATCAAGAAGGTGGGATTGCAGAAAGCCTCCTCAGTTGTGTGCCCTTTCATTTGTGCATGTGGATTATTGGGGGAGTAAGTGAAGTCATCATGATTGAACCATCATGATTGAACCAAGCAAAGCCTGAAAACATGGCCCATCGATTCTTTAGGTTTTAGTTTGGCGGCATGGATACCTCTGCTGAGTCTACTGTTCAGATTGCACTTTTGAGTGGCAGGGCCACCACGGTTGCAGTTGGGCAGGACGAGTCGTTGGAATCAGTGAAGAAGCGTGCACAGACGGCACTTGGAGTACGAACCGGCAGGCTGATTGACACTACTGGTGCGTTGGCCAAGCGAGCCAAACTTCAGAACGGTGATGTACTGACCTTACATATTTCCCAGACAGCCATTCAGAGCACCGAAAGAGCTTTTGCTGCCATTCTGGGTGACAGTTCCGTCGCTTGCTATGGCCATCGTGAGTATGGCGGGGATTCGACGGCTGTGCAGGATCAACTTGTCAACGTTCAGCATGTGCAAGCCACTGAACGGGCTTTTGCAGCCATTCGCGGTGATGGCACTGTCGTGACTTGGGGAGACCGTGACTTCGGTGGTGACAGCAGCGCTGTTCGGGACCAGCTGAAGAATGTGCAATGCATTCAAGCTAACCACGTGGCGTTTGCAGCCATTACTGCTGACGGTTCTGTTGTGACTTGGGGCTCTGTCCAGGATGGTGGGGACAGCAGTGCCGTGCAGGCCCAACTTCGGAATGTGCAGAAGATCCAAGCTACCGAGACCGGTTTTGCTGCCATCCTTGGAGATGGCTCTGTCGTCGCCTGGGGCTATGTGGGCCAAGGCGGCGACAACACCGCCGTGCAGCATCAGCTGAAGAACGTCAGGGATCTCCAAAGCACGATGGAAGCCTATGCAGCTATTCTTGACGATGGATCTGTTGTTACCTGGGGCAATGTGGACACCGGCGGCGACTGCAGCGATGTGCAAGATCAGCTGAAAAATGTGCAATGCATCCAAGCTTCCAGCGGGGCCTTTGCTGCCATTCTGGCGGACAGATCCGTTGTCGCTTGGGGCGATCGAGGGTTTGGAGGCGACAGCGGCAGTGTGCAGTACAAGCTTACGAATGTGCGTGAGATCCAAGCCTCATTTGCTGCTTTTGCAGCCATACATTTTGATGGATCAGTCACGACGTGGGGAGCTTCGCGACACGGTGGATGCAGCAACCGCCTAGAGTTGTCCGGAGTCGATAGCATTGCAGGTTACCCGTCTGGCTTTGTCGCACTGTCTGATGGTGCTCCCTTTCCTTGGGGGTTCAAGATGAACGACGAGCTCGAGGCCAGGAAGAAAGTGAAGCAGATTCAAGCCACTGATCGTGCCATTGCTGCCATTCTTGAAGACGGTTCTTTGCAGGTTTGGACTACTGCTGGCAACCCGCGCTGTGCCTCGCAGGATCAGCTGCAGAATGTGCAGCATATCCAAGCTTGTGCTGACGAAGGCGGATTTGCTGCTGTGTTGGCCGATGGAACTGTGGTCGCTTGGGGTGGAGATGACTTTTGACCCCAGCTGCTGCTTCGCGAAAATGATGGAAAGCCTCGCCAGCTAAGCTTCGCCCCGAATTCTGAGATCAGCAGTCTGAAATCAGCAGTCTGAAACCAGCAGTCTGAAATCAGCTTCGTCTGAAATCAGCAGTCTGAAATCAGCAGTCTGAAATCAGCAGTCTGCATTTCTGTCATTGCAGTGGAGCAAAGCTGAGTACGAAGTTTGCTCAGCACATGCTTCAATGGATGGCCACCTGTTCTTCTTCTTTTTATTATTTTCATCATCTTTATTGTTAGTACTATTCATTAAGGTGCCTGCATCATAGAGCCATCAAGTATCGTTGATGCCGAAGCCTCACTTCTTCGGCACGGTGTGGCTGTGATTGCCGTCCCGGATGCACGGCACGCTTGCGAGTGAGGGCAAAAGAGGGATCTGATTGGCACTGTCTGCCAATCCCGTAGGCTCCATGCATGCAAGGCTTTTACCATGCACACTGGCCAGAGGCAGGCTGTTTTTCTTGCAGTTAGTCTGGAGCTGGCATTTCGAGTTGTGCTGCACAGAGTGCCGGCAGCCGCAGGCATCAAGCTCCGTTCCAAGTCATGTTGCAAGGGCAAGCTGTAATGCATGATCGAGAATGCAGGCAGACTCGCAGTGCTTTGCAGAATCAGCCTTATAGAAAGGTTTTAGCGATGGAGGGCCAAGACAATGCACTCGTCTCCAAGAGATTCTGCCGTGGCTATGGAGGAGCGCTGGCATAGTGGACCATTGCGAGAGGCTGAAGGCAAAGTCGAGGTCTGGCAGATCGTCGATGGCGAGGAGTCGTGCCTTATGGGAATCGGTGAAGGGATGTCAGTGTCGGAGATGATCAAGGCTGCAGAGAGCCCGGGATGTGGGAGCACCAAGCTCCGTGCGACGGCTGTCGCTGTCCACGTCACGGACACGGGAGTCCCCGTGACGCCAACGGGCTCCGATGACGGGGGTGACACGAAGAAAGACGACGACAAGAAGAAGGACGATGACACCGACCCAGATGATGACAATAAGAAGAAGGACGATGACAGCGATGATCCCTCCGAGAGTCCCCCAAAGAAGAGGAGGAAGGACGATAACAGGAAGAAAGATGATGACGAGAAGAAGGACAAGGCCAGCAAGGACAGCCAGATTGAGGCCAGATTGTGTGCCGTGGAGGCTTCATTGGGGGTGCTGGAGTATCAGGTGGCTCAGTTTTACCGGCTTTTGGAGGATGTCAAGAACAAGGACGATGAGTCCGTGAAGAAAGACGACGACAAGAAAAAGGAAGATGACAGGCAGAAAGACGACGACAAGAAGAGGGTCGATGATTTCTTCGGGTTCATATTCATGACTGAGACGGAACATGGGAACGCAGCAGCTCACACGCCATCCGATGTTTCACATTGACACGAGGGGTGAGTTTCTGTCGTGTGTGCGGGGTTTGTTACATATAGGCTAGGGGTCGCAGCCCATATATCCTAGGCATAGGCCGGGTTGGGTTAGCGTTTCCAAACAACTGAGCACTTTCAGCACACACGGCCGCTCGAGAAGTTTAAAGTACGGCTGCTGCGCTCTGGGTTTACCCTCCCCGCCCTTACGGTTGCTTCGCCCCCCTGTCGATTCAGGGCTGCCCTAACCCCCTTCGGCCCCCTGGTCGTAGGAGTGCCTGTCGAGTGCCCTGTGTGCCCGCACCCTCCCCAAACTGCCGAACCTTAAAACCCAGCCCGATCCGCCCCCCTCTCCCATAAGCCCGGAGCCTCCCGAAAGACCCTTCAAGCCCCAGAGCCTCAATCCCACTATGCCAGGCTGCATCATCGACTCCTGTCTCGGGGAATCCCGGCTGGGACGAACTTGAAGAGGCTCCTTGCTGGGATGTCGTCTGATCTAGATTTAAGCAGCTCGCCACAAACCCTGAGCCCAAAGCCGAAACCTTAATCTCTTTTAGGACAGGAATGAGCATCGTCCCTGGCCCAGATTGCTTCGAGGTGGAGCCGTGGAGCCTCGAGTCTTGGAGGGCTGCTGCTGCTGGCGATTTTTTGTCAGGCCCCAAGCCCCGAGTGTTGCATAAAAAGGTTTATCGGGAGAGCATCAGCCCAGGGGCCCATCAGGATCAATGGGGATTTGGCCGGGATGGGATTTTCCCGGGGATCGATCAGTTCAGTTCGACCTGGCTTGAGACTTTACTGTGTCCCGAAACAATTTAGACAGTAAGACTCTGTTAGACCATTCTCAGGAGACCCAGATCCCAACACACGGTCTGTCATTTTGCCTCTGGCTCGTTGAGTGGTGTCGGCAGACATGGTGCAGCAGGGAAACATTGCTTCATGTGAGGAGTTCGCAGAATCACGTAAGTGTAGGCATTCATGTTCAGTGATTCTAGTAGGATGTCTCTGTTTCCGAAAGATTCCAATGATGGCTTCCTGCTTCGTGTGCAGAGAGTGGCTCCCTGGGTGTTCGAGCCGCTCTTTCACGATGTCACGAGCTCCGTGTTTAACCGGGAGCGCTTTATTGATGTGCTGGAGATTGGCGCGCATGCAGTCTCGACTGGATGCACGCAGGTGTCATGGCTTTAGAGTTGCGGGTAGGACATGCCACTGTTCCTGTTTCGTTGGATTCACTCATTAGCCATCCTCTCAGGAAGGTTTGAGAACTGCCAGCTTGTGGAGCAACGAGCAGTCGCAGCACGAGAGCATTGTTCATGAACCTGGCCAGGATTTGTGCCGCTGTGCTGCATTTCCGGATTGTGGGAAGTAGTGACCAAGGGAGACGGGTAGTTGGTTTGAGACATTCATCCGAGGTTTCCAGATGTGCTCGAGATTGTTTCCCGGCGGGATATGCTTTTGCATGTGCCTCGCTGCACTAATTGATGTTGTCGTGCTTGGGCATCATGTGATCACTAGATCGATTTGCGACTTCGGCTGTTCCCTCTGAGGCCGTTTGCTTGGCCAGAAGCAAGGCGGCACGTCCGCAAAGTGGTGGAGACTTGCCTTATACTGATATTGCCTCGTGTGGTCCATGCCTTCTTTCACTGATTCGTCTCCCTACACTCAGGATTTCATCATTGAGCTGATTATCGTATGCGAAAATGTAGACGTTCGGATTGTGGTGCATATGCCATATGAATTCCTCGCGGACTTCAACAGGCGGAAGGACAGGGTCTAAGCCGGTGTATTCCTTGTAACTTGAAATATTGCACCTGCTTTCTGATGCAATTAGTTACAGTGCAGCATCCCGAGTCACGCCTGACCATCAGTTAGTTCTGACATCATGCGCCGCTCGTTTGCCGGATGCCGTAGTTCAAACAAATTCTTTGACACTTGGATAGCCATGTTGCGAATCACGAATCTTTCCGGTACCCATTTGGCAAACATTCCCCTGGTGGAGCTCAGCGATGTCAAAGCACTCAAGCAGCAATTGCACAAGCAGCATGGCCTGCCGCCACGCTTCAGACAAAGGATCCTTGACGAGGGAAAGGTGTTGGATGATGGTATCAAGCTGGAGTCCCCAGCGCTTGTGGAGGTTACCTCGAGCTCGGTAATGGATCTGCAGGTTTTGATCTTGGAGTTTTGCGAGGCTTCCGAAGAGCAGAAGGACCAGCTATGGGATGCGGCCGACGAGAATTTCGTGGCCGAGGCAGTGGGCGGGGTACTGAAAAAACCGTCTTTGAAGTGACATGCAGGAAGTCTAAGTCTAAGTTTAAGTTGTCTGGAAAACAAAGCCGTGGTGTGCTGTTTGCCATTGCTTGACTTCTCAGCCTGGTTCAACGGAACAAAAGGGTCGCAACTAGTCAGGTCGAAGATTTGTTGAAGCTCCCGATGAACCCGGATTTTGTCGACACTTATGAATCCATCACGCCATTGATGCAAGCCTCCAAAAACGGCTACCGGGCTGTGGCGCAACTGCTCCTGGAAGCCGGCGCTGATAAGGATTTCCAAGACGGCGCGGGGTGCACGGCATTGATGTGGGCATTGGAATGTGAGCAAGCTGAACCAGTTCTCCGGATGCTGTTGGAGGCAGGTGCAGAAACGGATATTCAAGACGATGGTGGGTGCACGGCGCTGATGCACGCTGCTCGCTGCGGTGAAGTTGAGTCTGTGTGGTTGCTCCTAGAGATGGGTGCCAATCCGGATCTCCGCGATGCACACGGACGCACGGCCCTAATTCTTGCAGTTTCCGCTGGTCGTAAACGAATTGTGGAGTCGCTCTTGGAGGGCCGTGCTGATCAAAATGTACGTGACAATGACGGCTGGACTGCGGCAACGCTGGCGCGGGACTTTGGTCACTGCAATCTCGCACAGTTGCTTCGATTCACTTACCAGACTCAGAGACAATCGTCCCGGAGTCGGAGTCCTACAGTTGCTCCTGGACGTCGGACTTGAAACCTCTTCTTTCCCCTCTTGTCTTGCATGGCTATCGTTATCGCAAGCACACAACAACTTGAGCTGTGCAAAACCTAACCGGCAACGACTAGAGGATTCATCCTGCGCTGCAAAGAAAAGTTGTGTGTCTGTCTGTGTGCTTGCATTGATGGCAGCGGGTCCTGCTAGATTGGAATGCGTCCGAGAGACTGTGTGTTTCTGCTTGGGGAAGACGGATTGCGAAAGCATGTTCGCATTTTCACACATGTGGAATTTGTCACGAGCAAGCACATGGACAATCATTTCGAGTGCCACAACCCGGAAGCCGCACAAACTAGCACATGTGGTTTGAAGCCGTGCGTGCTTGTGACTGAACAGTAGCCGTCCAGAGCAATGCATTTCGCCCCGATCGAACGAGGAGAGTGTTTCTTCAGAGGCGAGCTCCCCCCAATCTTGATCAAAACCGCTTGCGAAAAATTGGCCAAAGCGCCTGACCAGTGGAAACCAGCTGAGAGATGGAATGAAGTTTATGACGACGTGCCTTGGGAAATCATGGTTCGCTACCTGCGTTACTGGCCACGTATTAGCTCCCGCATTACAGGAGGCCTCAGGCTTCTTCGACGGTACCAAGGCCCCTTCCCGAAGTGTTATCAGGTGGGTGAAGGAGAAGAACCGCTGGAGTTGCCGGGCGTTTCTCTCGTTTGTGATTTTGTTTATGTTTGGAACGACGAAGATGAACAACAACGGCAGTTTGTCCTTCAGATGAAACCCCTCTCACTTGTTGCCATCCGTCTCGGTGGTCCGGAGGAACTTCCTGACCTTGATGCTGGAGCAATACCTTTGACCGACCAGCTTTGTGCAAAGTTGGGGATGAATTCCAAATGGCAATAATTAATGGATCTTGAGGCGGGAAGGCAGAGTGCCAGCAGCTGGGAAGGCAGAGTGCCAGACATTGTCGCGTCACCCAGCTGTACCCTGCTTCGCCTGCACGTGATTCGCTTGACAGTGTGGTCAACGCAGAAAAGCGCAACATCCAGCAGTTCGTAGCCACTTCACGTGATTTGTGCATCCCTAATACAATCAAACCCTAAAACTATGGCACTCTGCCTTCTAGCCCCAAACCCTAAATACTAAAGACCTGTGGACATTGATGCCAGCCATGCGAGAGGGAAAAAAAGACCCTGAAACTCTAACCCTAACCCTTTCATTACCCTCAAACCCTAACACTATGGCACTCTGCCTTCTAACCCCAAACCCTAAATATACTAAAGACCCTGAAACTCTAACCCTAACCCCTTCTTGCAGTAGGACTATCCCATTATCTTGGAAACATTCTGGCTGCACATTCTGTTTTTGCTGCACCGAAAATCTGCCATTCTGAGATCAGCAGTCTGAAATCAGCAGTCTGAAATCAGCAGTCTGAAATCAGCTTCGTCTGAAATCAGCAGTCTGAAATCAGCAGTCTGAAATCAGCCGTCTGCATTTCTGTCATTGCAGTGGAGCAAAGCTGAGTACGAAGTTTGCTCAGCACATGCTTCAATGGATGGCCACCTGTTCTTCTTCTTTTTATTATTTTCAGCATCTTTATTGTTAGTACTATTCATTAAGGTGCCTGCATCATAGAGCCATGAGTTGTTCTCAGTTTTGTTTGAGCACAGGACGTGTTCGATGAGCTGAAGTTGGTGAAGGAGTCGTTTGCCATGTCCTGCTTCGGGGCCCAGGTACAGCTTTCTGGACAGCCTCTTGGTGCATTGGAGTCGGTTTGCACTCGATTGAGATTGAGGTTTTGGGCCGGTCAGTGGTTGTCGCAGGAAAACTTTTGCAACCCACGTAGCCGGGCCGATGAGACGTTTCCAACTCTTCCTTCGGCATGTGCGTCCTCAACCTCTCAACTCCTGTTGCCGACTGCTTTCGGCTCAGGGTTGCAACTCGGCACAGGTAGGGCTCGTGGACAGGAAGCTGTCCGACTATGATGCCTATGAAGGTTGTGTCCGAGCTGTTCCCCGGGCCCGGGAGCAGCTGGCCCAAAATCTCGGGCTGCCAGAAGGAGCCTAAGCGAGTCGGCTGCCTTTGGAGTCCAACGTCAATTCACCACCAGCCTGTACAAGTTCAGTCTTTCAGCACGATGCCGTTTCCCGCAGGACCGATAGACAAGCAAGACCCATGTCCGAGAAAGCACTGGGTCAGGATGAGTGAGACCGAAGAAGCAGCCGCATGGAGGATCCTACAACCGCAGGTCTATGTGGACAACATCCTGACTCAGTTGTGTCCTGACTTGCCCGAGCAGTTTCTTCGATCGTTGTTGCCGGATCCAAGAGCCGACTTCACCGACAAAGACTGGAGATATGAATGTGTTCGTGCCCGAAGGCTTCTCAGGCTCTTATGGTGGCTTAACCATCCTTCTTCTCTCAAACAAATCGCAGCCCATTCAAGGACCCAGAGACAAGATAAGCGGACCGCTTTCGTGGCCTCCCTTGTACAGATGTGTTCCCACTTGCCCGAGGCATTCGTCCGATCTTGTTTGCCGGATCCTATGGCTGACGTCGGAAAGACGTGCTGGGAGAAAGCATTGTTTTCTGCTAGACGGCG
>CAJNDT010001274.1:0-67987 GCA_905221615.1 Symbiodinium sp. CCMP2592
GTTTGTCACGCGACACGAGGCCTTGGGTTGTAATGCTATAGCTCAGTGAATTCGCAAGTCGGCAGTCGGCCAATATTTCGGAAGGATCTTCCCGAAGATTACGAAGATGCTGAACTAGCTGTGGTCCCCGTCATGGAAATTTGTTCCTCTGCTGGGGGCTTGCTACTGCCAACTGGTCGTGCTGGTCTTTGTAGATGCATGCCTTCTGCGCTGTTTTTGGTGTAGTCTTGCTGAGGAGGCAGGCATCGTCGAGAGCTATTGGGTTATAGAGATCCCCCATCTTCGACTACTGAGCACCATGACTGAAGGCTGGCCGTTCATCCCGACATTCTCATCGTGATTTGCCAGCTTACAGCTGCAGGCAATGTGACCGACATCACCGACAAGCCATTCGTGCAGATTTGGCAAAGCCCGTGGCAGCTGGATTTGGCCACCGTCGGGGAGGCTGTTGGTTTTCTCGCATCTGCTATTTGCGTGTATCGGTTTGCATGTCCACTCAGATCATCGGTGAGCTGCGAACCAGCACACTTGGTGCCACAGCCTCGGTCAAGACTCTCGAACGAATCAACTGCAAGGGATGTGGCAGATGACACGTGTGTTTGTTTTTTTGCGAGTGCGGAACGGAGGCCCGTTTACTGCAGCCCAAGCCTTCATATCTTCGACGTGTTGGCCTTGGGTTTGCTTGCTCCTTGAGATGTCGTGCGATATGGTATTTCTTTATCTGCCCGTCAGGGTTTTCGAACACGAATCAAGGTTTTTTTAGGGTTCTCGAGGTTTGTCAGGGATTCCTTCAGAACGGACTTGACCGACATGGACTTGCTGGCAATCCAGATCTGCGTACCCCTTTGAAAGACATGTGAGAACGCGTAGCATCTCCTAGAAATGTAGCTATTGCTGGCCAAGGTGTTGTCATCTCCAGGAGTTGCCACCGATGCTGAGGTTGACGATTCGCTGTTCTCTTGCAACATGTATTTTGCGGGCAGCCTCGTCCGTCGCTCCAGGGGAGGGCCTATATGCACATCCCTGATCATCAAGTTCTACCAGCACGCACCCTATGGCCATTGTGTTACGGTAACAGTACTTATTGTTTTACTCCACGGCGTCGGCTTGCATTCTGTATTTCAGGGCCTACGAACAGCGGGTCTGCACCGCCCACGCCGTTGTAGCCCCAGTCACGTGCGCCAATGTGTTGGAATGGGGAAGAGTTGCCCATTGTGGTGGAGCCGCTTAGGTGCCGAGCAGGCCGATCACTTCGTTACAAGTGGCGCTGCCTCGAGATCTGCTGGAGGCCGCAGTGCGGCACGGGGCTAAGATCGGACAATGGCTTCACGCCGTGGATGTTCCAGAAAATCCGAGGTGCAGCTTTGTCTTGCTGTAATTTGGCACCTGACTGCTGCGAGCCCCAAGAGGCTTCAGAGAGGGTCATTGGCATACTTGTGCCGGCTGAACTTCACGGGTCAGCTGCGAGGTCAGAATAGGTCCATACAAACCAAAACCCGGCGCCAGACCAGGCCGTAAGAACGGATTCGGATCGCATGCTCAACCTTGACGGGTGCAAGTTGAACGACCAAACTTTGGAATGGTGTCGGCTCTTTCACTGCGTTAGATTCGCTACCATTCCGCTCGCACAGACCTGAATGTGTTTGCTTGCGACATTCTGGGCTGGACAGTTTGCCATGAACCAATGCGTATGTCCGTTTCGAGATGCTCCGCGCCGAGAGCCTTTGTGCATGGAAAACAACGTGCAGCAGAGTATTTGCTCGTCCTTGTGCTTTCACTCCAAGCCTTGACTGACAGTGATGACCGGTGAGTTGTTATGTTTGTTGACTCCTTGTTTCTTATGCTGATGGGTCCGCCCTTTCTGGTTCAGAGCATGTGGTTGCCATCGACATGACAGTGCTGAGACGTCTGAACACGCAAAGTCCGTGTTGTTTTGTCGTCTAGGCTGCTTGCTTGGAACAGATGTGGAGGACTTCTATAGCATTAAGGCTAAACGTTTATGACAGGTTTTCCCAAGTCCAAGTTTTAACGGGCCGCAATGGGAAACTCTTGCTGTGATGGTGTTAACGAGGCGCTTCCGGCCAAATCTGCAGTTCCGACAAGAGCCTTCTACGACTTCCAGCTTTGTGCAGACTGGCACGTGTCACAGCAGTGCCCACTTAGACTTGATCTTGTTGCGTCCTTTTCGTGATGGCAGCTGTTCACCGTTCTCGGTGTCACTTGTCCAGGCCGAGACCGAGTTCGTCCAGGCCAGGAAGCTCAAATCGGAACATCCGGGTGACTTTCTTGGCTTCAGAACCCTAACCTCGCCTGGCATGTCCGAGTCGTGAGAGCGTAAAACCATCCTAGGCCCTGTTCTCTCTTGATATTCTTTGACGGTTCAGTTATCTCTTGCAAATGCAAGGAGTGCCGGTCGGAGGGCTAGGCGCAAGCTGTAGGAGGGGATGAGCACTTGCACTTCTGTGGCTTCGTGTGTTCTGGAGCGGGATTCCTCCAAGTTACGAAACGTGTTACTGTTGCAAGTGTCGACCCAGCGGATGTTTTCCTTGGCATATGCGCACAGAGCAACAGACAGTTGCGGGACAGCAGATTCGTAGATTCGTGCTACGAGGCTCGGGGGGTCTGGCGCTAAGATGCCCTGATATGTTGAGACTTTGCCGATCCTGCCTCGCGTAAGGCCAAGGCGCATATACTACCAAGCAGCACGGGTTCCTCAAGCGTGAGGGCCTTCATTGTCGTGAGATGTCAAGAAGCTCAAATGTTAATTAGAAGACAGACCGAGGGTGGGCTTTGGCTGATGTTAGCACTCGGCGTCTCCCTGGCATTCAATCTGGAAAGTTTGCTTTTGGGAGCCATGCTGTTGAGAATCTGGGGCCTGTTCGGGCAGGCCGCACAGGAGTCGCCCGGAGGATGCAATCACAGGACTTGTTTCGAAGTCGCTGAATGCTGCCCGTCGGGCCGTACTTTGTTGAATGAAGACGTACTTGACTTTGGGCAGCAGGACTGGACACAGTTCTGAACTACCCCGAGTGCTCGGAGAAGTTGGAACACCAGCGGCTTTTCCGGAAGCAATGTTCCCGGAGCCCCCTAGCGGCAGTCGTCAAGGTGCATCTCATGCCTTGCGGATTCGGAAAGTCCTGCCTTCCAGGTTTACACTGGAGATGTCGAGGCTTCTTCCTGTAGCTTGGCACCAGTCAGTTGTTGTTCTGGCGGTCTTGCGGTTTTGCTATTATGACTAAATGTGCACCAAGGTGCAAGAGTTCGCAGACTACCGGGCCACCTGCAAAAAGCATTCGGAGACCCAGGCACAGGCCTGAGATGCTGTAAACTTTTCCGTGTCAGACGTGCTGGCGCCAAGGCCTTCCAAAAGATGCAGCGCATTCACCAGCGCTTGACAAAGATGGGGAGGTATGGGTGTGCAGTATGCATGCAGCGCCGCATTTGTTGCCAGTGTCTGGGTTCAGGTGCGATCTCCTGGCGAAAGCCCTTCGAAATTCCCTGTCTGCAGAGAAGCTGGCGGAGCTTGCAGAACAGAATGGTTGGGCAACTGCGTCAAATTTGGGGCCCAGAAAGCGTGCAATGAGGTGCGAATGGGGAGGCTGGTTCACAAGTCCGTCTTCCTGGACAGTTTGCTCGTGGGACTTCTGTTCCCGACCCAGTGATGGTGAACATCTCTGTTGATCAATACCGTGCTGATATGCCTTCATCTTGAACGGTTGGAACTTGGGAGCAGGGCACCCGGCCGGAGTCCATGCTCGTGACGAGCCGCAGAATCTGGAAGACGAAGAGCAGCCTTGGCCCTGGAAGCAGACGCACAAGATGTGGTGTCGAGAAGCAGAACTGAGCAACGATGGTGTCTGTGATACGGACCTTGAAGATCCGAGATGCCATGCGCGGAGGGAGCCAAAAGGTGAGCCACCGTGTGGGGCTTCTGTTTATTTAGGGCCGGAACCACACCCCGGAGTTCGCCGCCCCCAAGCCGAGTGGAACGTACCTCAGCTCTCAAGCTTCCTCGTCCTTCTTGGGTACCTAAACCTATATGCCTGTGGCCTATGGGTATTTCAATCGCCACCTGACCTCGGGCTGCTCGTTCTCAGTAGCAGACCTTTTGCGACACCCCAGCGTTCATCTGACAAGTTTCATTGTTACTGGCTTCGATCAGCGCGCCAAATGCTCAATCAAGGCCTATGACCTATGAGTTCGCTTCGCTGGAACTCTCCGTGCACAAAGTGTTATTGCAAAGTGCAGAAGCAAAGCTCAAGCCCAGCTGATGCTTTTCCGTTTTCTCGGTGCTGGGATTCCTGTGCATACTGCGACGGTGTGGGCTCAATGTCGTTCGTCTCACACCCCCGTCTTGTCTTGCTTTCGCGGCCACCTGTTTCTCGTGCTGTCCCCCCTCCTGTCTCCAGAATATTAGTTCCCGGGGCCATGGTGTGGCACACTTCTGGCCCGACATAATAAGAGCTAGGCTAGCTTCGGTTCGAGCGAGCCTCGTGATCAGGTGACGGTACTAATGCTGATGAAGGCCTTCCAGGGATCGTTTAGCTGCAGAGGAAGTGGCTGATTGTGGTCTGGTTCGCGCGAGTTCCTCTCGCAAGACGCACGTATCTCCTGGCCCAGACAGCAGAGAGCAAACTTGCCCGTAGTGCCTTCAGCTGCCATGCTGATGCGGATAGTGTTGAGATTCCTTTGCGCATGCTATGTGCCTTGCAGAAAGAAGGCCACTGAAGCATCGTCGCGAGCTCAGACCAGTTGTTCAAGTTTTGAGCTTGATCAGGTACTTGCTCATATCTGCTTAAGTGCACTCTGCACAACTTCGGTTTTCTGCAAGCCGCACGATCCAGTACTGGTTTCGGTGCATTGCGCAGCTCTTCAATGAGAACTTAGTTTGCGCTGAGTCGCATTGTCACGCTGCAGAACCTCTTGAGCCGAGGAAACGAACAAGTGGCCGAGCCAAAACTCCAAAACATGCACATGCGGAGCTAGCATCCATAGAAATGGTGGATGCAACCACATGCACCTAGACTGCATCATCAGCAGTGTCTTCGTGAGAGAGACGGAAGAGGGGTCGCTCATGCAAACCTTTGACCGGGAAGGAAGCTGACTAAAGCTACCGTACCGTGGACACCGAGGATCTGCAGTGTTTGCGGTCGCCACTTCTGCTCCTTGCCAGATCTAGCCAGTGCACATTCCGCACTGCTTTCCCTCCCTCGCCTCAGGCTACATCTGTGGACAAGACTGGGCACTGCACAAAGGGCAACCAGGAGGCCTAGACGTCCAGACACTGCCGCTTGCTCTAGGAAAGAGCGCCTACTGTGAGGCTTCGACTACTACCAGTGCCGTCTTCCAGCATCTGCGGCCCAACTCCTACCTGAGCTGTGCAAACCCGCCTTGTTCCCACCAACTTCCCGGACCCAAGGGCGGCTTTTCCGGCGTGGCTGGCCCCCAAGCTCCGACAGCCGGGGCTTCCGCACAAGATGCCAAGCTGCGCCTTGCTTTTCCAAATGGGAGTTTCCGAAAATTAAGGGTACTCGTACCTCATTTTGGGTCCTTGTAATCAGAATCCTTCTATTTGGGCTACTATATTTGGGTCCTCCATTTTCGGAAACCCCCAAATCAGACAGAGACAAGCAAGGCAGAAGGAAGTGCAGGCCAGTGAAGCACGGTACCTGTGACGATCTTGACCTTTGTCAGGTGGAAGTTGCAGAGGGAGTGCTTACCAGGCGTGCTCCCGTGCGACAATGAATGGCATGACCTCGTCCTTTCGTAGCCGGACAAGCTTCAGGTGGCAAAGGCAGTGGAGCATGTTTGCTTGTGCCACACATCGATGTTTCTGCATCGCATCGGGTTTTTAGAGGATGCATGGGACCTATGAAAATGTCCAACTACCTGTTTGGGGGGGAGGGGGGGGCATGGCCGAGGCCAAAAGAGCATTTCCGAAAATAGGGGTCCCTAATATAGTGCCCTCAATAGCCGTAGTGTAAGGACCCCCAAAACAAGGTACCCCCTATAATTCTCAGAAATTCCCAAGTGGTGCTTCCTTCGCGATGTCTGAAGGTTGGACTGCCAACGAGCGACAACCTGAGAGGATGACGCCTGTCATCGAATTCAAGCTTTGGGGGTCCAGCGGTGGGTGCGTGCTGCCGCCCGTGCCCCCCGAATGCTTGTAGGTGATCAAGGTAGGGGACTCGATGCTCCAGGGAGGTAGCTGCAGGAAACTGCTTCGACTGTGAAGTGGTGTCGTGTACCGGATTCTTCGCTCAGATCTGCATTGAGGCCTTAGGGTTTGTAGGCTTTCGGGTTTGGGGACCCGTAATCTGATACCATTGGACATGGTTCTCTGAATGGCGCCCTCGATCCGCTTAGCATCACGGCCTGATCCGTTACAAGTGATCCGATTAGTGGGTCTGCCGTTCCAAGGAAGCTTCTTTTCCGAGCACTTCTGGTGCTGGCAGAGGCGGAAACATGGAGATGCCACATGCCCGCTGTACGCACGATTGGAAGTTTTCTGCGCCAGGAGTTTGATTTAGGGATCAGCATTCAAGAGCCTCGCTCCGGAAATGATGCCGAGCCTCAGCTGCAAAAGAGCTTCGCCCGCCCGCAGCAGGCTTCTTTCTTCGCAACTGTAGATTGATGTTTCTGCACTTCGGCTGTATGCTACTTTTATGATAGCATTACCGTATGAGTTGCGGTCTGCTGTCGACGATCCGCAACAGGGCCAGAAAGACTCAACCTTGACATTGCCGCGACTGCGGTTTCAGGACTCTTTCGTGTCGGCGCTGTCGCGCGAGTCACGCGGCTGCCGCAGCTTGGCTTGGCACTCACCCTTCCCCCATCCCGAAAAAGATAGCAAACAGCCATCCGAAAGAGCTTACGGATCCGAGATGTAACCACGTTTGACATCTGGAATCGCATCGAATCTTCGAAGAAGAAGGGTCCTTCCTCCTGCCGCTACGGAAGGACAGGCAGCCTGGGAAGGTTTGCTCGCCTGCATCCAGGAGCCGCAGCTTCGCTGCTGGAGAACTCTTTTTCAGAGTGTCGCAGGCTGTCGCTGTGTCAGCTGACGAAGTGTGGAGTGCCGCAGGCTCGACGCTGCTTGCAGAACTGCTACGTCTTGAAGTACCACTGGCCTTCGGAAAGCTGGCGGCGAAGTCGCCTGCAAACCTGGGTGCCAGAGCTGGAGGGTCTTGTCACTGAGCGGCATTGCACCTCTCTCCCCGTTTGCGCCCCCCATCTCCGTGATCCGACCAGCTCTCGCTTCCAGCGTTTGCAGCCTGCTTCCGGCGGCTTCGCTTCGCTAACTTCGCCAAGGTCGGTGCCTTGGAGTCGGCCTTGGGCCTGACGATGCTGGAATCACAGGCCATTCGGGCAGGCTTCCCTGCCGATGCCGCAGCTGCAGCGGCTCGTCTTGACGATGCTGGGCCATGCCAAGTCCACTCAGAATCCATGCTGGCGTTGACAGGCATCTACGAACGTTCCAAAGTTGCCTCAACAACCTCGGGACGTGGTGCGCCTGCTCGATTTGAGGCCAGGTGAAGCGACAGCACGCCATGAATGTTCCTCAAAATCGCAGAATCCCTACCTGCACCACCCCTGCATGAATTGATTGCAGCAAATCTCGATCCAGACCCAGAGTCTGTCAGGCATCTGCTTCCACAAGCGATTGCCTTTTGCCTTGCATTTGTTTCATCCCGCGTCCATCAGCGCGTATCTCCACGAACTTGGCGTGATGTTGGTCGATGTCGTGTTTCCGTTCAAACGAGGCAATTTCTGAGGCCATGGGTGCACTACGCCAACTGGGGACAGCCGTGTCTCTGCAGACCGTTCGGCACTTGAGTACTCAGAAGAGCTAGAAAAGTACGCTACCGCATAGACGCTGCTTCGCAAGAGCCGAGGCTCGGATCTTATCCGCTGGGCGAACTGGATTTCCAGAAGCTCGTCTCGTCTTTAGAGCATCCGTTGATCCTGAACCCTGCATTTCTCCTGCATTGCGCCATGTGTTTCAGGAAGTCGGATACTTCGAAGACGTGTGGAATAACTTCAACCCGGAGCGGACCCCGAGCCGATCCCGATCAGAGAGATGCCCCTCGGGCTGAACTGAACCTGTGACCGTTCGGGGCGCTCAAGTTCCGGCTCCTCCCCTCAGGTTCTGTGATGTGACGCCGCTGGACGGCACCAAGTCCAAGCTGGCGGCTGTGATGTTCCTCGTGATCTACGATTGTCTGAATCCATCTTAGGGCCAGGACAAAACTGTCAGGCCTTGGGGTGGACGCAAGACAAGCGTTGATGCTGCTATGTCTCGAACGTGTACAGGAGACCGCGCATGAGAACGTTGGAAACGGGTCAGGGGTGCTCTCAGCGAAGATTCACACGTAAACGAGGGCTTGTAAGAGCATCAAGATGCAGCAAAACATATGCAAACACAGGTAGTGCCCGAACGGAGATGGCAAGAAATTAAAGCTAGCATGGAGATCCAAGTAATTGCAGAGTAACAGAGAGCTGGGAGCCTTAGCTTCAATGGCCAGCACGCAGCAAAAGGCAAGCCGTTCTTGAAATCTCACAAGCTTGTGGCTCATCAAAGTTTTCATGCATAGCATGTGGATATGTATATGTAGATGCGTGTATATATATATATATATAGATAGATAGATATAGATATAGATATAGATATAGATATAGATATAGATATAGATATATATGTATATATATATATATATATATATGATTGAAGATCCTTCCTGTATAATGTGACCCAGTGGGTTCCCCAATAAGCAATGCTCATCATTGAATTATCCGAAATGAGCTATTTCACATAATTCGGATAATTTGCCTATTTCGGAAACTTTCCGAATTATCCAAGTTGTCCGAATTATCCGAAATGAGCTGTTTCACATAGTTCGGATAATTTGCCTATTTAGGAAACTTTCCGAATTATCCAAATTATCCGAATTATCCGAAATGAGCTGTTTCACATAATTCGGATAATTTGCCTATTTCGGAAACTTTCCGAATTATCCGAATACTGCGAATTATCCGAAATGAGCTATTTCAAGTAATTCGGATAATTTGCCTATTTCGGAAACTTTCCGAATTATCCAAATTATCCGAATTTTCCGAAATGAGCTATTTCACATAATTCGGATAGTTTGCCTATTTCGGAAACTTTCCGAATTATCCAAATTATCCGAATTCTCCGAAATGAGCTATTTCACATAATTCGGATAATTTGCCTATTTCGGAAACTTTCCGAATTATCCAAATTATCCGAATTCTCCGAAATGAGCTATTTCACATAGTTCGGATAGTTTGCCTATTTCGGAAACTTTCCGAATTACCCAAATTATCCGAATTCTCCGAAATGAGCTATTTCACAAAATTCGGATAATTTGCCTATTTCGGAAACTTTCCGAATTATCCAAATTATCAGAATTCTCCGAAATGAGCTATTTCAAGTAATTCGGATAATTTGCCTATTTCGGAAACTTTCCGAATTATCCAAATTATCCGAATTTTCCGAAATGAGCTATTTCACATAATTCGGATAATTTGCCTATTTCGGAAGCTTTCCCAATTATCCAAATTATCCGAATTCTCCGAAATGAGCTATTTCACGTAATGCGGATAGTTTGCCGACTTTCCGAAATATCCAAATTATCCGAATTATCCGAAATGAGCTATTTCACATAATTCTGATAATTTGCCTATTTCGGAAACTTTCCGAATTATCCACATTATCCGAAATGAGCTATTTCACATAATTCGGATAATTTGCCTATTTCGGAAACTTTCCGCATTATCCAAATTATCCGAATTCTCCGAAATGAGCTATATCACATAATTCGGATAATTTGCCTATTTCGGAAACTTTCCGAATTATCCAAATTATCCGAAGTCTCCGAAATGAGCTATTTCACATAATTCGGAAAATTTGCCTATTTCGGAAACTTTCCGAATTATCCAAATTATCCGAATTATCCGAAATGAGCTATTTCACATAATTCGGATAATTTGCCTATTTCGGAAACTTTCCGAATTATCCAAATTATCCGAATTCTCCGAAATGAGCTATTTCACAAAATTCGGATAATTTGCCTATTTCGGAAACTTTCCGAATTATCCAAATTATCCGAATTCTCCGAAATGAGCTATTTCACATAATTCGGATAATTTCCCTATTTCGGAAACTTTCCGAATTATCCAAATTATCCGAATTCTCCGAAATGAGCTATTTCACATAAGTCGGATAATTTGCCTATTTCGGAAACTTTCCGAATTATCCAAATTATCCGAATTCTCCAAAATGAGCTATTTCACATAATTCGGATAATTTGCCTATTTCGGAAACTTTCCGAATTATCCAAATTATCCGAATTCTCCGAAATGAGCTGTTTCACATAATTCGGAGAATTTGCCTATTTCGGAAACTTTCCGAATTATCCAAATTATCCGAATTATCCGAAATGAGCTATTTCACATAATTCGGATAATTTGCCTATTTCGGAAACTTTCCGAATTATCCAAATTATCCGAATTCTCCGAAATGAGCTCTTTCACATAATTCGGATAATTTGCCTATTTCGGAAACTTTCCGAATTATCCAAATTATCCGAATTTTCCAAAAAGGAGCTATTTCACATAATTCTGATAAATTGCCTATTTCGGAAACTTTCCGAATTATCCAAATTATCCGAATTCTCCGAAATGAGCCGTTTCACATAATTCGGATAATTTGCCTATTTCGGAAACGTTCCGAAATATCCAAATTATCCAATTATCCGAAATGAGCTATTTCACATAATTCGGATAATTTGCCTATTTCGGAAACTTTCCGAATTATCCATATTATCCGACATGAGCTATTTCACATAATTCGGATAATTTGCCTATTTCGGAAACTTTCCGAATTATCCAAATTATCCGAATTCTCCGAAATGAGCTATTTCACAAAATTCGGATAAATTGCCTATTTCGGAAACTTTCCGAATTATCCGAATTATCCGAAATGAGCTATTTCACATAATTCGGATAATTTGCCTATTTCGGAAACTTTGCGAATTATCCGAATTCTCCGAAATGAGCTATTTCACATAATTCGGATAATTTGCCTATTTCGGAAACTTTCCGAATTATCCAAATTATCAGAATTCTCCGAAATGAGCTATTTCACATAATTCGGATAATTTGCCTATTTCGGAAACTTTCCGAAATATCCAAATTATCCGAATTATCCGAAATGAGCTATTTCACATAATTCGGATAATTTGCCTGTTTCGGAAACTTTCCGAATTATCCGAATTCTCCGAAATGAGCTATTTCACACAATTCGGATAATTTGCCTATTTCGGAAACTTTCCGAATTAACCGAAATGGGCTATTTCACACAATTCGGATAATTTGCCTATTTCGGAAACTTTCCGAATTATCCAAACTATCCGAATTCTCCGAAATGAGCTGTTTCACATAATTCTGATAATTTGCCTATTTCGGAAATTTTCCGAATTATCAAAATTATCCGAATTATCCGAAATGAGCTATTGCACATAATTCGGATAATTTGCCTATTTCGGAAACTTTCCGAATTATCCAAATTATCCGAATTATCCGAAATGAGCTCTTTCACACAATTCGGATAATTTGCCTATTTCGGAAACTTTCCGAATTATCCAAACTATCCGAATTATCCGAAATGAGCTTTTTTTCATAATTCGGATAATTTGCCTATTTCGGAAACTTTCCGAATTATCCAAACTATCCGAATTCTCCGAAATGAGCTACTTCACATAATTCGGATAATTTGCCTATTTCGGAAACTTTCCGAATTATCCAAACTATCCGAAATGAGCTATTTCACATAATTCGGATAATTTGCCTATTTCGGAAACTTTCCGAATTATCCAAACTATCCGAAATGAGCTATTTCACAAAATTCGGATAATTTGCCTACTTCGGAAACTTTCCGAATTATCCAAATTATCCGAATTCTCCGAAATGAGCTCTTTCACATAATTCGGATAATTTGCCTATTTCGGAAACTTTCCGAATTATCCAAATTATCCGAATTATCCGAAATGGGCTATTTCACATAATTCTGATAATTTGCCTATTTCGGAAACTTTCCGAATTATCCAAATTATCCGAATTCTCCGAAATGAGCTATTTCACATAATTCGGATAATTTGCCTATTTCGGAAACTTTCCGAATTATCCAAATTATCCGAAATGAGCTATTTCACATAATTCGGACAATTTGCCTATTTCTGAAACTTTCCGAATTATCCAAATTATCCGAATTCTCCGAAATGAGCTGTTTCACACAATAAGGATTCAAATAATTCGGATAATTTGCCTATTTCGGAAACTTTCCGAATTATCCGAAATGAGCTATTTCATAATGCGGATAGTTTGCTTATTCCGGAAGCTTTCCGAATTATCCGAAATGAGCTATTTCACATAATTCGGATAATTTGCCTATTTCGGAAACTTTCCGAATTATCCGACATGAGCTCATTCACATAATCCGATAATTTGCCTATTTCGGTAGCTCTCCGAATTATCCGCATTATCCGAGATGAGCTATTTCACATAATTCGGATAATTTGCCTATTTCGGAAACTTTCCGAATTATCCAAATTATCCGAATTCTCCGAAATGAGCTCTTTCACATAATTCTGATAATTTGCCTATTTCGGAAACTTTCCGAATTATCCAAATTATCCCAATTATCCGAAATGAGCTATTTCACATAATTCGGATAGTTTGCCTATTTCGGAAACTTTCCGAATTATCCAAATTATCCAATTCTCCGAAATGAGCTGTTTCACATAATTCGGATAATTTGCCTATTTCGGAAACTTTCCGAATTATCCAAATTATCCGAATTATCCGAAATGAGCTACTTCACATAATTCGGATAATTTGCCTATTTCGGAAACTTTCCGAATTATCCAAATTATCCGAATTCTCCGAAATGAGCTATTTCACATAATTCGGATAATTTGCCTATTTCGGAAACTTTCCGAATTATCCAAATTATCCGAATTCTCCGAAATGAGCCCACATAATTCGGATAATTTGCCTATTTCGGAAACTTTCCGAATTATCCAAATTATCCGAAATGAGCCATTTCACATAATTCGGATAATTTGCGTATTTCGGAAACTTTCCGCATTATCCAAATTATCCGAATTCTCCGAAATGAGCCATTTCACACCACTCGGATAATTCGCCTATTTCGGAAAGTTTCCGAATTACCCGAAATGGGCTGTTTCACAGAGTTCACAACCAAGTCAATCGCCGCAAGATTTGGCCAAGACTCGATTGGCCAAATTTGCTGCGACGGGCTGCTTCCTGACTCCAATATGTCCACGAAAAAGTCAACCGGCGAAGTTTGCTGCTCTTGGCTGTTTCCTGATTTACAGTATACAGTATAACCACGAGCAAGTCAATCGCAGCAAATTTTGTCCACGAACCGTTTGGCGCAACTTGGGCACAGTTTGCTGCAATTGACTTGTTTACAAACATACGTGAATCAAGACACGACCGACGGCAGCAAATTTTGCCAACCGATTGTTGGTCAACGTTTGCTGCGGTTGACTTGCATGTGTGATTACGTTCCAATTGCGAACGGACTGCGATGCCTTGTCAAGTTCTAAGGTGTCACTATAAGAGCTGTGAGCAAGACCGTGTAAAGTGCAAGAGAAGGGGGCACGCTACGCGTCCCTCGACTCTAGGAGTAAGCTTGTGGACGTGCTACGCACACCGCATCGCTTCTCCTTACCTTTCTATGTGACCGCCCACGCAACGTTGGCTCAAGTCAATGCCCATAGCTAAGTGCTATATGTGTCTTCTATCCTGAGCAATCAGAGCTATCCCGTGCACAGACGAACCGCCGCCGGCAGCGAGTGCAAAAGGAACGGCCGCCGGTTCTGCCTGCATAGGATTGCACGTGTGGAAGTGTGAGAGAGACAGGGTCCCAGTCTGTGGAGAGTGCAAGCCAGCCACACCTATATTCATTACAGCTCTGGTGGGGAGAGCAGCAACATAATCGAGATCAAATCCCCACGCAGGTTATCAGCCGTACGCGGCTCTGCCTTTCTGCAGCAACGACTACTTGATCTACTACGACCACAATGAACTCGGGATCAAGCCAAGATACGACAATGACTTTCGGTGCCGATGTGGCAGCGCCAGCCGTTGGTGAGTCAACAGCTGATGACACAGTGGTGCAATCTGTTGATAGCTCCACGGAAGATGACAAAGGTCAATCTTCTGCGCTTGCCATTGCAAAGGCAGTTCCCAAGGTGAAAGCAAAGAGTCTACCAAGAGCATCTACGCCTTCGCGTCCGACATCCACAGGTTCGAGGACGGGCAAGGCTCCAGAACGACGAGCCGAAGCGTCTGGTTTTCAGGCACCTCGGACTACGTCCAGGGCCAAGGACAAGGGAGTGAAGACCTTGGAAAAGAAGTCGAGACCATCATCTTCGAGAAGCTCTTCAGCACGATCAAGGACTTCGGCTACTCGTGGGCGTGACAAGTCTATGACATGGAATCGGATGGTTACCAATCAACCACGCGATGCTGACGATCTGGATATGACTCTGGACACTATTCCTGCACGTGGTGATGCGTCATCGGTGACCACGCCAGCCATAGCCGATGGTCCGAATGCCTATCAGGAATTGACGATTTCGCAACAGCTCGAAGCATCGAACCTTGCGCAGCAGATGTACTATCGCAGTCAGATGCAAGAGTACGAAGGAGTTGTCCAGACCCTGATGGATAAGATCAAGGAGATGCAACAAGAAGATGAAGGATCTGGGATTCGCATCGAAGAATTGGAACGACAACGTGACCATGCATGCTTAGCCATGAGGCACATCAACAATGTCAATCAGGAGATGAAGCGAGACTATGAAGCAGCTTTGTTTCGCATGGATGAACAGAACTCTGCTCAACAACGTCAAGCACACGCCGTTGCCGAGGAGCTGGCTCAGCAGCTACACGTGTTTCGCACAGAAGCAGCCACTAACTTTGTGCAGTTGGAGGCAAGAGCGCAAGGCGATGGTGAGCTTATGGCACGTGAGTATGAGCATCTGACTCATGAACTTCATGAACAAGCCAGAGAGAACTTGTTCCTCCGGTCGAACACAGCAAGTTCGGAACAAGCCTTACAAGCAATGCAGGAACGATTCCACTTGGTCAAGAATCAGGAGTTGCGGGCCGTGAACGAGATCCAAGGGCTAGCTGGAAACAGCGCAGCCATTGATCAAGAACGACTTCGGCTTCGCGAACGTCTTGGTGAAGAGGAAGAGTACCGCAAAATGGCTGTGAGGAGGATGCAAGATGCAGAGGACCGACTTCATCAGAATGAAGATCATGCAAGGCGCTCATTGCCTACCTTGCACGACGAGCTGAGTGAACTCAGGAAAACACTCAAAGCACAAGAAGATCTTCAAGCGAGGACACGCAGCGAATTGGAGGCAGCACGGAACTCCAACTACCATGGCGGAGTGACACGGCCTTCGAGCATGCCCATGTCTTCGAGGACTACTGAGTCTGGCTGGGAGCACGTAGGAAAGGAAGTAGTGCCTGCATTTTCCGTAGGAGGTGAGGTACGATCCCCTGAAATACGGTCCCCAAGTCAAGTTAGTCCAGTCGCCAAAGAGAAGTTCGCATTCTCGGAATCGGACAAGGACAAGAACCTTGCGATGGATGGAATTCCATTTACCGGTGGAAACTTCTTCACTGGCCGCATTAAAGGTGAGGTGAATAAATCCTATTCAACGCCAATCGTGGCGGATGCAATGCCCGAGCACTACGTGCCAGGTATTAGCAGCCCAGCACATGCGCGTTCCACGCCTTGTGCAGCCACTCTGTTTGGCATACCAAGCGGATTTCATGGGCAAAGTGATGCGGCAGTCGTGCGTGATCGACAGTTACGTGAACTCTTGGAGGATCGCGGGATGTTGGGATCGAAGTCCACAGCATCTGCCAGCTCCTCAAGACCTGTTGGTATCGACGGCATCATCGCATCTACGAAGGGCAACGACCTCATTGGTCCCCCTGTCGCCTATGACGATTCCATCCATGAGGCAAGGAGGCGTCAGATCGAGAAAGAGGTCGCGGAACGGTACGAAGAGAAGATTGCCGATCTGCGAAGCGAAGTACTCAAGGCCCAGAAAGCCGAACAGCGTCTCAGAGCTGATCGTGATGAGTGGAGATTATTTGCTGAAACGATTCAGGAAGACAATGGAGACGATGACGGTGATGAAGCTGGCGACGAGAACGGAGAGGGAGAGCATGATGAAGGAACCGGCACGGGGTATGATCCTCCAGATCCGCCTGATGATGACGATGATGATAAGAAGAGAAGCGGTGGAGGCAAACCTGACCCGGATCCTGACCCTCATGCGCGTGATCCTGATGGAGACGCAGATCCTGAAGTCACAGAGGTGAGAATTTCCAGGAGGGAAGCCGATAAAGTGACCGTTCCTCCATGGCCTACTCTCACTCACCTCAACAACTGGCGATCCGTATGCACGGCGAATGTCTTAGGAGCATCAGCCGACCCAAATCATGAGGACTGGATGTTATGGCTGGCACCAGCGTTCAACCCATTCCCTGATGTCGAAGCACTGAACGATTCAGGACACAAGAAGTTCAAGAGCGTAGACGTCAAATTGGGGATCGCCATGGTCGCAATGCTACGCGCTGGTGGTGACAAATCTGCTGATCTGTACCTGGAGGTGAACCGGAAGGCCAACGATTACATCAGCAGGCCCGAAGGGAAGATCATCAAAGGACGACAAATCATTGCGATGATGTATGAAAGTTTTCGAACGCACGATCGTCTCGACATGATCATCACTCTCGAGTATCTGGTGAAGCTCCAGTACCAAGGCGACAACAAACTTCATACGTTCAAGCAGACGTGGTTGGAGGTTCTGGGACGGATGAGGCCAGAAGACATACCATCCAAAACAGCTCTCCGTGATTGCTTGTACAGCAAGATCAAGGACTCGCCCGCAATGAAGATGGAGTTGGGCATGCACTACGAACACTTGCCCTACAATCATGAAGACCGATCGTACGACAATCTGATGAAGATCATCGACCGTACCATCATGCGGAGACGAGAACAATCAAATCTCACTCAGACCCAAATTGGCTTGCGCCAGATGCTTGAGGGCAAGGATTTGCTCGCTGCACCGGCCAAGGTACCTGAGAAACCAACGCCTAACGCAGCTCCATCCGCAAAGGTCAAGGCTTCGCCTACCAAGCCGGATAAAGCAACACCTGTGCTACCTCAAAGCAAGGCGAAGAGTCATGCGAAGACCAAGCCAAAGCCCAAGAAGAAGACGAGGAGTGAGTCAGCGGACAACAGAGGCGACAAGAGCAAGAAGCAAATCCGCTGCAAGTTCCATTTCACAGATGCAGGGTGTCGAAATGGTGACAAGTGCCCATTCAGTCACTCGAAGAAGACTCCAGAGCGACCCTTTACGCCGACGACGAGAACTCCAAGTCCGTCTGGAGGAGGAGGAAATAGGATATGCTACTCTTTCAAGAACACAGGCTCGTGCTCAAGAGAGAATTGTCCTTTCAAGCATGAGGCAGCAGCTACCCCAGCTCCGGAACCAAAGGCAAAAGCTAAAGCCAAATCCGAAGCAAAGGCAGCTCCAGCGAAGCCGAATGCCAAGGCCAAGGCACTCCCTGCGGCACCCGCCATCAGATTGTGCCGAAGGTGGAATCCATCAGCCCCGGCTATATGGAAGCGATCTTCAAGACAAGATGAGGAGGAGTCAGATTGTCCATTCGTTGACAGCGACGCTGATTCGGATTGTTCAACAGACGACGAATCCTCGGGACCGACTACGTCGACCCGAAAAGAGATCAAGCGTAATGTGACATTCGCCGATGACGTGAAGTTCATTTCTTCGTGTCCTAGAAGATCGAAGAAGGACAAGGATCGGAAGGTGAAGTACGTCGACATGGAAGCGCTTGTCAACAATGAGGATCGCGCCGTGAATTTGGAATTCGCCAAGCACAAAGCGAGATTGAGGGCACAGATCATGAGAGACATGGTTGACGACGATGATGATCAATGCGGAGATCGAGTTTCATTCGTACGAATCCCAGGAACGTCTCGGGTGGAAGAAGTTTCCTTCTACGACGGTGAGGATTCCATCGTTGAGCGTGAACTCGATGCTGCGCACAGCAAACGGATCATCAATCAAGGTGTATTCAAATGCATGGTTCAACCAGTCATCCTCAAGAAGAAGATCAAATTTCTCATGGACACTGGGTGTGGCCACGACCTCATATCTCAGAAGAAGATCGAGAAGCACAGTCTCGAGACACTCGTGACTCCAGAGCCCATATCATTTCAGACAGCAAATGGAATCACCGATACCGATCTTGTGTCGAACTTCCAGACTGAGTCGTTCGAGGAACCGATCAACGCTTATGTGTTGGATGACACACCGTCGGTGCTTTCCATAGGTAAGAGATGCATGAACTTCAACTACGGGTTTGTGTGGCCACCCGGAAGGGAACCATTCATGATCAACCCGCAGGGCAAGAGAATATCTCTGTTCGTGAACGGTGACATCCCGTACATTCGCGCCGGGAGTTCCAAGTCACTGGTTCATGATGATCCGGAGGCCAAAGCGATCACCGAAATCTTCAAGGGTGTGCTAACCGCGGGTGATGTTGACGTCAGTGTCGCAGCTGCCGCTGAAGCTGCACCGAGCGAGATTGAAGCAGAAGAAGAAGGTGACGATCATGAACGACCTCCTGATCCTGAACCCCAAGAACCTCCTATAGAAGAAGTACCAGAGTCCGAGGCCGGACGACCTCCGGACGACGACGAAGGAAAAGGAGTGGGTGAAATTCCATTGGACGGTGACGATGAGGTGATCATTGATGTGGAAGGCGACGGTGCGCCGAGCCGCAAGGCCAGAGTCGGAACACTGAAAGCCGAAGCCAAGACGTTGGCACATCTGTGTACTCATCGCTACCGCAATCCATATTGCGAATCGTGCATACGCGCGAAGATGAAGCACTTGCGGACACAACGAGGCGCGTTTCAACGTGTGATCAAACACTGGGGGGATCTTGTGACGTTCGACTTCCTCGATATGCGCAAGGCCGCCGAAGCAGGTATCGGACTCGATGATGGAGCACGTGAAGTTCTAGTCATCAGAGACATCGCCACCAAAATGATCGCAGCGATTCCCACGGCTTCAAGGAATACTGACGAGGTCGTCATGGCCATCAGACGCCTAATGGGGAGACGCAAGATTCATATGGCGTATAGTGATGAAGCACCAGAGTTCGATTCAGCTATGGCGCAGTTGAAGATCGTGATAGATCATTCCCTTCCAGGGAAACCCAGTAACAATTCACTCGCTGAACGATCAAATCAAGAAGTGATCAACACAGTCGCAGCATCCATGCTACACGCCGGATTACCCGCCCAATACTGGTCCTTTGCGCTGAATTGCGTGATGCAGAACCTCAACATTGAAGACGTGGAGGGCGATGGTGATTCAGCATGGAAACGAATGACTGGAAAGGACTTCGAGGGAAAAGCCATACCATTTGGGGCCAAAGTCTTCTTCAAGCCGACGGATACAAGGCCGAAGACATATGGCAACAAGTTCGATCCAAAGGGGATCCCAGGCATTTTCGCCGGATACATCATCACTGCTGGTCAAGGGTGGTCCAAGAAGTATCGCGTTTGGGACATGAAGGAATTTGCCAATGCGAACTTGTCGATGGACGCATCTGTTCCCAGGAAGTTGATGAGACCGTACGAGACAGAAGTTATCTACTTCCCAGAGGAGATAACATTTCCCCTGAAAGCCGAGTACGAGAGGATGAACTCAACCATTGAGGGACTCAGGGACAACGTTGACCTCGCTGGCAAGGAGATAAAAGACGTCGATGACGGGGATGACGGTCCGCCTGGAGGAAATGGTGGCAACGGGGATGATGATGATCAAGATGGTCTTCTTCCTCCACCGGATCCCGGAGAAGATCCTGACTTACAGGACATAGATCCATCTGACATAGAGACGGAGCCGTCTGGTGAAGTCTTCAAGTCAGCAGAACATGAAGCTATTGATGCTATAGGAGACAAAAGACTCGAAGAACTAGACGAAGAGCTAGGTCTACGTGCAGCACCGCCTCCTTCTGAACCAAAGGTCACTGGGAAAGATCGACGATCGCCCCGCGAAGTCGGTCCAACCGGTAGACTCATCCCCGAAGGAGACATCGAAGAACCTGGAGAGATCATTAAGATCTTGAAAGAAAAGAAGTTGGCTCCTGAGGAGATTGAACATTGGAGCACGGGGAAGAAAGGGGACCGCATTGTATATCTCACTGATGATGGTGAAGCCTGCAAGATCGATAAAAGGGGAGTCCCGTACAAGATCCGAAGCGACGGTCGACGAACTCTCCCTACACGGCGACCTATCCATTCCTATTCTCCGGAAGCATGGAAGAAAATGAGCGAAGCGGAGAAGAAGGCAGCGTACAAGAAAGAAAAGCGAGACAAAGCTCGAGTTGCCAAGAAGGACCGGAAGAAGGCTGTGATAGGAAAGAAGATAGTCACCAAGATTTTGGACAACATGATCTTTCCCAAGATTGTTCCATGTGAAGAAATTGATCTGCAACTCAACGTGTCCATTGACGACGACGATGGATGGTCCTGGGCACAGTCCTACGTGGATCAGTACACACAAGAGCAATTCTTGTCAGACGTCGTGCCGGCTGTTCCGGCGCATATGGTCATGGATGATAACTGGATTCCGTCTATGCCGTGTACGACTTCTCACAGAAACGTGCATCGGGAAAAGAATCATGCAGGAGGATCATGCTTCAATGCCATGGTCACTCGACCCGTCACACGCAAGGAGATGGTCAACAACCCCAAGGCCATGGAAGCTTTCATGAAAGAATGGAAGGGATTGTGGGACCAAGAGGTGTTTGATTTCTCAACTACGCGTGAATATGACGACGTCGTCGCTGAGGCAAAGAAGAAAGGTGAGAAAGTACATATGGCGCGAGTACATGGACTGATATACGAGAAGAACTATCAGCTCAAAGAGGACGATCCTGCCAGGAAGTTCAAAGGGCGAGGTGTACTACTCGGTGATCAGGTCAAAGATCAAAATATGGAAGCCGCGTTGTTTCAGGATTTGGGGAATTCCCCGGCTACGTTTGACGCCTCACGGTGGGCAGATTATTACGGATGCCTTCCTGGCAACGATGTCCAGATGGCGGATGCTATCCAAGCATACATTCAGGCGAGACTATCGGGCACTCCATGTTGGGTTGAACTGCCTGATGAAGCCTGGCATCCATCTGCGAAACGGCATAAATTCCGTAGACCTGTGTGTCGCCTGATCAAAGCTCTATATGGACATCCTGACGCAGGAACCATGTGGGAACAACATTGCCATACCGCGGTACAGAAAGTAGGATTCAAGCCGATTGGCGACGAATGGCCATCATTGTATTTCCACCCGCAGATGAAGCTCTTACTTGTCATCTACGTGGATGATCTCAAGATGGCAGGGCCCAAAGAGAACCTGCCCAAGGGTTGGGACATGCTGCGCCAAGAACTTCGATTGGAAGAAGAAACGCCACTAGGTTTGTATCTGGGTTGTCGCATCTCCAAGGGCGAGGCAACGTTGCATGACAAAACGAAGGTGCAGACCGTTACCTACGACATGGAGACGTACCTGGACATGACAGTCAAGAAGTACTGCGACGTGACTGGGTTCGATCCGACAAAATTCAAGACGGTACCATCGCCGAGTCCGGCTGAGGAGACTAAGAATCACCCAGCACGCGCTCCGGCACAGTCAGGTAAAAGCCATCGATGCACGTGGTGTGGACACACCATGCCTGTTGATAAGGATGGTCGGCTCGTTCCGCCTCCACCTATTCCCAAGGCGCCCGAGGAAGAGGAAATCAACGAGGCTAATCGCGGCGCACTTGCTCCGCAGGCAGCCAGCATTCTCATGAAATTGCTTTATGCCGCGCGCATTTGCCGCTTTGATCTTCTGCGCAGTATCAACAATCTCGCACGCAAGATCACGAAATGGACCAAGAAGGAGGATGCTCTTCTTCATCATCTCATGGCCTATGTGCACCAGTCCAAACATCACATGATGATTGGATGGGTCGGGAACTCCTTGGAGGACTCGTCCATCGGGCTGTTTGCAGATGCGGACTATGCAGGTTGTGGAGAAAGTTTGAAATCTACCTCCGGTGCTCATTTGCACATTCAAGGTTCTCACACAAGATTTCCCTTGGCGGGACTTAGCAAAAGGCAGGGGTGCTTGAGTCATTCCACACCTGAGGCCGAGATTGTCGCGGCCGACTTTGCCATGTCACGTCTTGGATTGCCTGCTATCACGTTGTGGCAGCAGCTTGGGGGGCAAGACCCCAACTTCGTCTTCTACGACGACAACCAGACCATGATCGGGGTGATTCGCACGGGCAAGAATCCGACTATGCGTCACTTGGAACGTACCCACGGTATCTGCATTGGATGGATGCATTCTATCTTTCAGGAAGGTTACGTTTCTCTTGCCTATGAGGTCACTGCCAAGATGTCAGCGGACATACACACCAAGTCGTTCAAGGATTCTGTGTCCTGGACACATGCGTGTCAGCTCATCAACATTTTTCCGCCGGCCCTCATTGGCTCCCAAGAGATTATGGATCTGATGCGCCCTACTCATACCCAGAGCACGGATGAGAAGGGTCAACAGCACTACTCATTCAAGAGCGAAGTGCCCTGTTTTCCTTACACGCAGACGCCGATCCTCCCTCAGGTGTTGTATCGCGCTGGATTGTCGAGTAAGGAAGGCTTGCAAGAACATGACAGTGTGGACCCCATCCTGGTTGTCAAGTTCCCGCGCATGCTGCGGGGGCCGCCTTCCGCGTTGCCGCCTGGTCGCTACCTTCGGTCGACTTGGATTCTTCGTGAAGGGCAGTGGCACCAAATGGAGGACCGTGCTGCTATCCTTGATCAACCGGGCAAGTTCGACCGCTATGTGGAGCGTGCTGTGTTTCAGTACCATCCGGTACGGGGGCATTTGCGCCCCGCCGCTATTGCGGACGTCCTTGCGCCGCCGTTTTTGCCTCCTCCTGACCCGCCTTTGGGCCAGTCTTATGTGCGCGCCCTGCCCGCCAAATGGCGAGCGGTGGTTGTCACACTGGCGCGTGCCATCCATGGGGGGTACCAGGGCTTTACATTACCTCTTTGTTTCAACGGCCAGTCCAAAAGTCAAGCCTCCCAATTCGCCTATGACCAATGGTCGTCAGTGTACGAGGATGTATGGCATGATGCGGCTGAACAGAAAAGGGAATATCAAGGATATGATGGAGCAATTGTGCCTCACGTGGTCAACTTCGCCGAAAACAAACCCAAGGAGGGCCTGGTGATCCAATTCCTCGACCACGATGGAGGGTTGGTCCATACTTACAAAAATCCTTACAGCCGTTGGAAATACCGTATCACTATCAAAGATGCTCCAAAGGCAGTGACGGTGTGGACATTGGTAGGAGTCGATGAGGAGAACTGGTGGAATGAGTATGCTCCTGGCAAGGACTGCATTGCGCAGCATGCTCCCGATTCTCACTACGACCCTGGGTTGCAAGTAAATGTTCTGAGTATGGGGCGAGAAGTTGACGACGCCATGTGTGCCTACCTCTTCGATGTGGTGGAAGCGAGGAAAAACAACCCTAACTCCGTGATCTTCATTGGCGCAGGGGTGTTGGGCAAGAATTCGTGGCTGAGTCGGAAAATCGCTGACAACCCTGAAAGGGCCAAATTGCGGACAGACTACCCATGGGGGGAGGTCGTCCAAAGAATTGCGCGCAGAGCGGCATCGTGGGGGTTCCAAATCATCATCGAAGTACCTCCTCGAGTACAAGTCCAGGAAACCAAGCAGTACAAGGGACTTCAGGAAGATGCCATGTGGAAGAGCATCAAGATCCAAGGATGCACTCACGGGCAACGTTATACCTTTCGGGATCCTGTATCTCCCGGAACCGCCGTTGAGCTCGGCTACTGCAAGGATGAATGGGAGTACATTGCCGCAAACGTCGCGTTGCATCCTAAGTCGTCTGACGTGTGCTCGTCCAAACATTTGCACATGACCGATTCGGACGCTAAGGATCGATCTGATAAATGCGAGTTGACTAGCCAAATCTCCAGGAGATTGCTTAAAGCCTTGAAATTTCAGGCAACGGGCGATGGGAGATTGGTAGCAATGCCGTCGAAGGCTGGTGGACGAAAGCCTGACCGCATGATTGTTGACCTCTGTGGCTTGGGCAATGGCTACGCCGTGCCTAAGTCCACTAAGGGATGCGCTCGCATAACTTGCAAAGAGCTAATTGGCTCTAAGGCCGATGAGGACAGCCTTATCGGTGCAATGAAGGATACGTGCCGGAATGACCTGCGCACACCTGTGCTATTCGTGGCATCGCTTTTGCGATCAGGTGTTGGTCCTGGAAGTAGTGAAGGGGCTTGCGTGGGGGGTGAGAAACGTTCCGGTGGGAAGTACAAGGTTTTCAGAAGTGTCTTGAAATCTCTCAAACGCCTGCTGAAGAAGTGTGCGGAATTTTCCGACGTCTATTTTTCGCTTGACATGCCTTCTTCATGTTCATGTTGGTCTTGGCCAGAGTTGCATGCTCTTGTTTCAAGTGGCAAGGTGACGAAGGTTAAGATTGGTGACCATGTTGGTGCTGGTGGCGATGGTGGTGGACGCAGGATCATGTTCTCTAACATGCCTGAAGCGGATCGTTTGATGGTGAGAATGGATGATTGCTTGGACCATGAATCGAAGAGCAGTTTGTCGCAGCGCATTGATGTGTCATGGCGGTCGATTGCGAGGAATGTTCGCAGCCTTGTTCGAGCTCATGTCAGTGTCAGTCATGTTGCACATGAATCTGAGGACATTGCATGGCAGCAACGTCAGTGTATAAACGCTGATGAAGGGGCTATAACACAGCCCCAACTAAGGAACAACTAAGGTCTGACCCGACGGATCGGGGAAGGGTGCCTCTTACAGAGCACCCGGAACCGTGAAGTCGAATAGGGGTAGGTACTTCTCTCCTACGGAGGAAGGACCGAATCCCGAGCCATGGGTGAAAGCTACAATGCCTACGAGCTGGCCTTCGAAGGAGTGGACCATGAAGAAGTTTTCCCTTCTGGTGGGATGATGCGGACGTTCCTGAAGTTCCACAAGTTTCTGCAGATGTATTCTGAGGACTCGTCGCAGAGCGTTTCGCTCCCGCCAAAGATTACGAAAGACAAAGTGGTCGACAATGATCTCATTCGCACATGGGCAGCTTTCAAAGCACCTCCTTTGGTCTTGCTGTTCACGTGTGCAAATCTGTCGCCAGGAGGGGATCTTTCCATTCGAGTTCGAGAAATCCTCAAGGCTTGCTTGTTCGCCGCCCCGGAGGAGTACATGGACAAACCCTATGGGGAGATCCTCGCCATGGTCATCAAGTTTGGTGGAGGTCTCAAGCACATTGTTGCTGATTACGGAGGGAAGTTTCATGCCATCACAAGATTTATGGTGGATGAGGAAGTGATCCGTGATGATGCAAAGTTGGCTGTGGTTGAACTGGAACAAGAAAGAAAACAAGTTCGGTTCGACTTGAACACTGCAACCAGGAACATCGTCAATGCGGACGTGTACTACAATCTCGCCGTTCTCATCAATTCCGTGGAGACGCCCTACCAGGCCGTGACAGACACGAGAATTCAACAATGGTATACGGTGAATCAGGACTACTACCACAAGTTGCCTATGTCAGGCAGAGCACCTGACCAATCCGACCTGTTGGGAGAGCCTACGTTATGTAGGGTGTGCAAGCTGATGTACATGTTCGCAAAGCACACTGGGTATGGGCTTCGGACCTACAACCAGGAATGTGCAGCGGGCAACGATGGCGCTACGCCAATCAACGTTCACCAGCTGGCTTTGATGATGCGCACATTGCCTCAAGGCATGGGACATCCGCTCGCCTTTGCGATGAATTCACTCCAGGCGTTCAGTGTTTGTCTCCACGTGCTTCATTCCTATGTATCATGGATTGATCCACAAACTGGACTCCCGCACTATCGATGGTCTAATGACGTGCTCCCCGATTCCGACTACACCACGTATGCTTTCCTCAAGTACCATGTGGATGCCGTATGTGCAGCTCAGGACAAGAACGGTTTCCAATTGCCGGATGCGTTCCGTGGCTACACCTGGAATCAATGCGGAGTTGAATCTGGGTACGTGGTCGACTGCTCTACCAAACGCGCCACATTGGGCATATGGGAAGCGGAATTCCAACAGATGAGGGCACCAAGTCCGCTTATGCAAGATGATGGCCTGTTTCCGCCCAACCTTCAACGGCATCCTAGCTGGGTATACTCAACGGGGAGAGTTGCGATGCCTACGGCAAGCAACCTCGAACCGGAAGGAATCGTGCACCCTGAGCATGGAAGAACGCCGGAACAATCGCAAGGATCCGCTGCCGGACCTCGAGCCACCCCTAGCCACGGACCAAAGAGGGCAAGGACGGACGAGGCAACGGCATCGGCGTCGTCATCTTCTGCGGCACCTCCTCCACAACAACCGCCTTCGCAACCGGAAGAGGAACCATCGCAACCGACATGGGAGGAAGCTCCAATCCCTGCTGGCGCTCAGGAAAGTTGGTACCATTATGTCAACATCAATGAGAAGGGCTGTCGTTCGATCTTGCTGACGACGACCCGTGATCACGACGAGTACCCACCTGCCATTGATGAGACGCCAAAGTTTGTGGCCAACCACGACGTGGGGACCACACCGATTCAGCATTACGTCAGAAGACTGGTGACCTATTTGGCAAGGATTCGTTCCGTCTCACAAAATGATGACAAGGGTCTCAACCTGAAGGTCTACGTGAAGCTGAGTACAAAGGTGTGGCTTCGGATGTATTCACGGCTGTACCATGCATTGGCATTGGTATCATGCGTGCATCTTCCTTCTCCTCCAATGCTTACCTCGGCAGTGATGATCGAGGCAGATCGCGATCTTGTCGACAACGATGACATTCCGGAAGAAGCAAGGATCAACACCATGAACACGCTGAACGGATTTCGCAATAGTTTGGGTATGGGTGGCAAACCTGATGCCGCGACTATGCGCTCTCAATGCACAATCCTCGTCCAGGACTTTGACATGGTTGCAAGGACCAGGGGATCAACGCACACGTTGAGAGAGAACCTCGGCATGCATGGGTGGAGCGAGATCTACATTGTGAGCCCGTCGATCACCACAGGTGCCAACTACAACTTCCAAGTCACAAAAGGATCGTTGGAATCTGTGAATGCGACATTGGATGGCTTGACTGAAGAGCAGCTTGCAACCGTCACACTGCATTACCATCTGTCTCTCCAGGCAATCCTCATCGAGAACATGTCTTTTCCGATGAGTGAAGTCGGAGACGGAGCAGCGATCCGTACTGACTTGCAGCGACAGCTCAAGGTGACGTACGTTGACCCTATCATTGCAGCAGGGAAGCGTACCACGCGCCCTCCAATTGTCAACATCAACCACGACTTACGGTTCGTTGGAGCAGCTAGCAATTACCTTCAGCACAAAGCTTCTCTGTTCAACGGTTTCCACGCGCTGGGAATGTATATTGAACTGGAGTTGCGAGCCCGAGCATGCGTGGTGATTCATGGATCTTCGTTTTGGTCAAGAATGTACAGCCAGATGAAGCATGCGTCATCAGGCGTGCATACACTGTCAGCCGAAAAGGTGCCAGCACCGGACTCTCGGGTCAGGTTCAAATTGGGCTATGCTATCTATGAGAAGCAGCTGTTCTGCGAGAAGATGGTATCCACGTGCTTCGTTGAGGCATCGAGAATCCGCTCATGGGACGAAACTGTCCGCGCCGACTCAGTCGCTCACCCGTCGCTTGTCGAGATTTGGGAGGACAAGAGTGAAGTCAAGACGTCCACCAAGATTTCGCAGACATGGTTCACGGGAGAACAACAGCAACAGATCAGGTCGGGTGCCCAGGGTGACACGGTCGCTGAATCGTCCGCAGTCACCTGGCAGGACTTTGACATCGCCATGACCGTCCCCGAAGCCTATTACGACAACAGGCACTACTGGTTCCGGATCGACACCTACGCGACCCCGAACACCGGCTATGTCAAAGGGAGAACGTTCTATTGCCCTGGATGTGACGCAATGAAGTTGGCTGAGTGCTACGCACAGGCCTTCTTCAAGCCGACTGGAAACGGGTATCCTGGACACTGCATTGGGTGCGCGCATACTTCAGCCTTGAAGATGCAGCATCAGGTCAGCTCCTTCAATGACTTAGTCGCGTCCCAGAAATACACCTTGGCTTGCGCAAAGCACCTTTATGACCTGAGGCTTCAATTTGTGGACCCTCGCATGGACATCAAGGAGTTCCTCAAAGCTTGTGCGGAAGTGGTCTACGAAGACATTGGCAAGACGGTTTCTCACTACGGTGGTCTCCGAATCACAGCCAGTCAGGCCATCGAGTACGCGGCATGGGGAAAGGCCAAACAGTTGGCATGGGACAGAGGATACGATTCCGAAGGCAAGACATGCTACATCTGCTACTACGATGCCGGGAACTGCGCTTATGCTGGTTTCATGAGAATGCTTTTGACTCCGGAGGAGCGCCAAGAATGCTACAGAGGGTCAGCCTTGCCCAAGGAGGAACTCCTGGGTGACACGATGGAGCTGGCACTCGGGCTTCTTACAATTGCAATGAGACACCCAAGTCATTTTCCAAATTGGGGTGGCCTTGAGGGGGCAAATGCGTGCGTGAGGGGGATCGAAAGGTCATTCTTCCGCTACGCGTCGGCCGAAGCTATCGAGCTGATCACGGTTGACTCCCCGCGCAAGAGGACACCGCCCAAGAAGAATGAACAAGTCGCTGAGATCGTCAACAACATGTCCGCTGACCTCGTGATTGACTTCACAGTGATCGTCGATGGCGATATCTACCCCGTAGAGATTGCAAGGACCGACGAGACACAGGCCGCTGACAACGTCACGGACGATCCAGGGGTCTCTGTTGCTCCACCAATACCTGCACAGGATGTAGATGTGGATGCACAACCCGAAGAAGAACAAGGTGCAGAAGACCCTGATCCCAGGCAGATGATTCGTGAAGGATTTGTCGCGCAGCTTCAGGACTATGTGGGAATACTTGCTCAGGGCGAAATGTCGGTCGGAAGCAATAGCCTCACGTTCTGTATCGCTTGTGGCAGTGATCAACACCATCTGTCCAATTGCACGGAAAATGCTGCGACCCGGGATCTGATACTTCGAAGCATCCAGATCATCAAGGAAAGCCTTCTTCGATATCCACGTCGAATACCTCCACAACAAGATGAGCCAATGGACGTTGACACCACAGACCATGTGAGTGTTGCATCCTCGGACCGACGACCCAAGGCCAAAGCCCGACCGCGACGCGGAGGCGAAGCCGTACGGGGTGATGTGGTCTTGATCCGTTACGAGAACAAACACAATCTCTGCACGGATGTGGAGAACCGTCGGGGCTTACATGATGCTTGTGGTGTGCCGCTGCAGGACATGGGACCAGAGAACAGTCAGCGGGTGGTGGACCTCATTGAGCAGCTTTCGGACCATCGCGACCGACGCCTACCTCAACGAGGAGACCGTCCTAGCTTTGAATATGATGATACTATTCAGGGCTACACCAATGCAGGCTACGAATCCATCGGCGGCGGAAGGCCAATCCGATGCGGGATTCTCGACCTGATCCCAACCAAGGGTGCAAGCTTCATCCACAATCGATGGGACATCGTGAACGAAGTTGTCCTTCGCAACATCACCCATCATCGAAGAAGGAACGCGGATTGGGCGCTATCATGCATTCAATCTGACCTGCGTCACAGAATCGCCAGGCGCCCAGGCTCGGAATGGCTTGACAACAGGTGCCAAGTGGCATTCAGCAGCGTCATTCGATGTGATGAAGGAGGGTGGGTGCTGATCGAGGATTTGGTGAGGCATGAGCAACTATGGACCCATGACAGCAGACGCATCACAGAAGCGGTCTCAAGGACCGATGATCAACAGAGGAAGAGAGTGTACAATGAAAGACTCCAGCTATTGTTCCAAGGGAACATGCTCGCAGCCACGAGACGCCACAAGGCCAAGATTCGGCTGCAGTTCCTGGGAGTGAGAGTGAAGGACCCCGGCACGGAGACTCTTGGATCCGCAGGCTCGAACATGTTGGTATCGATTCCTGACCAGATCACAGAGATCCAGAACAATGATCGTTGCCGGCACAGCCAGAGGTACCTGAACGTTTGCAACGGCTGGGTGAAGCCATGGGCAGTTCGGGCTACGAGTGGTCACTCTGCGCACTCAGATCCCCAGAACAATTTGCTTCAGTTGGACAAGAACAGGTTCGCAATATCTCCATCTATGACCCTCTTGCAACGTCTTGGAGGCGCGTTCCACGCTACGGCATGCCGCAACCTGGATTCCATTGTCACGCAAGGCATCATGCCTGGTTCGGAGGACCCCGACGGGGACTTCGACCATAGGCGCCAATTTCGAGGCAACCAAGGCGGCAGACTCCACAGCTATTGGGGGGTATTCGCACCGTTCGATCACCGGAATGCGACGACCAAGATGCGGGTACATGGACCACAAGCCAAGCACATGCCGCTGGCGGTCCTCCATGTCCCTTCGCAGGACCTTGCACGAGAAGATGGACGTATCACAGACAGCGGCATCATCATCGTTGGCCGAACGATACCGTTCCAGTTCGTCAAGGAGGTATGGTTTTGCGTCCCGAATCCTCAAGATACACACTCTTTCGCTCTGGTGGAAAAGATCTACGATGAACGGTTGGAGAAAGAGATGGTGTTGGACTACAATGCATCACCTTTGCTCCCTGAGTTCGAGAGATACCGAACACCAAGCAAGATCATGGAATTGCTTTGCGAGATGCCTCCTGGACCCCACGACACCAGCAAGGAGCAGATCATTCGAGACCTTACGACTGTCCTGGAGTCCCACAGGGAGAACACGGTTCGGCATCACTACATGGACAAAGGGATCAAGTTTGTCATCAAGAATTGGCGACCCGAAGACCTACGCAGAGACGAGGATGGAAGGAGAATGAGGGTGTGCCCGGCATGCTACAACATCGTTCCAGCATGCTTCTCCCGATGCACGTCCTGCTGGTCACAATTCGTTTCTTGCGGATACTACCAAGGTACTCCACAACGGGAGACTCCTACGGAGATCCCCAGTGACTTCATTGCTCAGACAATGGAAGCCGCGGCAGCAGCAGTGCCTGAGGCGACCGAAGAGGAGCAGGAAGCCATGGAGACAGAGACCGTTGCGGAACCTGAGGGAATCCCAGAACCATCTGTCGTCGCGGAGGACGATCCAGAGCAGGAACCTGATGAAGAAATGGACACAGAGCCAGGAGAGGACTTTGATGACGCAGTACCAGATGCAGTTGCACAGGAACGACGTCCCGTCCTCATCGCCGGCCAGTCTTTGAACATCGATCCTGAACTACAACTCGCACGTACCGCCATGCAGCCATCCTACTACCCAGGAAAGCGAAATGCCCATTGCATTGACGCCAACATGGCCGCTCTTTCGTATATGGCATTCGTGGTGTGCAGAACCATCTACAAGGCTTGGTCAGGATTCGCGAAGTGGGCGACTATGCCGTTGTTCCAGATGAGGGAGAATTTCGCACTTGGCCAACGCTATGATGTGCTCGGAAAGTGGGGATCTTTGGCTGTAGTGGACAGAGAAACGGGTGTGAGCAGGGATGTGACTGACGAGGAGATCATTCGCTTTGCCAAGGAGCCTGAGAACCTCAAGCAGTACGATCCCAACGGGACTTACACTTTGAAGCGCTTCCGGACGAATCAGATGC
The DNA here is from genome assembly GCA_905221615.1 of Symbiodinium sp. CCMP2592. Classification (NCBI taxonomy): domain Eukaryota; class Dinophyceae; order Suessiales; family Symbiodiniaceae; genus Symbiodinium; species Symbiodinium sp. CCMP2592. Next base: position 31,987 of record CAJNDT010001274.1, read on the forward strand.
TTTCGTTGCTTACACGGGGAGCCAACATGATGGGAATTGGCAGGGACAACTTCAACCCTACTACGTACTTGAAGAGCAACAGGGATGAAGATGTGAAGGCTATGCACTTCTGTTGCCTGAACGTCCTGTGCGAGGTGATTCCGATGGTGACAGGACACCAACAATTCTCAGTGCTACGACCAACGCCAACTGGACCGGTGGACTTCCTGTACATCGACCCCGTCGGTATCCTGCTGACTCACGCCGATCATTCAGTCCAGACCATTGGATTGCTGGTGGACCACAATGTGCAAATGCCTGCGCATTTCATGGACAGATTGGTCAGATCCAAGGCTGAGAGACAGCAAAATCCGACAACCAAACGTACTGAAGCCCTACATCACATCTCGGCCGCTGACTATCTCCCTCCAGGTGGTACTTCCATCCTGGACACGCCTGTCACTACGGAGGAACGTGCAAGCGCTTCTTCGGCCAAGGGACCTTCAAAAGGGCGTGAGAGAACCGGAGGTGAGCAGCATGGAGGTTGGAACTCCAATTCCTACTACGACTACACCGCCGGCAAAGGCCGAAACAAAGGCAAGGACAAAGGAAAGCAAAGGGAACAGTATCCAGAGGAAAACCTCCGGCCCTGGGACCGCGATCCTGCGACCACGCGAAGATGGAGATGAATCAACGCTTGGTCTTCCTCGCCTATCAGTTCGTGACCTCTGAGCTTCGCCCATGGAATGCCATCGCGAATGCTTCTTTCTTCGGTGACGCCTGATTCGTTTGCCATTTCAGGGGATCGTTACTGACGTAGATGAGTGTCACAACGTTTCTAATTGGGATGCAAAGCTCTGATTTTCAATGTCAACGTTGCGGCGGAACATTTTCTGTTGTCCTATCGTGCCATCTTCCGGGTGAGCAGCGTCGGAGACGCAACTCATGGGGGGTGCGAACGGACTGCGATGCCTTGTCAAGTTCTAAGGTGTCACTATAAGAGCTGTGAGCAAGACCGTGTAAAGTGCAAGAGAAGGGGGCACGCTACGCGTCCCTCGACTCTAGGAGTAAGCTTGTGGACGTGCTACGCACACCGCATCGCTTCTCCTTACCTTTCTATGTGACCGCCCACGCAACGTTTGGCTCAAGTCAATGCCCATAGCTAAGTGCTATATGTGTCTTCTATCCTGAGCAATCAGAGCTATCCCGTGCACAGACGAACCGCCGCCGGCAGCGAGTGCAAAAGGAACGGCCGCCGGTTCTGCCTGCATAGGATTGCACGTGTGGAAGTGAGAAAGAGACAGGGTCCAAGTCTGTGGAGAGTGCAAGCCAGCCACACCTACATTCATTACAGCTCTGGTGGGGAGAGCAGCAACATAATCGAGATCAAATCCCCACGCACCAATCAAAAAGCAGCCAATAGCAGCAAATTTTGCCACCGGAGTGTTTGTCAAAATTCGCTGCGGTTGACTTGTTCATGGTTATACTTTAAATCAGGAAGCAGCAAATTCGCCAACCGCTTCTTGGACAGAATTTGCTGCGATGTACTTGTTCGTGGTTGTATTTAAAACAGGAAGCAGTCAATCGCAGCAAATGTTGTCGAGAACAAGACATCTTTCTGATCAAGGCTTGACGGTTGGGAGAGCTCCATCTGTTTTCCTGAGAGCGAGCTCTCTTGCATCTTCTGTGAAGAGGAGGAGGCAATGGTCAGGAGTTCTCGCCCCTTAAAAGAGACAGGAGCTTTCTTGTCGACTACGAGGCAATCTGAGCTCTGTTCTGTCTCGTGAAGTTGGAGGGTCCTCTCTTCTGACATGATTCGGCAGAAAACCTGCCAGGGGATCTCTCCCTCTACCGAATGCTACACGAGCTCTGTTCTTCTCGATCACGACAAGGAGGTTCTCGCTAAATGAATTGCAACGAGCTCTCCTCTTGTTTTCGATGATGAGGAAGAGAACTTATGCGTTGTTGTTGTTGACATCTGGGGGGCTTTGTCCTCTCTTGCTAGCTAGAAGGTCTCTTCAATCTTCTCAAGAACAAGAGGCGACTAACCAAGAGGTAATGGAGCTCTCCTCTAGAAGAAAGCCTTCTTCTCTTATCAGGAGTATCTTGGAGGAAGCTCCTTTTTTAGAGCATGACGTACAGTGGGGAGGGGGAGAGGACCAGACTTGACTTTTCCTTTTGAAGGTCTGGGGAGCTTCATCCTGTCATTTTAGCGGAAGCTCTCTTCCATGTTTTGTCTGAAGAGAATGCGGAGATAGTCTTCTTTCCCTTGCCAAGAGCAAAGGAGGTCTCTTCTTGCCGACAACTGAAGGGTAAACTGAGCCGTCTTGTTTCTCGTGAAGTTGGAGGGGCCTGTCTCCTAGTTTGAGAGAGGGGGCCCTCTTCATTCTCATTGCATTGGAAGAAGCTCTCTTCTGGTCAAGGACGAGGTAGAGAACTTATACGTTGTTTTTGAAGACTGCGGGATCTCTGATCTGGAGCTTGTCTTCAGTCTTCTTAAGATTGAGAGGAAGACTTACCAAGAGGTCAAGGAGCTCTCAAGACAGTCGCTCTCTTCTCTTACCAAGAACAATTAACTTGGAGTGAGCTCTCTTCTTGTTTCAAAGGATGATGTAGAGGGCTTCTCATCTGCTTTTGGAGGCCGCGGGGAGGACCAGACTTCTCTTGCCAAGGGAAGTTGGGAAGAGCACCATTCTTTTTCTTGGCGGTAACCTTTTTCCATGTCTTGAAGCGGATGAGGGGATGGTGAGGAGCCCTCACACCGAACTAAGAGAGAAAAGAATTTTCTTCTTGTCGACAGAGAGGTAAACAAAGCTCTCTACTTTCTCGAGAAGTTAGAGGGGCCTCTCTTCTGACTTGTTGGGGTAGAGGACCTGCCAGCGGATCTCTTCTTCTACCAAAAGGTAGAGTAAGTGAAAGTGGAGGGAGCTTTCTTCTTGTTTTCGAGGACTGGGTAGAGAATCCATGCGTTGTTGTTGAAGGCTGGGGGGGGGTTCGTCTTCTTTTGCTGGGAGCGACGACTGAGAGGCGACATGCCAAGAGGTACTGGAGCTCTCTTCTCTTACCTCGATTGAGGGGCAGACCAGGCTTCCTTTGTTTGAAGTTGGGCGGTGCTCCGCCCTTTCTCCTTGAGCCTATGCTGTCTTCCATCTGATGAAGAAGTACAAAAAGCAATCAAGATAATCAGGATTTCTGAAGGGGCATGTCTGCTTTTTGAGGTGGAGCTTTCTTCTGTCTCACTGGCTTGGAGGAAGCTCCTCAGGCTTTTCTTGTCAAGGATGAGGTGGGGGACTTTTAAAATTCTGGTTGAGGTAGGGACTTGTCTTGTCGGAAGCTAGGGCAGCTCTGTCCTCCCTTCTTGCTAGGAGCGGGTTTGTTCAATCTTGTTAAGACGAAACATTACAAAGAAGTGAAGGAGCTCTCTGCTAGAAACAAGCTCTCTTCTTTTAACGCGAGTAACTTGGGGGGGAGTCTCGTCTTGTTTTGGAGCATGAAGTGGGGGGAGGGCCAGGTTTCTCCTCTTTTTGAAGCTTGGGCGAAGCTCCACCCTTTCATGGGGGTATGCTCTCTTGAGTCTTTCTTTCGAAGAAGTAAAGGGGTTAGCCAGGCTCTTGATCTCGATCTTCCCCCTACCTAGAGAGAAAGGAGGTGTCTTCTTGCCGACTGAGGGGTAGGCGGAGCTTTGCTTTGTCTCGACGGTTTGACGGGGTCTGTCTGTGGTTTCGAGATGGACCTCTCTTCTTTGTCATGAAACTGGAGGAAGCTCGTTTCTTCTTTTTGTAGGCTGGGGGAGCTTTGTCCTTTCGTGCTAGGAGTGGGAGCTCTTCATTCCTCTACAGATAAAATGAAGACTTACCCAGAGGTTAAGGAAGTCTCTTCAGGAAAATCCTCTCTTGCCACGAGTAGCTAGTTTTTTCTTGTTCCAGAGGATGAGGTAGAGGGCTGCTCATTTCTTGTTGAAGGTTGAGGGGAGGACCAGACTCTTCGTTTAAAGGTTAGGGGAGCTCTGTCCTCACATTTTGAGAGTGAACTTTCTTCTATCTCTTGAAGAGGAAGAGGGGACGACAAGGAGCTCTTCTCTCTCTTATTTTCGACTAAGAGGCAGCCGGAGCTGCTTTTTTTCTCGTGAAGTTGCAAGGGGCTCTCTCCTTCTTCGAGATGCTGCGGTAGAGGATCTTCCAGGGGATCTCTTCTTTTACCCATATAAGGAAAAGAAGCTCATCTCTTGCTGATTGCTGACGACGAGGTAGAGGAGCTCTAACTCTATGTTCGTCTGTTTAAGGCTGGAGGAGAGTTGTCTTCTTTTGCTAGGAGCCAGCTCCGAGGAGTTGGAGACCTACCAAGAGGTCAAGGAGTTCTTGTAGACAGGAGCTCTCTTACAAGAGCGGATGAGGTAGGGGACTTGCCTTTTTCTTTTTGAAGGCTGGAGAGAGGACCAGTTGTCTCCTTTCCTTTGATGCTTGGGGGAGCTCCACCCTTTCTTGAGCGTATGCTCTCTTCCGTCTCTCTTTTGAAGAAGTGAAGGGGACAGTCAAGATCCTGGCTTTTCCTTTTCTTGCCGACTGAAGGATAAACGGAGCTCTCTTCTTTCTCGATGTTTTTACAGGGCCTGTCTGTTGTCTTGAGATGCAGATCTCTTCCTTCTCATAAACTTGGAGGAAGCTCTTGGTCTCGTTTTGTCGAGGACGAGGTAGACGACTTTTCTTGTTGGAAGCTCGGGAACTCTGGTCTTTATTACCAAGAGCGAGGCCTCTTTAATCTTGAAAACTAAAAAAGCGACCTACAACGAGATGAAGGAGCTCTCTGCTAGAAAGAAGCTCCCTTCTGTTATCACGAATAACTTGGGGAGACTCGTTTCTTGTTTTGCAGCATGAGGTGGGTGACTTTTTCTTAGAAGGCCGGTCAGATTTTTCTTGTTGACGGTTGGAAGGAGCTCCAATCTTTCTTCTTGAGCGTCTGCTCTCTTCCGTTCTTCGAAAAGTTAAAGGAGATAGCTACGATATTTTCCCCTTACGTAGACAGAAAGAGGTCTTTTCTTGCCGACAGGGTAAACGGAACTTTCTTCCTTCTCGATGGTTTGGCGGGGCCTGTCTGTTTCTTTGACCTTCTGTCTCATTAGATTGGCGGAAGCTCTCAGTCTCTTCTTGTCGAGGACGAGGTAAGCTAAGGGAGTCTGGCCTCTCTTGCTAGGAGCGAGGCTATTTCAATCTTCCTAAGACTTACAAAGTGACTTGCCACGTCTCTGCTAGAAAGAAGCTCTCTCTTCCTTTGCAACGAATAACTTGGGGGGATTCTCTTCTTGTTTTGGAGCATGAGGTGGCGGACTTACCTTTTCTTTGAAGGCTGGGGGAGGACCAGATTTCTCTTTTGACCCGTCGATGGCGAGGGCCCTGGCGCCGCCCGACCATCTACCCCGTCCAGCTTCTGAAGCTTGGGAGAGTTTCACCCTTTCTTGGGGGTATGCTCTCTTCCGTCTTTGTTTTGAAAACGTAAAGGGGGTTGGTCACGATCTCGATCTTCCCCCTACCTAGAGAGAAAGGAGGTGTCTTCTTGCCGACTGAGGGGTAGGCGGAGCTTTGTTTTGTCTCGACGGTTTGACGGGGTCTGTCTGTTTTTCGAGATGGACCTCTCTTCTTGGTCATGAAATTGGAGGAAGCTCGTTTCTTCTTTTTGTAGGCTGGGGGAGCTTTGTCCTTTCGTGCTAGGAGTGGGAGCTCTTCATTCCTCTACAGATAAAATGAAGACTTACCCAGAGGTTAAGGAAGTCTCTTCAGGAAAATCCTCTCTTGCCACGAGTAGCTAGTTTTTTCTTGTTCCAGAGGATGAGGTAGAGGGCTGCTCATTTCTTGTTGAAGGTTGAGGGGAGGACCAGACTCTTCGTTTAAAGGTTAGGGGAGCTCTGTCCTCACATTTTGAGAGTGAACTTTCTTCTATCTCTTGAAGAGGAAGAGGGGACGACAAGGAGCTCTTCTCTCTCTTATTTTCGACTAAGAGGCAGCCGGAGCTGCTTTTTTTCTCGTGAAGTTGCAAGGGGGTCTCTCCTTCTTCGAGATGCTGCGGTAGAGGATCTTCCAGGGGATCTCTTCTTTTACCCATATAAGGAAAAGAAGCTCATCTCTTGCTGACGACGAGGTAGAGGAGCTCTAACTCTATGTTCGTCTGTTTAAGGCTGGAGGAGCTTTGTCTTCTTTTGCTAGGAGCCAGCTCCCGAGGAGTTGGAGACCTATACCAAGAGGTCAAGGAGTTCTTGTAGACAGGAGCTCTCTTACAAGAGCGGATGAGGTAGGGGACTTGCCTTTTTCTTTTTGAAGGCTGGAGAGAGGACCAGTTGTCTCCTTTCTTTTGATGCTTGGGGGAGCTCCACCCTTTCTTGAGCGTATGCTCTCTTCCGTCTCTCTTTTGAAGAAGTGAAGGGGACAGTCAAGATCCTGACTTTTCCTTTTCTTGCCGACTGAAGGATAAACGGAGCTCTCTTCTTTCTCGATGTTTTTACAGGGCCTGTCTGTTCTCTTGAGATGCAGATCTCTTCCTTCTCATAAACTTGGAGGAAGCTCTTGGTCTCGTTTTGTCGAGGACGAGGTAGACGACTTTTCTTGTTGGAAGCTCGGGAACTCTGGTCTTTATTACCAAGAGTGAGGCCTCTTCAATTTTGAAAACTAAAAAAGCGACCTACAACGAGATGAAGGAGCTCTCTGCTAGAAAGAAGCTCCCTTCTGCTATCACGAATAACTTGGGGAGACTCGTTTCTTGTTTTGCAGCATGAGGTGGGGGGCTTTTTCTTAGAAGGCCGGTCAGATTTTTCTTGTTGACGGTTGGAAGGAGCTCCAATCTTTCTTCTTGAGCGTCTGCTCTCTTCCGTTCTTCGAAAAGTTAAAGGAGATAGCTACGATATTTTCCCCTTACGTAGACAGAAAGAGGTCTTTTCTTGCCGACAGGGTAAACGGAGCTTTCTTCCTTCTCGATGGTTTGGCGGGGCCTGTCTGTTTCTTTGACCTTCTGTCTCATTAGATTGGCGGAAGCTCTCAGTCTCTTCTTGTCGAGGACGAGGTAAAGGACTTTCTTCTTGGAAGCTAAGGGAGTCTGGCCTCTCTTGCTAGGAGCGAGGCTATTTCAATCTTCCTATAAGACATACAAAGTGACTTGCCGCGTCTCTGCTAGAAAGAAGCTCTCTCTTCCTTTGCAACGAATAACTTGGGGGGATTCTCTTCTTGTTTTGGAGCATGAGGTGGCGGACTTACCTTTTCTTTGAAGGCTGGGGGAGGACCAGATTTCTCTTTTGACCCGTCGATGGTGAGGGCCCTGGCGCCGCCCGACCATCTACCCCGTCCAGCTTCTGAAGCTTGGGGAGTTCCACCCTTTCTTGGGGGTATGCTCTCTTCCGTCTTTGTTTTGAAAACGTAAAGGGGGTGGTCACGATCTCGATCTTCCCCGTACCTAGAGAGAAAGGAGGTGTCTTCTTGCCGACTGAGGGGTAGGCGGAGCTTTGTTTTGTCTCGACGGTTTGACGGGGTCTGTCTGTTTTTTCGAGATGGACCTCTCTTCTTTGTCATGAAATTGGAGGAAGCTCGTTTCTTCTTTTTGTAGGCTGGGGGAGCTTTGTCCTTTCGTGCTAGGAGTGGGAGCTCTTCATTCCTCTACAGATAAAATGAAGACCTACCCAGAGGTTAAGGAAGTCTCTTCAGGAAAATCCTCTCTTGCCACGAGTAGCTAGTTTTTTCTTGTTCCAGAGGATGAGGTAGAGGGCTGCTCATTTCTTGTTGAAGGTTGAGGGGAGGACCAGACTCTTCGTTTAAAGGTTAGGGGAGCTCTGTCCTCACATTTTGAGAGTGAACTTTCTTCTATCTCTTGAAGAGGAAGAGGGGACGACAAGGAGCTCTTCTCTCTCTCTTATTTTCGACTAAGAGGCAGCCGGAGCTGCTTTTTTTCTCGTGAAGTCGCAAGGGGCTCTCTGCTTCTTCGAGATGCTGCGGTAGAGGACCTTCCAGTGGATCTCTTCTTTTACCCATATAAGGAAAAGAAGCTCATCTCTGGCTGACCACGAGGTAAAGGAGCTCTAACTCTATGTTCGTCTGTTTAAGACTGGAAGAGCTTTGTCTTCTTTTGCTAGGAGCCAGCTCCCGAGGAGTTGGAGACCTATACCAAGAGGTCAAGGAGTTCTTGTAGACAGGAGCTCTCTTACAAGAGCGGATGAGGTAGGGGACTTGCCTTTTTCTTTTTGAAGGCTGGAGAGAGGACCAGTTGTCTCCTTTCTTTTGATGCTTGGGGGAGCTCCACCCTTTCTTGAGCGTATGCTCTCTTCCGTGTCTCTTTTGAAGAAGTGAAGGGGACAGTCAAGATCCTGACTTTTCCTTTTCTTGCCGACTGAAGGATAAACGGAGCTCTCTTCTTTCTCGATGTTTTTACAGGGCCTGTCTGTTCTCTTGAGATGCAGATCTCTTCTTTTTCATAAACTTGGAGGAAGCTCTTGGTCTCGTAATGCAGCTCTCTTCTTTCTCATAAACTTGGAGGAAGCTTTTGGTCACGTTTTGTCGAAGATGAGGTAGGCGATTTTTCTTGTCAGCCTATACCACACGATGTTGTAAGATGCAGTCTGTAGTAAACCTAATGCAAAACCAAGGAGGAAGTCACATTATACATAAAGGTTCCTGCCACATATATATATATATATATATATGTGTGTGTGTGTGTGTTGGTGGGCGTAGTTTAGACTGCTTCGTTGATTTATCGCTTGATGTATTTTTTGCTTGTTTTCTTAGTATGGGTATTCATCGGTTCATGTGAAATCAGCAGCTACGAATGCAAGTTCGAGGTACGATCGAATGCTACCTCGCCAAACAACTTCCACTCCCACGTAGATCTCTGTGCAGAGGCAGCCTTCGTTACTTGCCCGAAGAACGGCTGCAGAGCTCAGTACAGCGTCTACCACTCACAGCACGATTCCCAGTACCGCAAGCGTCGTCTAAGAAGCACCAGCCATGGCCACACAAAAAGGGCCAGGCCAGCCGAGAGGGCTGCGACTCGAGCGACTCCTTTCTGCATCTTCGGATCTTGTCGGCCAAGCCCAGGAAGGCTTCTTCAGGTGCCTCGCCCGATGGATCGCAAGATACCCTGTTCTTGCCATCGCAGTATCGCTGACAGCATATCTTGCATGTGCCCCCGGGATGCTGCTATTGCCGGGTTCGGAGAGCATGTTTGGCATCCTGAGAATCAAGACGGGCTTCTTGGACACGTTTACTTTCAAAACGACCGACGAGTACAGAGACTACATGCGTGGGACAGATGTCTTCCCGGACACGAGAAGCCTTGTCTTCATTGCGAAACCGCTGAACAGACGCCGGCTCGTATCTTCTGAGGTGATGCGACAGATACACAAAGCAGAGCAGCAGATCGAAGCAACCCGCTTTGAATCAGTGCACGGACATCTGGGTTTCAGTGATGTTTGCGAAAGGTTCCATTCAGCTTCGCCATGCATGGCAAGCAGTGCCACTGCCACACTCCTTGGGAACGATGTTGCAGCCCGTCTTTCCGAGCTCGAAGCACTGGAGCGGGACGCGAGCACGCCTGCCCATGCGGCAGCGGCGTTGCTTGTGGCTGGGATGAGCATGCAGCAACGTTCAAGCTTGCCGCTTCTGGTTGCTTCGTCACGACCTTTCCCTGGCCCTGATGCCAGCGAGGCTTCTCTCAGTGAATGGCTGCTTGAAGGCACTGCTTCCATGTCGACGTTCTCGCTGATGGATACCGAGGATGGCGTTCGCTTCGAGAAGCAGGCGGCCCTCGAGAAGTGTCTCCCAAGTTCTCACGACACTGCATGTAATATGCGGCCGCTGTGTCTTTCGTCCTTTCTCTGCCGACAGGGGTGGTGAAGCCTTCAACCGAAACGAAGCCCAAAAAACACAGCTTGAGCCCTGAAACCTCCACAGCCTCACTGCCTCACGCCCTCGCGAAGCAGGCCGCAAAGGACATCAACGAAAAGGGCTACCCGGAGAATGCGATCGTTCGGATCAATCAGTTTAGTTCTTCGACTATTGCCACGGAAAGTCTGCTGATTGGCATGGACAACGTCCCACTCATTGGAATCACCATTTCCATCATGGCGGGCTACCTCGTTCTTATGCTTGGCACTGACACGAGACTTCCCGGCAACTCACAGGTGAAGGTTTTGTTGGGAGGGACTTGTATTCCAGGATTGTCCGGTTTGGCAAGCTTCGGCCTTTTAGGCTACTTGGGACACGGAGTGAGCGTCTTGGGCACCATGGTGCCCTTCTTGGGACTCGCTGTGGGCGTTGATATTATTTTCTTGATGGTGTCTTCGGTCAACGCCGTGGGGCCGGACGTGAAGAACATGGAAGAGGTCATGGTGAAAGCCCTCCCCCGCGGGGGCAGAGCAGCAACGACCACGACCTTGACATCGGTCTCCGCCTTCTCCATCGCGGCTGCCACAAGTGCTGATCTTCCCAGCTTCTTCTGGTTCAACATTGGCCTGGTCCTGGTTCTCATCATGAACTGGATAGGCAGGCTAGTGGCCAAAAGCTGAAAGAGGCAACAAAACTAGTCTACTTCTGCCTGTGCAACTTGCCAATACTGCAGCTTCCAATGCCTTGTTTCTGTTGCTAGATGCCAAAGCTGGCCAGACACGCGCTGACCGTGCCCGTTTTTGTTCGTGAAGGAAAGTCATCAACATTGACATCATCAAAGGAACCTGCAACCTCGAAGAGACAGTGCAGTGGATGAGTGTGTTGCTCGTGGTGATGCCGTTCATGATGAAGATGATGCTGGTGATGTTGAAAATCAGGGTGATTTGTGGTGATCTTGCTGACACCCGGCTAGGCATGGTGATCATGTTCCCGGCGATGATCACATTGAGCCAACGCAACATGACCGTCCGTGAGGAGCCGAAGAGTGGCTTTGCTGCAAAGGCTAGATTGGCCATGGGAGGCGGGCGCAAACTTCGGGGTATCATGACTGCCAAGCTTGGCTATGCCGTCCAACGCAGCCTCTCTTTCCAAATCTTTGGAGCATCGACATGGATTGCTCTGACTGTACTTGGCATCTACTTCGGGCTCCAGGTGGAGCGGGGTATGCCGGACACGGATCTAGTGACCGACTCCTCCCGTGTGAACGAATACTTCGCGGACGTCGAAAGCTCCTTCGTCGGGAGTCTTCCCATTGAGCTCGGTCTCGTCTTCGACTCACCGAGGACTCTTGATGCATCATACCGGAGTCGCATGTCGGAGTTGATCGCAGCACTGAACAACAGGTCGGACCTGGCACTGCCCGTCGATTGTTGGCTCCAGCGAGCAATCGGCTCCTTGAGCAGTTCCGCCTCCATGTGCGAGGTGGACACCGCCATACTAACATACCTGAACAGCTCAGGTGTCAGTGGCCGGGATGCCAAGGGTGGTGTCACAGAGCATTTGCGAGCAGCGCGGTGTCGGGCCTTTCTGTGGCAGCCGATGGACGCGGACAAGCGCAGTCAGCAAGCATCGGACATAGTCAGCCAAGTAAAGGACGGGTTTCCGGAGCTGGAGGTCATCCCATATCATTTGAGCTTCCCGACGCAGACAGCTCGCTACCGGATCATCAAGGACAAGACTTTCAGCACGGCCGGTTTTGCCTTCATTGGGGTGTTGCTCGCAGTGGTGATCACCATGCCTGTTCACCTAGCCATCCTGGCACTAGCTAACGTGTGTGCTGTCACGTGTGTGCTGTTCGGATTTATGTGGTTTTGCAGTATCACCAGCAACCTCATTTCATTTACAGTTTGTGTCATGACGATCGGATTTTGCGTCGACTACAGCTGCCACGTTGTGCACTTTGCCGACCACGGTGTGTCGCCAGGGACACCTTGGGACCAACGTATGCGGCTCTCACTAGAGTCCTGCAGCTTTGACGTACTCCAGGGATGTTTGACAGCCTTCCTTGGTGTGGCCATGCTCGGATTTGGCTCTGCACAAGCCTTTCGGACCTTTGCTCTCCTCTCGGTTATCATAACGCTCGTCGGTGGGTTCTTTGCGCTCATTGGCTTGCCGTGCTTGCTGGCGCTCCTGTCTAGGGCATGGCATACCTGCACTGGTCAGGGAGCACCCGAGGAATTCCTGAGTGACGCCGTGTTGCCAGCCGTGCCCGCGAAGGGGGGGACAGAGCCAGGTAAGTTGGTGGAGACCCGTAATTTTTTGCTTTCCGTGGATCGCGTTTCACTGTAGAGCCCTGGCGCGCCGCCAAGTGGAGACAGCCGTTGTCTCAGCAGCAGCTGCAGCGGCAGCAGCTTCCCCCGTACAGATACACGGTCTATGTACATCAGTGTGCAAATGTGCCTGCAGGCATGCAGCCCACATAATCAGGAAGGGGTGGGTAGACAGATACAGTCTGTAGTAACTTCATGATTGCATGCCTGACAGTTGTGTCGCCGGGTGTTGTCAGAGTGTGACTGGTGAAACCATGAAGCACACCAACGGCCACAAATGTGCGCCTGCCGCGGCAACCTGGAAGAATTGCCAGAAAAGCTTGAGGACGAAGATCCCGGGGTGAAATCTATACTGGTATCATTTACTTTGTTTTTCCTGGGTTAGGATCTCTGCTGTAAGTAGCCCTGATGGAGAAGGTTCCAGTCAACAGTCATAAGAAAGACTGGCGAAGTTAAAGAGCCCGTATCCCGATTTGGCATGCCAGTAGGTTGCGGTTTGTGTCGTGACGATACCACATGTGTTACTCAATTTTGAAGTTTTTGCGCTCATGCTCCGGCAGTGTTCACTGCCTCAGCTTCAGCCCGCCTAGTGTATTCTAAACCCCCTGCTACTACGATGCGTGCAATCTTCACGAAGGGTTGGCAAAGTATGCTCTACAAGTACAACAGGCCAGTTGCAACACGCGTAGCACGATTCCTGCATTCCTGTGTCGCGACATAGGAGTTTGATCCGCCTCGAAAGTGCACATGCTCCAAGTCTAAAGCATGGTAGTTTGTTGAGCATCGCTGAGTTCTTGAGTTTACACGTCTGGCAAGAGTCGCTAGGTTGCCAGGTGTGATCCGTTGAGCAAACGCTTCTTTCTGCTAAAGCGGCAAAAAGAAGCACCTCTCTTCAGCGCGTTAGTCTGCTTTAGCCTGTGCTCCTCGCATCGGTTTTTCCAAGTCGCGTGGAGTCCCACTGGGACGAGAGCGCAGCCCTGCGATGGCGAGGGCACATCGCTGCGGCCTGAGGCAAAGAACTACAAAGGAATTAGCAAGTCAGAAATCTTCCGAGAAATGAACAGGAAGGGCTAAATCAGGCGCCCATCACCTCGTTGCAAGTGGCACTGCCTCGAGATCCCGCAGAACACTTCGGGGCGAAGATCGGACAATCGTTTCACGCCGCGGATGTTCCAGAAAATGGAAGCACGAGGTGCAGTCACAATACACACTCCAGCGAGAGTATTGCGGAGACGTTCTTGCTGTGATTTGGCAGCTGACCGCTTCGGCGGGCTGTTGGGGCGGTGGGTCTGTGGGGGCGGTGGCTAGGCACGGCATTCAAGGCACAAGACCTGTAATCGCGCCTAGGTGTCTCACGCTCTCTGCCTTCACAACAACTCTGGATGCTCAGGGCTTCTCACTGGCATCATCGCAGACATGTGCACCAAGGGCTCGGAGGGTCGTCCGCGTGCCACTAGGCATGTTTTTACTCACGAATGTGCCGCTGCACTCATCAGGTGCCGCGTGCTGTGGCGAAGCCGGCTTTTGGACGGTGAAACGCGCTTGCCACGAGCATCTGCATTGAACCTTCTGAGATCATCCTTGCCAGGAACTCAAAAAAGACGGGCAAGACACGCTTCCGCACCGGCTCCATCCGCAAACCTCGGAATCGGCATGAATCAGGCCCATCAAAGAGCTTCTGGTCAAGCGGGGCTCACAGAGGACCTTGGGACAGAGCAGGGTGTCGGCCAACAGCCAACCCCAGCTTCTCGCACGAGGCTCGGACAGGCAGGCCTCGGCGTTCATAAGACCACTTCGGCCAAACAAGGTGTCTCCGTACGGTCTGAGTCAGGCAGGAGCACCAGCGACAGGATGCGCGAGCGGCTCCGTAGGATTCCGTAGGCTCCGTGTAGTAATGATTGACAATCATTAATACGTATGAGTAGGAGCAGTAGGAACAGTAGCATTTCGCCCCCCGACATGGATGAGCTTGGGAGCGACGACTTGCTTAGAGCTTGAACTCCGTTTGAACCTCTCAGGGTTTAGGATTTCGGGTTTGGACCGCTGAACGATGCAATGTTCTTTCGGTGGTATCCCGAAAGAGATGACTTTTCGAACCAAGTCGAGGGTTTGGACCGTTCGCCTTGGAGATTGCACACATAGCCTTGCATAGCTTTGCGTAGCCTTGCGTAGCTTTGCGTAGCATTGATTCGTGGAGCGAATCGAGCCTGCCCAGGGGCCCAGCAACGTTTGCTCAAGCGTAGACAGGGGTCCAATACTCTGCCATGAAGAGAAATGCCCTATGGACGTTTGGCCTCGCACTTCTGATGATTCTTTGTGCTTGGCAAACATCATGTTTGTTCACTGTACCTCGGTTGACACAAAGTGCAGCAAGGCAGGCGCAGAGTGAGGCAGTCAGCACGGCAGCGACAAAAACGCTCGATCAGCAGGGTTTCGGCTCTTTTTTCGAGCAGCAAATCATCGCTTGCTTCCCGGTGGGTACCATGTGTGTGCAAAGCTTGACACTGAACCAGGACGCAAATCAGCACATGTCGCAAGCATTCACGATCCTGCAAAATGGCGTCGGCCTCTCCAAGCCCGAGAAGTGGGGCACCTTGCAGCAGCGGGAGATCAAACCAGATGTGCTGGCATTCCATGATAACCCCAGCCTCGGAAAAGCTCTGGCATCGCACTTCGCCGACTCTCAAGGCAACGTACGAGACATCGAGTTCATGCGTCTTCCAGACGCTTGCTCACTGGTTGCATGTGAAGTTACTGTTCAACCAGATCTCTGTTGGAATAAGCTTTTCCAAGCTGAGAAAATTCTGGCTGCAGTTCAGTATGGCGTCGACGACAACGTCGCACTTCCAACAGTCAATGACACCTTCATGATGATCAGCATCAATGGAGACCTTGAAGGTTTCACAAGCATTGCACCAGCGTTTGCAAGGTTTTTGGCAAACCAGGACTCCTAAGGTTTGTTGCCACGGGAACTGTGGGGTCAAGGCGGACTAGCATTTGTCTTCGTTCCCTTCAAGAACACTTACACAGTTTTGTCAGGTGTGGAGACCAAACTGTCAGGTGTGGAGGCCAAACTGGCAGATGTGGTGCGGGGACTTCAACTCCTGATGTTGATGACGCTCGTGGTTGTCGCTCTTCTAGCTGCAAGGATCTTGCCTTGAATGTCCAACTTCCACGCTGGACGGCGCATACACAAAAAACAGTTGTAGCAAGGCACTCAACCAGAGCTCCAACAAGCAGAGGGTATGCCTATAATATGCCAATGGAATTCTTGTGCAGCTCAAGCGGATGTTCACTTCAGTTTTAAGTGCTTTTGGTTGAGGCCATTTGATTGAGAAGCTAACGCTAGCTGTTTCAAACCCCATGAGGGCACAGCTGAGGTCTTGCCAGAATCCGTACGAAATCCACCCGGGCTGACCGTGTCTGCAGCGAAGCCGGCGGAGCTTGCAGAACAGAATGGCAGGGCAACTGCGTCAAATTTGGGGCCCGGAAAGTGCGCAATGACGTGCGAATGGAGAGGCTGGTTCACAGTGCCATCTTCCTGGGCAGTTTGCTCGTGGGACTTATGTTCCCGGCCCACTGATAGTGCTCATTTCTCTTGATACCGTGCTGATACGCCTTCATCTTGAACAGTTGGAACTTGGGAGCACGGGGCGCCAGCCAGCAGTTCCAGGCCGGAGTCCATGCTCGTGACGAGCCGCAGAATCTGGCAGCCTTGGCTTTGGAGACGCGCAAGACGTCGAGAAGCAGAATTGAGCAATGGTAGTGTCTGTGATATGGACCACGCATGCGCGGAGGCAGCGAAAAGCTGGGCCACCGTGTGCGGCTTTTGTTTAACTTGGGCCGGAACCACAACCCGGAGCTTGCAGCCTGCAAGCCTGAGTGGAACATACCTCAGCTATCAACCTTCCTGCTTGCATACCTAAACCTATGCCTATGCGTCCTTCAATCGTCCCCTGACCTCTGGCTGCTCGTTCTCAGTAGTAGACCTTGTGTTCTACACCCCGGCGTTCATCTGACAAGTGATCCGTGCTGCTCAATCAAGACCTATGGGTTCACTTCGCTGGAACTCACCATGCACAAAGTGTCATTGCAAAGCTAGGAATCTGCAGAATCCCAGCAAAGCTCAAGCCCAGCTGACGCTTTTCCGTTTTCTCGGTGCTGGGATTGCGCTATGTCACCTGGCATTCAATCTGGGAAGTTTGTTTTTCGGAGCCATGCTGTCGAGAATTTCGGACCTGTCCGGGCAGGCCAGGAGTCGCTCTGGCACTCTTTTCTCGGAGCCCCCTAGCAGCAGTCAAGGTGCATCTCATGCCTCGCGAGCCGCCTTCTGCCAAGCGACTCTGACAATCGCCTCTCGGATGCAGAAAGGATTCAAGAGTGCCACAGTACTTGAGGACACGACCTGTATTCAGGACAACACTGGACGGCTTGTTCGCGGTGACCTTGTACCTCCAGAAGATGCCGAGGCATTGGAGGGTTGTCTTTTCTTCCTGCGCTTCTGTGACCCGAGCTCAGCAGCCCAGTGCCATGAGCAGGTGCAGCCTGCGACGTAAACCTCTCAGAGAAGGCTAGCCGGTCTGATGCAACCAGTGCGCTGCCCAGAACGCATTTTTACAGCTGTGGCTTGAGCTTGCCACGCTCCATCATCCTTCTTCGCAGCTTTTCCCTGCAGGTTTGCATCTCCCCTCAGCCTCAGCGGATCAGTGGAAATCTCAGAGCCCGCGCATGTCTGCTTGGCCAGCATGCGTCTCGCCTGCCTTTCATGTCCTATGCATGTGGCAAGCCTCCAAGCTGCACTGAAATGCTTCAGATCCTATCTAGATGCGGAAGATCCCACCTCAGAAAGGCCAGGGTGAGTGCTGGTGATTCTCTGCAGATGCCGACCTGTGACATCCATTCGAGTCTGCTGCCTTCTTTGATGTAGGCTTGAGCTGAAGCGCATGTAGAGTTGCGGAACACGTGGTGCGTGCCGCTGCCATTTGTCCCTCAACCACAGGCAGATTGCTTCGAACTTGTCAGCATGCTCTTACAAAGGTCGCCAGCCAGTGTTGTGTTCTGCTTGGGTTTTCGAGGTGCCAGAAAGTTCTGTCAGACACTATCAGATTCATCAAGAAAGGGGGTTTCTTCCTCCCCATGATGCCATGCCCTGGTTTCGGGAGCCCCAAGTGATCCTGTCCAGATTGGTGGGCCTCAGCACTACCCTCTCCGCCCTGTGGTTCTGCCGCAAAGTGGGCTGCTGGGCGAAATCGCTCGGCCGCCTAGGAGCACTGATTCTGCGCTTCGTGCGGCGGGGGCGCCTCTCCCGGCGTCCGCCCGATTATGGGCACCTGCTGATGATCCCGCTCTACCCAGGTGTCAGAGAGTTGTCCTAGAAGGTGTTGGCATGTTTGATGTGATGCTGTGCTTGCAGAAGCCATAAGCGTTATAGCTGCGAGTCATAGCTGCGAGCTGTGCACATGCTTGTGTAAGCTTCACTGCTGCAGGAAACCCTCCGTCGCTTCAAGCAGCCAGTGAGTCAGAAAGTTTGGCAGAGAAAGCTCGCTCCGCCAGCCCGGATGAAGCTCTCGCTCTCCTCGGTGAAGCCGTGTTGCTGAATCCTCCGGATGCAAGCTTGCATTTGGCACGGGCGCAGGCCCAGAACGAGTGTAGAAGGCATATTGAAGCTTTGGACGATGCAGAGCTTTGCGTCTCTTTGGACAGCAAGTGCCTTGAGGGCTGGCTTTGCAAAGGCAAGGCTGAACTCGCCTTGGGCCGAGCAGCGGATGCAGCCACGAGCTTTCAGGCTGGTTTGGCCCTTGAGCCAAATCACCCGGAGCTTTTGAGGCAACTCTCAGCAGTGGCACCGGCACCGAATATTTTACAGCAATTCAAAGAGTTAGTCTTTGCAGCTAGGCTTGGCCTTGAAAACTTGTTTCAGACTCTGGAGGACCCTCAGAGGACCACAGATGCTTTCGTTGATAGCAATGCAGAGGTGCTGGATGCACAGATCTCATTG
Source organism: Symbiodinium sp. CCMP2592 (assembly GCA_905221615.1). NCBI lineage: Eukaryota > Dinophyceae > Suessiales > Symbiodiniaceae > Symbiodinium > Symbiodinium sp. CCMP2592. Next base: position 50,148 of record CAJNDT010001274.1, read on the forward strand.
TTGGCACAGACTCTTCACGTGAACACCTCAGTGCTCTTCGACTCCCCGCGGCTCTGCGATGCTTACGAGCAGATTGTGCACGCTTGCGCACAGCTGGTGTCTGGCGCCCCGAAATCCTTTTCGAGAAAGCTGCAGAATGCCAAGAATATTGTGGAGGGACTCAGTCTGGCTGTAAGAATCGGCTGGCAGATCCACCATGGTCTTGCCAAGCACGCCGCCAGCGCCCTGATCATCCTTGCCACATGTCCTGAGGCGGAGGAGGGACTTCGAAGAATGGCCGTTCGACAGCTCTTGGGAGGACTTCTGCGCTGGCTGGTGGATGCAAGGCCAGAGCCTGAGCGGGAGGTGGAGGAGGTCTGCGGATGCAGCTGCGCTGTCCCCTGGAAGGCTGCTGCCTGCTACTTAGAACGACTCTTTGAGATTGGGACCGGGAGGCCCATGTCCCTGATCCAGTTTGAGTGTGAGCATTGGCCTGACACAGTTCAGCTGTGCCAGTGGCTCACCTTGTCTGTTCGAGACTATCATGCCACCCCGCTGGGCCTCGTCGCTCTGCTTCAGATGCCCGGAGTGGCGGCGAAAGCGATGAAGACCCAGGCGAGGGTGGACTTCTTCATCGCGCCCCATCTCTTCGCTGAGGAGTTCGGTGCTGCGGGAAGCGAGGGCGAGGAGTTCTTCGAGGAAGCCGAGGATGAGCCCATGACGATGGCCATGGAATCGGAGGAAACCTGGGAGCTCCCCGCAAGCCGGGCAAACAACGTCCCCTGGTGGAGAGCGGCGCAGATGAGCCGACAACCCCTGAGAGCCTGGCGACAGCAAATGCGGTTTGCGGCGGCTGCCGTGGCAGCTACAGCAGCTACAAGCACAAGCGAGAACCGCGAGAACCAGAACGAGCAGAACCAGAACCAAGATCCCTCCTTGTTTTTTCCATCAGAGGCGTCTTCGGCTTCAACTTCCTTCAGCCGGGGTCCAGGTGCTGAGATCTCGAGGATTCTGGGGAGCGATCCAAATCTTGCCAGTATCCTGAATGCCGCCTCCTCCGCCGGTATTCCGACTTTGTTCCGCTGGATCCCCGATCCACCGCCACCTCCGCCCCAAAGACTCGGAGAGTGGCTCATGAATTCATTGGGTTATTTATTCCTTTTTATTGAAGGTGATGCCCTATTCACGGTCTATGCCTGCCGGGCTCTCAAGACGCTGGCAAAGGCTGATCCAGATGGTGACGGGCAAACAAGACTTCTAAATGGCATGTGGCTGGGCGTTCCTTTGCTCAGCAAGCTGTCTCTTGCAGCTTGCACGAACACGGCAGCGCTTGATTTGCTGCACTGCCTATTCGAAGCCAAGTGCCCCGTGGCAAGAGGCGGTATTCGATGTGCCACACTGTCTTTAGCACATGCTTTGGCCAGCGATGCTCTGCCCAACGAGCATGAGGATGACATCCACATGGCCTCTTCAACCAGCGCTTCGTCGCAGGACATGCAAGACATGTCAGAAGAGGCTGAGGTTTTTTCTGGTCTCCAGGGAACAGACGGCGCTGCCCAGGCAGCTCCGGCACCAGAGATGCTGGGCGAGGGTGGTTTTGCCCAGAACCTTCTTGCAGGCCACGAAGATGATCTGGTACCATCCTGGGCAGAGTTTCACCACGAGCTTTTTCAGGAGCTGGCCCCCTGGCACCGTAGCAGAATGCTTCTTGTGGACGTTGTGGAAACGTTGTTGTCTTGTTGTTTTCTTCGCTGAGGCTTGCCCCACAGACAGGGACCGTGCGACGGAGCTCGTGACCCTCGCGAATTTTGAATCGAAGGCCAGCCTCCTGGCGGAGCAGGCAACGGTCCATTCGCTTGAGCCCCAGACAGAGGAGGGAAGAAGCTATAGCTTTGCAGCTGTTCCAGCAGCATGGAACCGAAATGTCCTGGCAGAGATGGATCCAAAGCAGGGAAGTCAGGCCTCGGACGAAGTCCACGGCTCACCACCAGGATGGCAGACAGTTTCTTCCCAGAGACTGCTCCTTTTCCATGAGCTAGATGGCTTCCCGGTGGGCTCTGCTGAATACCTTCGCGATGGCCGGATGAAAGGCAAGGTCGTGCTCATGTCCAGGAGATCGATCCGTTCCAGTGAGAAGGTTCACAATTGGGCGCAGGCCGTATCCTCCGCTGAGCAGGCAGGTGCTTCTGCAGTCATCGTCTTCAACGACCTTGATGCCATGGAGCCCTTCCGGATGGGACTCTTCGGGGAAAAGCTGCCTTCCATTCCCGCCTTCATGATCAGTGGGAAGGACGGAGCGAGCCTGGGCTCACGGTCCCGGGACTCGGAGGTGATCATCGTCAGGCAACGGTTGAAAAAAACTCTGCGGATTCTGAGGTGAGCATCCCTTAGTGTGCATCCCTTAGCTCCCTTACTGTGGCCTCTTGTGCCCTTTCTGCCCTCCCTGTGTGGCCCTGAGAGGTCGGTCTTGAGCTCTGCCAGCTCAGCCTCGCCCCCGTTGCCCCGCTCCTCGCCAGCGCCTGCGCCGCCCTCTCCCCCGCCTCCCCCTCCGTGGCCACTCGCAGGCGGACGCATCGCGGACATCGCCCAGGCGCGCGGTGGAAGGGAAGAGTGAAGCGCGGCAGAGCTCCATGTGCACGTGTGCTCTGCGTGCGCTTGAGGCTTGGAGTCTCTTGGAAGCCCTCTCTGCACATGGCGAGCCTACCGACGATCTGGAGAAGCTGCTTCAGCGAATGAGCGTGCCGGAGAAGCGTGTGTGGCTCACGCGCCGGCTGGCAACTTGGCGGCAGTACCACAGGTTAGGAAAGCAGATCGAAGGATCCACGCCGAAGGCGCTTGCGAGTCTCTCTGGGACCGCGGATGGCCACTGCGTCAGAATATCAGGTCGCAAGAACGAATGATGGCCGGCCCCACGCAATGCCAAGATCTGCCCTTTCAGCAAAGCGAGAGTGCCTAGCCCGGGCCTGCCTATCCAACACCGCTGGGAAGCCTTTTGACCCTGTATGAATGAACGAACCCATGCTCGGATAAGGTACGTCATCATCGTGCCCAGCAGGCCACTACGACAGACGCAGACCTCGCAGAGACACCGCTGGCCGGGACCTCAGAGAGCCAGGCAAGTCACGTCTCCGCTTCTGTTTGCAAAAGACGGTTCAGATTGAACATGGAGGCCTTCGTTGAGAGTGACCGATGGCTAGCACCAGAGAAGCAACTCGCAGCTCTCCGGCACCAGGCACGGAAGGGGCGAAGGGGCGGCTTATGGCTAGTCTTTGCTCTTCTTTAGTTTTGGTTCTCATCTTAACCTTCTCCAGGTGATGGAGAAGACCGGGCTTGGGAGCGTGGACATCTGCGGTGAGTTCGAAGTGCGCTTCCGTGGTGAACAGGGGGTGGGAAGTGCTGTGGTCCGGGAGTGGATGGACCTGGTGGCCAGAGACGTCTATTTGGTGCCCAAGTTGAGGTTGCTGCGGAGCTATGACCAACGGCAGACATTTTGGCCAGATGCTGCCGCCCCATTTGTGAACAAGGCTTGGCAGATGGACTTCGAGATCCTCGGGTCTTTGATCGGTCTTGCGCTATGGCAGAACTGCACACTTGACCTCCCGCTTCATCCGCACGTCTGCGCCTTGCTCTTTGGATTTCCAGAAGACCGGCTAACAGCTACGCTGGCCGACATGGATGCGGAGCTCTTCCGTCACAAAGTGCAATGGCTTCTTGCCAACCCCATCAACCAGCTCGGCATTGAACTCGGCTTTTCAGACCCTCTCGGGACGGAGGAAGCAGAGGGCGAGGGCGAGGAGGGACAGGAGGGACAGGGAGACAAGGCGAAGGCAGCAGAACCGGAACCGCCTGCAGACTATGGACCAACGCTGCCAGCTCTGGTCTTTCCAGGGCAGCGCTTGGCTGGTGACGATCGGAGCTGCGAGGTAGAGCCATGGCCACTTCCCAAAGTCGGAGCGGCTGAAGTAGCGCTGCAAGATGCTGTGGATTCTGTGGATGTGGTGACGGATGAAAACAAAGAGACCTTCGTGGAATTGCTCAAAGACTGGAGGTTGCAGAAGGGCATCGCACCACAAGTTCAAGCGATGGCCAAGGGTCTCTCCAAGGTTCTTCCTGTAGAGCTTCGACAGGAGATGCACAACTTGTTGACCCCAGTTGAAATCGCACAACTACTTTCAGGGTTGGGAGGCACTCTCTCCGTCGACGACTGGGAGCAACACACTTCTTACACCCACGGTCTGAGCAAGCACAGCGATGTTGTCATGTGGTTCTGGCGGGTCGTGAGAGGCTGGGCGGCCTCAGAAGAGGACCAGGAGCTGCTGGTTCAGCTCCTTCAATTTGTGACGGGCAGCGCGAGGGTGCCTGTGGGGGGCTTCAGCGAACTGGTGGGCTTCAATGGCGCCAAGCACAACTTCACCCTGGCTGGAGCCCAGAACCATTTATCCAAGCAGGCCCTGCCCGTGGCTCACACCTGCATCTGCACCCTGGACCTGCCCCTATACGACGACTTCGAAACCTGCCGTCGGAAGATGACGCAGATGCTGCGTTTGGGAAGAAGTCACTTCGATGAAGGAGCTGGCCAGCCAGAAGGGGCGGACGCGGAGTGAGCGGAGTGAAAGTGAGCTCTTTGGGGCTTTTTCCGAGACAAAATGCAAGCGTCTCTTGTCTCAAAGGCTCGGCCACGGCCAAGCTCTTTCTGTACTCATGATCTTAGGTCACATGTAATACGCACCAGCATGCATGGCTCTGCAGTCAGGAGTACACAGCGCCATCCCACGGATAGCAAAGTAAAGCTGGGTTTGGTAACATGCAGCATGTGGATCTAGCAGCACCAGGATCACAGCAGGAGAAGCATGACACAGGTAGGCTGGCACGGATCTTCTCACCATTTCGATTGCGTGGGCAGAGACAGTTCCTAGCTTCGGTCTGCGAACCTTCATCCATCTTCATCCTCCGAGTGCCCATCCATCGGATATTTGAAGCTCTATGCACATCGGAGCCTCAAAGTGAAGCGAGAAGACCACGCACGGAATTCTCTAACATTCTGCGGCTGCTTCGAGGCTCCCAAAGTCAGCATGTCTTGCTGATCACCGGCACTTCACGAGGAAAAACAGCCGAGAGCAACGGTGCAAAGCTTCACTCGCCTGCGCAATCCTGCGCACATGATCATTCAGAGGTTAGCTTGCATTGCCCCTTCCAGAACTGCCGTTTTGCAGGCTCCCAGAATGGTGGAATGGAGAAATTGTGAGCGGGCTTCGCGCTTCAAACACCCTCCGAGATGACTTTGCCGTGACATATGTCGATACACGGATGCCTGCAAACTTGAGGCTTCCTCAGCTTGAGGAGGCTCCGCTGAGCGATGACGGAGGTGAGGAGCAGTCTCTTTGCTCTTGCTACTCCTTATGCAAGCTTTCAATCGCAAGGTCAGCCTTGAAAGTTTGCCGCTTTCAAGCTGTTTGGCTTGAACGTTTCTGGTTCGGATCCGATCGCGCTCTCATGCTCCCCCGCTCACCCCCACCCGTCACAGTGAGCAGGAGTGGGGGGTGTGAGGCAATTTCGCAATCCGTGGCACCAGTTGGCACTCGCTTCGGCTTTCGCTCCTCCGGTACAGAATTTTAAGACTATGCTCTGAACGTTTGTCATGTCTTTCCAAGGTTTCGCCTTTTCTTTGTAGTTGTTCTTCTACCCCAGTGCTTTTTGCAAAAGCAATTTGCAAACGTTTCCGCAGCTTTTCTCCTCATGAGGTCCTTGTTCTTTTGCTTCAGGTTAATGATGGTTTCCGTGATTGATTGCAGCCAGGTGCGGCTTCTCGCAGTTCTCCTCACAAGTTTTCTGCTTCTTATTTCGAATACACCTGTCTCGGGGGGGGACTTCCGCGAGCGCGTGATCCAGGGATCCAGTCACATGGAAAATATCGCCCGCAGATCTTGCATGAAAAATGAAGCCCCAGACCCAGTTCTCCAATCAATTTGTCAGGCTCGCTCGTCAATAGACAAGATTCCGTCTCGAGACGTTTGGAAGGACTGTATTCTGAGTCAGCGTGCTAACGAGCTGCCGCTTGAGCCCTTTTTCCTGGAGCTTCATCTGGGAGCACCCGAAACCCCTGATCCGGAAAGGTCGTACACACTGCCTCAGGGCCTAAACTATTCCGGAACAACCTGAAAGTGTAGATATGCATCAAAAAAGAAGGGCTACTGGCAGTATATGGTTTTGCTTGATGGATCGATCTAGGCCCACTGCATGACGGATTTCCGGAAAGCCTGGACATCGTAGCAGTCGTAGCAGGACGAGGTGATCCTTGTCTTGGATTCCCGAAGAGGGCCCGATGATTGTTTCAGACAGATTCGAAAAGCAGGTCGGAGAGGTCGGCGGGCCCGGTGAGCGGGCCAAGACGTCGTGGGAAGCCTCGCAGCATCCGCCTGAGCTTGGCTTGAGACCTGTGACGTATGTCAAGCTTATTTGAGCTTTCAGTCGCTGCAAAGCACATTTCCAAGGATGGGCCCCCAGCTGCAAGCGTTGTGTGTCCGCTGTAGCAGCGTAGCATTCACTCTGGGCCTACACGTAGTCAACGTAGTCAGGCCTTCAGTGCTGCCGAACTTCTCACCTCATGACCCTGTAAGAGTGCCTTCACTGCTGCGGCATAGGCGCAAAACGGGTGCGGCTCGGGCTGGAGTAACCAGAACCAGAGATTGGTGAAGCAAGTCCGTGAGGTTGGCGGCCCTGCATTCCTGTCCTTCAAGCCATGACGAGATTAGGTTTCAGAGTTTCTTGGGCGTGAGCCCAACCGTTCCAATGAAGTCTTTCTGGCTTGCCTCCCTGGCCGTCTGGTCCCTAACTCAGATTGACGGTCACGTTTCCTTGGCGCGCCGCAGTGTGATTCTGAGTGCTGAGAACTGACAGGGTGCTTAATCCGGCGGTCGCAAAGAAATTTGGGAAAGAGGCGTGGTTCCCATGATGGGGTCTGCTTAGCACGCGCTTTTAAGTATTTCCTGGCCAGGATTCGACAGACTTGCAGCTGGCACTCCTGGAGCGTGCAGAGAGCACTCGGAGCTTAGATGCGCGGGCTTCCTCGAATTTCTCGGAGGAGGCTTTGGATGCCGTGGTCTCGGCGAAAGCCTTGGAAGTTGTCGGCGACGCCTTCAGCGATGCAGGCAATGCTTTGGGTGGCGTGGTCGAGACGGCTGGCAATGCTATTGCCACAGCCGCTGTTCAGACCGTGAATACCCTTGCGGAAGCAGGCATGACGCTTGGCAGCGCGGTGGCCAATGCGGCCGTTGTGGTCGGGAAACATATTGTCAAAGCGGCAGAAACCCAACTTGCAGCCCTTCCAGATGCCATCAAGGATGTGGCCGAGGATATTGGGAAAGCAGCGGTGCAGGTTGGAAGCGTGGTGGCGGATGTGGGGGAGCTTGCTGCGGATGCCAGTCTTCACTTAGCAGGGGACATCCTTCAAAGGGCCCAGAGTTCCATCCAACAAGGCGTGAAGCGGGCTTTCGAAGCACTCCAGTTGCTCAACTTGAGCTTAGGGAAAACTACTGATTTTGCTGCAAGTTAAGCACAGCGGATCCCACCCACCTGGACAGGAGTGAAGCTGGCCGAGAAAGTGGGGAAGTTCATTGCAGATAAAGCAATAGCTTTGGGGGGCGAAGTTGCCAAGTTGGGCCCTTTGGTTGCAGGATTGGCAGAAGCTGCTTGGAACGAGATCAAGGGCTTCTTGAGCTGCTTCACTGAGTCCTTGACCTTGTGCCATGTTCTCCTTGGTGGCCAGTGCGATTGCAACGCTGGTTCCCACGTTACTCCCTCCGCCTCCGGGTTCTCCATGAGATGTGTCTTTGATTCATCCTCAGACTTTGCCTCGGGCTTCGGGATCCGGGCCGTGCCTGCCCAGAAATTTCCCGGAAGAACTGCCAAGGGCACTGTGATTTTACCAGGAGACGAGTACGTGCAGGCCTACAAGATGGCAGGGCAAATCATGAGGTCCCGCCAAGCCCTGAAGGAAAGGAAGGCCAAAGCGCCCATAGGCTCCTGTGAAAGTGCCCTAGACCTGGCCTTTGAGGGTGCGGCCCAGTTCGCACCGGACATCTCCATCAGCATGAGCTTCGATGGCGACACGGAGATTAGCATCAAGGGCCTCATCCGTGCCTCCATCGATGCCTTGGTCTCTGCACAGGCCTCTTGGCAACACTGGATGTGGTGTGTGTTTCTTCAAGCCAGTCACATACGTAGATCGCCCTGCACAGACGCGTAGACGCTCTGTGCAGGGCTCTTGCGCCTTCCACGCCGAGAAGGGGATTCCCAGACTTCCCAAGAGCAAGGCCCCTGCAATGCTCCAAACTTTCCTTCTGTCTTGGGAGCTGTCTGCAGGTGATCTGCGGGGCCTACTTCTGCTTGGCCATCATGCTCCAAGGCCGGGCGGCCGGGAGCATGCTTTCTGCGGTTCTGCTCGTTCTGTCTCTTCGTTGCTCCTCCTTGTAACAGCCGATCTGTTGTTCTATCCTGCGAGACGACAGCAGAACAGCAAGAAATACGTGCGAAGTGCTGATGCGCGCTATGGCCCACCGAACTGCAAACTCCTATAGGTGCAAGACATTTGCGGGGGCATGCTGCAGGCGACAGCCGCACACGTGGCAAGAGCAGCCAAAAACAGGCAAGCGTGCTGCTAAAAGGCCCCGTTATCAGTACTTACATGCAGCGCGCACACTGTGTCTCCATGTGATGCTGATGCCATCCCCAACATTCCTGTCCACCATTCGCGGCTCGTGGTTGGAGAGTCCTTGAAGCACATTTTCGCGCATGATTAGATTTGCAAGAGTCCCTTTCATCACATGTCGCTGGGGTCGCGCACACTCGTGCACGAGATTGCAAATTTTGGGCCCCTATCCAAGCTCCAGTCTCCGCAGATCGGCAACCTTCACCCCGGACGAATTCGAAGTACTGTATACGTATCATATTTGCGTCATTTCGCGTCGGACTCTGCGCGCTTTCGACTCTCCACTCGAGAACTATCAGATCAGCTTGCGCTGTCGTTTTCTTGGAATCACGATCCTCAAACTGGATTGCGCATGCACGATATGCACGTGCACGGCCACCCTGGATGGAGATTGTCTACCCAAGCACAGAAGCAATAAGGAGAGAAGGATGCATGGAAAATCCAACAAGAACCAACACTTACACGTACAGCAGCAAACCCTTACCAGCTCACGCACCTCGCACAAGAAGTGCCACAGGACGTCGCACAGTCCCAACACCCGCCTTGCTGCGGCAAGAGATGATAGAAGGAAAAATCACCGGAAGCTCGTGTGATTGCCAGGCTTCTGGATTGAGTGTTTGTCCTAACGCTGTTAAGAAAGCAGTAAGTTCTTTGTCAATTTCTCATCTCGTTTCATCTAAGCCGAATCGAGGACGGTGATGTTCACATGCCCAAATGTAAATCAAGTCAAAACTAGTTCCTACGACACTTGCACGAGGATAGCTTCACAGTCAAGAGACGTCACAAGCCCTCGGCTTTTTCGTCCGCCGGCGGCGCCAGACTCAAGTTGGAATCAGCGGTCCCTGCTCTCGCGCCGCGTCTCCAAGAGACAATCTCGTCAAAAAGCACGAACACCAATCCTGCGCTGTTGCCATGGCCTCGCGTGGCACGTAGATGCGATGCGATGGAACTCAAGGCTGATTCAGGAATGCTTTGGGCGTGCGGATCAAAGAGGAACAGGAAGTGATGCTGCAAGAGAAACCATGTCAGACATGCTCTGTAAGCGCAGCGCCATACTGTCAGTCGTCGCGGAGCTGGACATCAAAGGCGTGCTCACGGGCACGCTCGAGATCTCGGCTGATGTGGACTTTGAGATTGAGGGTACTGTGACGGTCAATCCTTTGGGCGAGGCCAATGCAAATTTCCGGAACCCCTCGATCAAGCACCAGGCACGGCTGCCGATGAAAATCATGACCTGAGCAAAGCATCAGCATTAGCTGCAGAGCATGAGGAGGCACATCACAAGCATGGAAGAGGAAGGGCAGAATCTTCGCTTTTAGCAAAATCCAACCACTAGTGACCGCCATGTGATGCTACCTGAGTTCTCAAGTTCTCAAAGAGAAATTCACTGACTTGACTTTGGCTCCTGGAGGACGGCTTTGCCATTGGCGCCAGTGCATCCTCGTCTGTGCGGGTGGGGATGGGCCCGGTCCTCACAGCCGCGCGTCTTAGGGTTTAGGGGTTTAGGATGGCTTAGGGTTTAGGGCTTGGTGAAGTGTGCCATTTAGTGTATATCATGTATATCCTTTCTGCACTTTTTAAGGCGTATCCCTCCAGAAAGTGCAGCTCAGGTGTGGCCGGTTCCAGGAATTCCCATCAACTTCCACGCCATGATCAATGCCGAAGCCAAAGCTATGGGCACTTTGAGCTTCAGCTCGGGCATGTTCTTGCTCCAAGAGGAGTCCCACCATGCGACAGGCACGGAGATGAATGCAAATTCAACGAGGTCCAATGAGATCGGAATGTGCGGCGCAGCAGTCCCTAGTCGACGAGTTAGCAGCACACCACCCCCACGAACCCCTTGGCCTCAGTCGGATTCAGCAGCTTTCATAGGGTTGTAGGTTTTTCTTGGCTGCTCGAGGCATTGAGCACCTATGCTGACGTAGACATCACAAGCTTCGCGCTTCCGTCCTCCTTCAGGGCCGCGATCTCTACTTCATTCTTGATGGAACAAATTACGGCCGCTGTCATTGCTGGTGCCACAGCAATGACTAGACTGGTCACAGGTGCAATGGCCTGCGTCCCAGGTGGGGATGCAGTCGAGAACACCATCATGTCGGCTGCCAACACTGCGGCCTCCGCAATCGCGGGCCTGATCCCAGATCTGGATCTTGACTTCTCAGTGGAGTCCATCCAGCTCATGGCCCCTCAGAAGCTCTGGTGCAAGGAGGTCTTCAAGACCCCCGGCTTCGACGCCGCTCCCTCAATCGTCCCAGAGTCATGCAGAAGCCCCGGCCCTGAATCCTGCAGCCAGGCTGCTCCATGCGCAGCAGAGATCGGTTGCAAGTTTGCCGGCAGACCACCGCCACGCGGCCAGTTCCAAGGAGCACACTATGGGGTCAAGAACTCGAAGAAACTCACAAGTCTTACAGCGGAGTGCCAACCCAGGTGGAGTTGAGATGGCGCCTCCAGAGCAGGCCGGACAAAACCCGGCAACAGAGCTCCCCCAGGTTCACGCAGGCTGCTTAGGTGTGTGCCAAAGGCCCTCTGATTGGATGCGGATCCCAACCCAGAGTGAGCATCTCGTGGGAACTGTGGGTGGTACTTAAGCCTTAAGTGCGGCATTGAGAAGTTTTGCCGAAGAACAGCTTTGTCGTATGGTGTTAAGGATTTTCAGATTTTCTGCCGCAGGTCATATTCTCCAAGCCGCTGCTTTCAACATTATTTGTCGTCGTGGTTTTGTCATCTTGGCCAGTTTTCGTGTTGTCATGGTCGTTGTGCTGTCGGTCTATATAGAAATATTTACAAACAGACCGCATATGAACAGCATGTAGACATGATTATGTGCATCATACCTACCTACGTAGATCTTTGTGTGCACATGTAGGTTTATACTTATAGACATATAGGGGTATACATGCATGTACACACAAGAGCAAGGACGTGTGTCATTCACTTGCGATCCGGGCTTGCCTTCGGGGGGCATCGCTGCTGTCGCCGAAGCACCGCCTGCATGCTTCAGGAACTGCTCAAATTATTGAAGCCTCGCCAATGATCACCCACGACTGTCAGAACGATTACAGACAGCCGCGATGGCGACAAGTGCAACAACTACTCGCACAAGCGCTTTTTCATCTTGTTGGAATGCTTAAGGTTGTGCATCCTTCATGGACGCTTTGTGACACTAAGACTGTCTTCTAAGTATCACGCCAGTCCGAGTTTGGACAACATACTGTGAGTAGTGAGCTTGAGCGAGAGCCTGGTGGTGCTGTGAAGTTTCGCACGGCGTACGCATTTGTCTACGCTTGTTTCTGCACCACACAAGATTCGCCACCGCGTTCTCACCCTATTCTCTTCGCGCAGAAGCGATGTTGTCTGAATGCGAAGCATCGATTCAAGAGATGTTGATGGTGCCTTGGCTGAGTTTGAAGGGTTGCCGCCGAAAACCAAGTCAAGAAGCCTACATCCCCAACAGCATAAAGCCCATGCAAGACGTTCGAAAGCTGATCCGTTGGCGGCATTTGGTAACTGGTACTCGACCGCATCCTCTGGGAATTCTGCGTGCGCAGAAGCATGACTGCTGAGCACGGAGCGCATCGAAGTAATAGGGCTTCGTGCGCCAGTATACACCCACATACACTGTGCTCGCAGAAGTATTTCCTGGAATCGCGAACCGTTCACTGTCACAGTGGCGGCTAAGCAAGTAGTAACCCTGTACTTTGGTTTTATGATACATAATCGGTCCCCCAAGCAGGTCACAAACCATGTCGAAACGACTGGGGCGGCAGCAGCCTGCCATGATATTCCGATGGGCGATCGGTTCATTCAGATTGGGCGCTTTCGCTTGGCGGACATTGATGGCAACCACTTCTCGATCTCGCACGAGGAATGCCTCCGACTTGGAGTGCATAGGCATAGGCCAAAGAACAACAGCTTTCACGCGACTCCACTTCTTCTATTACTGCTTCTCCTGTTACTACTACTACTACGACCTGCGACTACGACTACGACTACGACGACTACTACTACCAATACTACTATGTGTGTGACAGAAACTAACAACAACTACTACTGCTACTACTTCTGCTATTACTTGACAGAGAGGTTTCTGCTCTGAGAGGATGGCCAGACGGCGCAGATCTTCAGGAACGACGGCACCTTGCACGGCGGGCCGAGGACCGACTATAGCTCCTGGACGAGGTAAGGGGCGGAAAAAATTGGTCTCTTCCTACTTTCCCTTGACCCAACTCATAGGGTCTATTGTATGGTCCGTTGTAGTCCTTACCGTATGCTGTATAGCTAAGACTACATAGCAGATTTTCTCCCGTAGCTCCCTTCTCTGATCTCTGTCTTGTTGCGACGGATCATGCTTGCTAAGGGAGATTGGAGCCTCAAAAGGCATCCATTTTGGTTTCCAATACATCCAGATTGGGAACTTCCGTCTGGGTGCTTACGACGACACGCATTTGTCGATTTCGCTTGGCCCTCAGCTCCGAGCCCCGGTATACTATAATACAGCATAGACAGTAGACTGCTCTCGGCATTTGTTCGCTGTTCATTCTGCCACGTCGGCTCTCGGTCTTGCTCTTTTTCAAGCGCATGGCCCACGCATACAAGACACACAACCTGATTACACCCAAACCGCCCAGGCATCACCGATGCCCCCACCACCACCTCTTCACAACTTTGAAGGCACATGTCGGGCCGGCACTGAGAGACCCAAGCTTGTTGAGGGAGACGACTTGAAGTCGTTAATTAGGGTGCATGGTCGTCCAGTGCGCATGCCCTCATGTCAAGAGAAAACTGCTCATGACTGCATGCAATCGGAACATGACATGCAACATCACTGCGGACAACAACATCATGCAGACTCTTTGACCACCAGCTACGGACTCAGCCATCCAGGTGCGTCTTTGCAGGTACGTTTACCTGTTCTAATCCACGGAGCTTCATTAGCAGAGGCCGTGAAATTAGAACCTTCTGCCCCCTGCACATGTACGGTCAAAATATGGACCAGGACTGCAAGATTTGTCGCATGTACAGCAGAATCACACTCTGAGACACGCACCACGCGCACACACACACACACCACAGGACCCTCACCGCCAACGCTCCAGTGTGCAAGAGATTGAAATTCGCTTCTCGCATCGCATCTGGCAGGGAAACTTAGGGCGACCCAATGCCCTAGCAAGCGAACTTGGAGAGCAAAAAGCAAAAATGTCAAGAGTAGGCAACTTTGGGCCGTAAACCCAAGCCGATACCGTATACTTGTGGAATAAGACAAGCTCCAGCGTAGGACATGGCATTTTCAGTGTCAGAAGGTCACTCTTGTGGAGCCTGGCTCGAGGCATATTGATGGCAAGACTGCCCAAGTGTTCCGAAGCGACGGTACATTGCATCCCGGGCCCCGGGACGACTTTTGGCAGAATTTAAGGGTCCTATTTAATCTAGTTTTGGTTCCGGTGCATCTACTGCGCTTAGTGTGGCTTAGGTTCATCCCCGCAGTAGGGCCCGGCTCGACCAAGGACTTTTCAACTTTCGACCGTGCAGAAGGCGTGCCAGCCGGCATCAGTTTCGGGGACAGGCGTCCGGCTTCGATCCACGCTCCTTGGGATCAGACTCTTTCGCTGTGCCAGCTGGTCAGGTTCATTCAGTTCGGCAAGTTCCGGATTGGAGCTTCCGACGACAACAATCTGGTCGTGACCCACGCAGAGACCCATGTGATTCAGCTTTACCGCCACGACGGTACAAGGTGAGGGCTGCTTTTGTTTGCCTGGACTTGGCTGTTTGGCTGGGAGGGGGGGGAGGAGGCGAAGTGACCCGAGTCAAGCAGGGGCAGGAGAAGGGTCTCCCGGAAAGCCAAACGGCATGCCGTGGAGTCAAGCAGAGAATTGGGATTCGGGGCATGATGGGTGCATTGATCTGAACTTGAGCTCCTAGCTTGGCATTCTTGGCATACCTCGACATCTTGCCAGGCATAAGAACCTCCTCCAGATCAAGCCAAAAATGCGTCGGAAAGGGAAGATTGGCAAGACACTTCGCAGAGCTCTCTCTGTGAACAACTTGGGCCAGAAGGTGAGACGGGTGACTTGAAATTTGTGCTTTAGCTGTCGACGCGCAGCGACAAGCAGACATGGGCTGAGCATGCTTAGATGCCGGTTTCTGGACTGTTTCCGTTGCAACAGGTGAACGAGAGGAGCCCTGCTGCGTGGACATGCAAGGACATTGCCGAGATGGCCTTCGGGGCCGTGTTCTCAAAAAACCTTTGAAGGATTTCCTGCTGTTGATTGGTTTCGTTGCTGTGGTAGCCGGAGCAGTTTGACACAGGTTTGCGATCCAGATTTTGGAGCTTGGGGAGATCGCTTTATCCAGCTTGGCGAGTGGCGGCTGGCGGCGATCGACGACACTCATTTCTCCATTTCGCACAAAGACGGCAAGACTGCCCAAATCTATCGCAGCGATGGCTCCTTGCATCCTGGACCACGTACGGATTTCGGGGCCTGGCACAGAGCGCTCGGCTTTCCCTTTGGCATCACCTTTGGGCCCGGCTTCATCCAGATCGGCAAGTTCCGACTGGGAGCAGCCAATGACGAGCACTTCTCCATCTCCCACCGCGATGGCAACACCATACAGATCTTCCGCGATGTCGCTCAAAGTGCAGTTACACGTACAGTCTCTGTTCCATGTCTTCCCATTCTGGTAGTGAGGGTATTCCGAGGGGTATCCCGAATGCGACTGAGGACGGAACCCGCCACACTGGACCGAGGCAAGATTGGAGCTTGTGGGGAATTACTGCTGGACCAGCATCTGGCGTCACATTCGGGGACAGGTGGGCCTCTTACTCATGTCTTGCAGGTTTCGCTTTTCAAGCACGGGGCGTGCCGTCAATGCCACCTTAGTAGGGCATAGCGGCGTAAGCTCGGCTCTGCCTTGGCAAGGCCACCATCCTAGACACGAGCGGGGCGGGGCGGGTTTGAAGAAGGAGCTGTTTTGCAACTGAGCCGTTGTGCCGCAGGATTGTAATTGCTGAAGCATGAGCATGCGCCAGCAAAAGCAGCTGTGAAATGCGGCAGCAGAGCCACAGGATGCAAGTCCTAGAAGGTCCCGGCATGCCACTTCCCATACAGGCTGCGAAGTGATACTGGCCTGCAAGCCGAACACAGAAGACCCCCTCCCTTTGTGAAAAAGCCTGACGGACTTCTTCCACCGCCAGTACGCACAACTCTCAAGAAAAGCTCCTTCAGGTTCCTGCAGCTTGGGAAGTTCCGGATCGGAGATGTGGATGGCAGGCGTCTTTCTTACTCGAATGCTTAGAGTCCTTTCACATTCGTAGTAGCCAGATGCAGCCATAATCTTGATCGGAGGCACTTCGTGGTCACCCACCTCAAGACCGGAAATCTGCTTCAGCTCTACAAAGACGACGGCACGCTTGACCCGCATGCCTCGGCGTCTTGGGCCGGGAAGCTTAACAATCGCTATGCCCAGTTCCACTGTGGCGGCATCCAGACAATTCTTGGCACCTGCCCCTCGACGGAGGAATAGCAAAGATTAGTCTGAACAGCCCTCTGATTGAAATTGCCATATGGCAGTGAGGTCCCGGCATCACAACGGGAGACCGATTCATGCAGTTGGGCGATTGGCGCCTTGCTGCCATGGACAGCAACCACTTCAGCATCTCGCATCGCAACCATGAAACAGCCATGATTTACAAATCCGATGGGACACGTCACGCAGGGCCGCGCCAGGACTGGGGTGGTTGGGACCGTGAGGCAAAGAAAGTCACAACGCCTGGTGTCTCCCTGCTGCAGTGGATTGGAAGACGGCGGCGGCTGCCCAAAGTTAACTTTCCTCAACCCCGACATGAAAGGATCAAGTTTGGAGATCGCTTCATTCAATTCGGCGAGTTCCGAATTGGTGAAGCAGATGAGTCCCATTTCTCCATTTCACACAAGGGAGCCAACAACGCGGACGCCCAAACCATTCAGATCTTCCGTTCTGATGGCACCTTGCACCCTGGTCCTCGCACGGACTTTGGCTTATGGGATCGTGATACGGGTGCAGCCCAGGGAGTTACGTTTGGAGATCGCTTTGTGCAGATCGGCAACTTCCGAATTGGAGACGTGGACTCCAGTCATTTATCAGTGTCACATGTGCAGGGGCAGACCATCCAAATCCTCCGGTCAGACGGGACGACGCATTCGGGCCCCCGCACAGATTGGACGACATTCGGGCGTCAGCTCGTGGATTGCACGGTCGAGTAAGGCTGAATCTCGAGCACCAAGCTCAAGATCATGGGTGAAGCTGCTAAGCTAAGATGCATGCCACTGCTGGCAACAAAGTGGCCCATCCTCGGCATGCAGCATGCGTCCTGGAAAAAAGGCATGGATTCCTACGGTGCGAGAGATAAGAGAGAGAATTTAAAGGGCATCACTGGCTGCGGTCTTGCTTGGATTCAGTAAGCTGCTTTGATATGAGGGCTGCGGATCGGTGCAGGGGGAATGGCGGGAATGCTGTTTCGATGGCCTTCCATCTGCCTGAGGAGGCCACGGGTTTTGTCGAGATTGCATGAAGCGAAGGGTTAAAGCACGCATGGGCGGGATTGAATCTAAGAAGCAGCGCCTGGGAAATTTTCTCTTGCATCTATTTTCAGAAGCGCTGGATGGCTGGAGCAGCAAACACGAGCCTGTATTTTTTGGCGCGGTTACAAGGCAAATTGCAAACCTTTGATTGTTTGTTGGCCAACCCTGATTTTCCGAAACAGAGAAATTCCTACTGAATTTTCATAATTTTTAGTAGAATGCACTATTTGGCAGGAAATCAAGAGGTTCAGATTGTTCATATGTTCTGAATGAAGTTTCTGTAAAATTTTAATTGCGTTTTGAATACAAAGTCGTGTTGGTTGTAATCTGAAATTTGTAGGAATTTAGTAAAAATTTATTGTATTCGAAACAAGCAATTAGGTTTCTAAATTGAGTATGGGATGTTGTGGTCGCATCAGTTATTCGGTTAGTTTATTATTCTTCGATATTAATATTGTTTTAATGATTATTAGATCTAAGGGGATGCGGTGATGATTTTTTCCCGAATGCTTCGTAGTAGGGTTCCCGTTTAAAAGGTTGGGGTCTAGGGGTCTAGCCGTTGACCAGCGAGCGTGGTTAAAGTGTCCGCGAAGCGT
>CAJNDT010001275.1:0-67973 GCA_905221615.1 Symbiodinium sp. CCMP2592
CGGCGGTACGACATGCTTTCAAGGCACTAAGGTCCGGGGTTACCCGCTCTCGCGGCGTTCTCATCGCTCACGATGCACCGTAGCAGCACCGTAGCATGGTACCCAATGGGTGTGGCTCTCATCTCGGCTCCTCCGCCACCGCAACCGTCGCAGCCTGGCCGTTCTTCGCCGCCGCTTAGGCAGCGCAGCTTGGGTCTTTGCTAGGCAACTCCCCGCATCGCCCAACTCAAGAGGCAGCTTGTGCTGTCCATGCGGAGATCTCCTGTCGAGACGATCTAAAGCTGTACTCCGCATACGTTTTAGTCTGGGACTTGGCGAGTTGACACGGCAATTGTTGCGTGGAATGGAGAAACAGAGCAGGCTTTCAAGCTGCAGATTGAGTAGGAGTAGCCTGCGGCATGTGTGCTTCTGAACATCAGCATGCTTCCCAAGTGTTTGTAGCACTGCTTCCTCACCACCCTGCTGCATCACATCTAAGCACCTTCATTAGATCAAAGGGAACGCAACAAAATAAACCCGACACTTGAAAAGCGCCTGCCGCTTGTTTATTTCGTTCCCCATCATTCCCATCCTACATTCTCGTCCAAATCTTCCCCGCTACCCTCTCCGTCGTTTTGTGGGCTAGTCGTCTCAGGCAATGAATGCTTGAAGGTCCGCACATTGATTGGTGGTATTGATAGAGCAGAATTACTGCTATGGAGGGCGAGCGAAGAGACGCCAACGTCTTGATTTTTGAAATTACTTTGTATGGTAAATCTTACCTTACAAATATCACGGCCATTGTGAATTTGTAAGGTCAACGTCCACGCTTGGTCATTTTGCATCTCAGTATAGTGGGCCATGCAAATTTCAAGGATACTCTAAGCATGGTAGTATGTCTTTGTATGGTAGAGTTTGAACCTTGAAAGTTGTTTATCTCGTATGAGAGTTTGAGCAAATATCACGATTATAGTGAGCTTTTTTAACAGTAATGTCTACCCTTGTAGTCTTATATCTTTATATGGTAACGCGTGCTTGGGTGAAGTATATACCAAAATAGCATTTTTGATATCTATTCTTATATTTTTGGAATTATTAGAATAATTTGACTTTTATAATATTGATTCTTGGTATGGTAGGTTGAATGAATTTCATGGAAATTATTAATTTGATATTTATAAATGCTTGAATTTAATGAATTTGTATAATTTCTTATATCTTTATACGGTAGATTGAATAAATTTGAAAATCACTCTATAATATTAGTCTCTATCGTTGAATTCTGAATCGTCACCTGTGATCCAACAATCCGCAGATTGTTTTCCTTTTCGTTTTTCTTTCGACGCGTGCATGCATGGTGGTTCTCTTCCCAAAAGAACCATAGTTCTCGCATCTCATGACTTCATGCAATCCTTGCAGCTGGAGTGTGATGGATGTCACTTTCATAACGCGTGGCTCCCCAAGGTGGCTGACGGAGAATTGCGTCGCAAAAGTCGCCAGGATGTCTCGCTGCCTCCTCTTTTTCTTGAACGAGCTGTCTCATGCTTGTTGCATTTTGCTTCTGCGCAGGGAGCTAAGCTTGATGTTTGTTTGAGCTCTCAGCTGCTTGCTCCTTGTGCCCCTGTGTCGCGCTTAGTACTGGGGGCTCTCCCTCGTGGGAAAGCCCTTAGCGCTACCTCAAAGTCTTGACACGTCCTGAGTCGGCAGCCTTGCTCAGGTTCATGCGTGGCCTTCCCAAAGGTGCCAAGGTCACTTCGCGCTTTCTCAATGGGGGAACGGATGCCGGCGAGGTCGCCCATATTGGCAATTATCTTGATACCGTCGATCTCACGTGCCAGCCTAGCCATGGCACATTCGACATTCAGGATGTCTCACTCGCCAGTACTTGCCATGGCCTATGTGTTGATAACGCCCCCCTTCACAAAGGTTGTAAAGCTGAGTGCTTGAGCGAGCGGTGTTTTCAGAAAGGTTTCATTACGAAGGCCGAGCTGCGCATGCTGCTTGATGTGCTGCCCGCTGACCGAAAATTCGCCACGAGCAGAGGTACCTGCCTTCGATTCTACGAAGACGTGGCTATCAGCGCCACTGCCACCACCAACAACAAGCACGACTATATGCCTACTGCACGCCCGGTTAAACTCCCGAACCGGAACCTGTAAACCCCAAGGTTGTAGACTGTGGACCTTCGAGTGTGTCAACATTCACAGCGTGCACTTGACCTGCGCCCGCAAAGCCAGCAGAGGTGCCGCATGAAAAGAGCCCACATGCAGCAGAGGTGGGGACTGGATTACTTGATCTCTTCGGACTTGTACCCTAATCGTGCTTGCGCAATCACCACCAAGAGAATCAGATAGAAAAGAAGATGGAGACACAAATCGGAAGCTGCGTTGACAGAGGGGTTTCTGAGGCTGGATTGTTGTGGGTTGTCTTTCAAGGATATATAGGGACATACAGGGCTTAGCGGCCGGAAAGAATCCTGAGGGCAGGATCAAATGGCAAAAAAGGACAGCTTCCTACGAAGGTTTTTCGAGGCAGTAGACTGTTCATTGATTTGTAAAGATGTTGAACTTCAGCCGGTCCACTCCAGGTGGGCTGATCAAAGCAGCATTCTGATACGCTATAGGGCCTACACCCGTTCAGCGTTGAGGGCCAGGCAGGCCATGGACTCGATGATGACTCCTGTCCGTCCTTCTTTTTCGTTCCAGTACCCCGTAGTCGGCACCAGTGTTTCGTAGCATGTGTAACCAGCCCACAGCCTAACCTTCAGCCTGTTTGCGGCTTCTGGTCCAGCCCATCAAGGCACAAGCGTTGCTGGAGGCTCGCGGGATTCGCAGGTCTGCAAGGGTGATTTCGTGCGGAACGGAGGAAAAGTTCCCTCTGCAGTAGCGATCTCTAGTCCATTTCTCACGATTGTCTCTCCAACCCACATTCCACCATGCGGAACTAACCACTTCAGGATGAACAGCTCATTATCACATACGTCCTCGAGCCCTTCTGAGTCACGATGCCTTTGGTTCTTCGTTGTACACAGGAAGGTGCAGTGTGGGTTGTGTTTGCTCGCCGGCGACATTTTAGCGTAATGCTGGATTCATCAGATAGCCAGGTCCGCACATGCACCCCACCCAACCCCAACCTCGTTGTTGGGGAACTAAGAACCAGACGTAGATCCGCCATAGTGTAAAGTGCAGATGCACGGTGGCATCCACAAAAGCCTTTCGGGTCTTGGCTCCCTGACAAAGAATTCAGAAACCTGAAGATATGTTAGAAGCACTGTAGGCCTACGATACATTGACAGCCAGCTTTCTGTCTTCGGTGCCTTTTGCCATGTAAAAAGATGACAGCCACCAGAAGTCCCGGACGGTCCCACTCAACAATCCCTGAAACGTGTTGTTCCCGGCCCCGGCCCGCGTCCCAATCCTGCAGCAGCAACAGCAGGAGATCCTGAATGCCACGATCGTGGAAAGAATCGCACCTCGCCGTTACCAGCACCGCAGGTCTGGGCATTCTCAGGGATCCCTTACAGTTGGGGTGAAATCACGAGATCATGATATTTGACATCCTCCATCAGATATTCAAGGTGACGTTTATCATCTGTCAAAGTTCGTCTGCAAGTATACGTGGAGGGGCATGTTACGAATAGCCTACTTCTTCAGCGGATTTAGAGGACTTATCGTTGGTTCATGAGGTTATGAGTAAGTTAGAAGTAACTCGCCCGCCCAGGTGTTTCCACTACATAATGGTTCATTGACGCCTTGAGGTCGTCAGTGCTCTTTGACCATGCTTCACTCATAGCTGCGTAACTCTACTACATGCACAGTGCGTTTACGAGTATGTCAGCATGAAAGAGGGTACTGTAATAGATTGCAAATCTACTAGGTATGACCAATATTTACACGAACAGAAAGTTGCTTCGAACCCGGACTCAACATCCGAGAACCATATGGGCGACTTCGTCAACCGGTGGAAGAAGCTGGTCTTGAAGGACCGTGAGTCTCTTGGCTGCAAAGAAAGTTCCGAATAGCCGGCAATGCCCATGTCTTGGATCTTGAACCCCACACCGACCCTACATCCGAAAAAAACCTGTGTTGGCTTGCTGACCGTAGCAACCGTACACCGCAAGGGCAAGATGCTCTACCGAATCTGTCGCCGTGGTTGACGAGGCCACGAGTGGGCTTTGGCTACAAGAGCATGAGAGTTCTACGCTTTCGGGTGGTCAGGTTGCACGACTTGTAGCTGTAGCAGTGTGGGCTTGCTCACTTCGCGGATCGTGATTCACCTGTTGGTTTTTCTCAACATTTGCTGCTGTAGATGGTCTCCGTTGTTGTCATGTTTGCCTTGTAATTAGATATGAGATAGGATTGTGCTCCTAGTGCAGCGGTTTCGGTGATGGGACTTGGTTGGGCTTCAGGAGTTCAGCTGTGCAGTTACGGACTCCAGATTTTGTTTGGGGGGAGATAGAGGTAGAACTTTTGAGCGGGTGAGGGCACGAGGCTTGCATAGACGGAGATTGAGGTAGAACGGTTTTGAATTTCAGAAGGCAATGACTATGGTTGCAGTCCGCTTCTGCGCATACTCTCCCAGAAGTTTTATCCAACGTTGGAGGCAGCTTGCATAAGCTCAAATGGAACGGATAAGCCTTGCGTATCATTTGCGATGCAGCACGAAACCCGGTAACACCATATTCCGAGCCTAAATCCTCAACTACACACCCTACACTTCATGACTCTATGTAAGCCTCATGCCCGGACCCGTTCTACCTGACTTTCCTCAGTTCTGCTGGAGCCAGGCGTTGTCGACGATTCCCACAGGTTGGTGGGCTTCTTGGCACCACTTGTGGGTTCAGGGTTGTGGTTAACTAAGTTTCCCAAGACTTGCCCCGTCCTCTGCCATTTTATACTGAGGTGCATGCGCTGCTTTCGTGCAAAGGGCTGCAAACGGCAAGGCGCGGGGCACAAGCCTGGGGCTGCTTCTTGCGCACCATCGTCTTGCCAGGTGCTGGCTGGTGGGATCCCGCCTTTCCGTGGTCCATTCGCTGACGCGCACCTGCGCTCGCTACCGGGCACCGCAAGGCTGGCTGTGGGCGATTCGGACGCTGTGATCAGCTTGTCAGGCGACGCCTATGATCGCACCGCCTTCTCTACGAGCGGAAGGCGGGGGCCTCAGCGGATCAGTCCGAGTCCCCTTTGCGGTTCTTTTGTTTCTTTTCGAGTCGTTCCACGCGCTTCTGCAGTTTTTTGACAACGCCCCACAGCACCACGCTGAGCTTCTGGTAGTCGAGGGCCATGAGCTCTCTCCCGTCTAGGTTTTTCGTCTTGCACATGGTCGCTCCCAGTTTCCCGCTGGCCTGCACGTCCTGGGCCACGAAGCCTATCTGCTCCTTGCCGCCGTCGATGCGGTCGTACCTTGCGGACGGCTTGACCCTTAAAAGGGTTGCTACCTCCAAAAGCATGCCTTATATAAGGGTCATTTGACCTATAAGGGTCATTTTGGGATATAAGGGTCATTGTAACACGGACGTTTTGTCAAGTCCCGAATATATGTGGCATTCAAAACCACAGCAACATGAGCATAAGACACGCGAGCATGCATCGGCCGAGCCACATGAGCATAAAACAGGTCTGAGACGAAAGTGTTTGCAGGTCTGAGACGAAAGTGTTTGAGCCGAGATGCATCATGAGCATCAAAGGTTTGAGCCGAAAATTTGAGCCAACAACTTTAGGGCTTTAGGGTTTAGGGTTCGCGGGGAATTAGAGGAAACCGGATCACCCTGAAATCCACCGAACACCCTGAACAAACCCCTTCGCGATCGGCTCGACTTTTCACACGACGTGCTGCTTCAAAGACTCCTTCAGCATTACGAGATTTCGCTTCAAGATGTTGACCCCCACAGTCACATGGTTCATTTTCCGATACATCCGGATTCCATATTTGACGAAATCTTCGTCCATCCAGCATGCATCCCAAGCTGGGTTCCTGCAGGAGCCCATGAGGCTCATGTCCTCGATCATATGCATAAGATAGTGGTACTTAGGCCGGACTTTGAATAAGCGTCTCTGTACACGAAACGCAGCACCAGCAAGCGCGATGTAGCCCCGCAGGAAAAGTTGACCAAGGATCGTTGCCTGAGCTTGCTGCTCAGAAGTGAGGAAAACTCCAGAGCTCATCAAGATGTCGCACAGTTTGTCTGCACAAAATGCTACACCAGAAAGACCAGCCCATGGTTCTTCAAGAGGTTGCTCTTGCAGCTTCTGCGACATCCACTGCAAAAAAACTCCACTGTCAGCGGCACCAGACTTAAACTCAGGACACTGCTTTCCCCAGCTCAAAGTTGCTTTGGTCAAGTTTTTTAAAGAAACTTGCTTGCCATTGTCCTTTGCAAAAGTCTTCACATCACGTAATAGCTGCTTCAATCGTAGCTTAATATTGGCCCCAGGAAAATACCGCCTATTGCTAACCATAAGCCTGAGCCCGGCCCCCAGCAGATCGCGGCATACTCCCAGATGCCATGTGTGCATCCAGTCAGTTCTGAGCATGCGAAGCGAGAAACCGTCCACTGCAGCGTAGCTTGGTTCCTCAGTCCATGGTAACCGACCATTCAAATCTGTAGGTCGCCAGCCAGCATTCTCAGAGCAAACCATTGAGAAGTTCTTCCTGCCCATTGATGCTTCGCAGCGAAAGCAAACCTGGACTTCGATTTTACATGATAAAATAGAAGCAGCCCACAGCTAGAGTCGACAGTAAATCTATCCAGCTAGAATATATGGATCATGGTTTATTGAAAACCTTCACCTAGACCAAACAACATAAAACCCCAACGAACCAGGCCCAACCAATCCTAAATCCTAGTTTTGTCGGCTTTGCTATGCGCCCCAGTGCATGTCCACGGTCGCTGCCGCGCCTTCTCGCTGCCCGGCTTTCTCTTCAAGTTGAAAGCTTGCCCCATCTGCTTCAGATCGCCCCTAAAGCCCACGACGTGGAAGTAATAGACCTTGCAAGGTTTTCTCGCATTCCGTAAGTGCTTATCACCACGAAAAAAAGACCTATAGATATGAAAAGCTAACTGGGTCCCTTTTGGTGTGCGTAAAAGGAACCTCGGAGCCCAGAGAAATACCACGAGTGCTGAGCAGCTTCAGGTCATCTACAATGGCTTTGTTCAATGCCTGTAGCGAGACGTTCGTTTTCTCGTGCATCATATAAGATTTCACAGGCAGCGAATACATGATGTATCTGGAAGCTCTTGAATCGGTACGACACTTGGACAAGTCGGGTGTCCTGGTCAGGGTGCATTCGAATAAAAATATGAAATCTCGCTAGATTGTCGGTTCCCGACATTAAGAACTTAAACTAAACCCACCACGGGTCCAGCTGGCAAGCATCCAAGAGCTGCGGTTCAAGGATCCTTCGTCACCCCATATGCAGATAGGGATTGAGTTCTTCCATTTGTCGCGCTCCGAATGCAAAGGATGGTGTTCCAGGTGTTCCAGGGTACGGCTCCAATACAACTCGAGTTCGGCGGCTGTATCGGGTATCATGGTCGATAAGAAGCCAGCTTCTAGCAAAGACTTGGCCTGATAGAATAGAACTGGTTATTCTGTAAGCCGAAAACCTAGAGAGACCTAAGTATTCTTAAGTATGAACTTGAAACAAGTTCTAGATTGGTCCGAAAGCGTATAAAAAAATAATTCATGCAGGGAGCTAGCTGAGATGGCATCAACACAGGAAGTGCTGCAATAGTCTCTTCTTCATCCTCGTCCAGAATAATAGGAGTCGAAATCCAAGAAACATCTGCATGCAGCGACAAGCCAGCACTGCGCACCCTGGAGTGGAATTCCGCTTCACGAAGCGGTCGGCTTGCAAAGCCATCCAGCAGTTGACTGGAGTATGTATCGCCTAGGCAGTCATCGGGGTAGGAGTAGATTTTTTTCACGATGGAGAGTGTACACACGTGTGTGTGTGTGTGTGCGTGTGTCATGTCCTATCACAAAAGATTGTGACTCATTCGGCACATGTCATTCCTTGTGCACAACCCTGCATTCCTAATGATAACTGCTGTCCAGACACCCAAGTCACACGCCAAAGTGATCGTCGAATCTCCAGCGCACGTAGCTCGCACAAGCCTGAATTGAACTCAGGCTCGACATCGGATGCTTTGAGTTGGGTTCCTTTGGCGGCAAACACACGGTTATTGAAGGGCAAGTGACTTCTCATCCAGTTTGGATGCCATGGCATGCAGGGCTGCTGAATGGGATCGAGTGGCACCTGCCGAGAACAACAATTGCACGGGTTTCATAATTTGCATGATCTTCAGCTGCTGCAGTGCACTTTCTGGCGGCTTCTGAGCTTTCCCCAATAGTGACAGAATTATTTTGGCCCCAGCGCTTTGCTTGGTTCGAGATTGCCTGCACAGCAGCTATGAACTACATATGCAAGCGGCAAATTGGCATGTCGAGCATCCCGCACCCTTTTGGCGCACGGCCTCGAAGCCCCTAGCCCCCTGCACTATGGAGACACCTCCACAAAGCCTTGCAAAGGTTCCCCCAGCAAGAGGATCCCCATATGCTTAAGCCGTGCACATATATTTACGAACCTAAGATCCTGCGTAAGGATTGAAGCACATTGAAGCCCCACACTTTCCAATCAACACCCCACTGAAATGTTCATACTTCAGTGCTATCTAGCTAGCTGTGCAAGCGGCACGCATACCAGTACTACGACTCCTGAAAGAACGGAACGAAACGATGTGGCAACCACATCCTCACTGATATCACCGGTGCACCATGAATATGAATTTATTAAAAGAGCCGAGGCTGTAGACTACGCAGGTACATTCGTATAATCATGAGATGCACCAGCAATCCCACGGAAAATCAAATCAGCTGGCAGCCCTCTTGTTGAGCTCCTTGAGCAAGCCTTTGATTTGCCCTTTGCACAAAGACAGCCTTTGAACCTTGGATCTGAAGCAGCCAACAAAGCCAAACTCCACCGAAGACCCGAAGCCCACTAAGACCACAAACAAATTATCGAGGCTTCAATCGCAGCCCAAAACATAATACTCATCGATATCCGAGGCAACTTCTTCGTGGATAGCATCGCACTGCTCGTCCATGCTGGCGGCTTCGGCCTCTGGGTCGATGCTGTGGAACCTCGGGACATTCAATTTCATGCAAAGATATGGGATGGGGATGTTGTGTTCATGGCTGTGGACATGAGCAAGTTTAGATAGGTGGCTTCTTCGCAAGCTGTTCGAGCTTCTTCTTGTGGGTTTTCAGGTCTTTAAGCAGCCTCTGGGAATCATCATCCGAGGCATCCCCCATATCGAAGATCAGATCAGCGATGCTGTTCACATTCTTCTTGATCTCTCTGCCTTGCATCATACAAACGGGACACGACGACGATGACGATGGCAACGACGATGCAAGTGAATCCGAAATTGCAAACTAGCAACACCACTTGCCGTGCTTCTCCTTCGGACTTTTGAACAGCTCATTGACCAACGAGGTACCTTTCACAGTGGTCGCCGTAGAACCTGCAACCGATCCCGGTCGTCGTGTCGAGGCTTTGCATGATGCACCCCTTTTGCCAGAGCCGCGAACACCTGAGTAGGTTCATTATATAGGGGTGTAGGGCCAGGGAACCAAATCTCTCTCTCTCTCTCTCTCTCTCTCTCTCTCTCTCCCTCTCTCTCTCATCATTAAGAATCCTGGGTTTACATTGCAATTGTATATTCGCTTCCGGCCTGCATGCTGCGTGGCAATGGCACTCAGCTCGTCCTTGCGCTGATCGAAAGCCCTCAGGACGTCGGCTTTCAGTGGCGCTTGCTGGCTCGCGGCAGGCTTCTTGTGGAGGAGGCCCGGGTCCGCTCCAGGAATGCCACCGTCAAAGAATTCTGATCCCGGGCGACAGTTCGCTCGCAGGTTCTGCTTCACCCTGAAGGGGATAAGTCATTATGCAAAATTAGCCGCATAACATAGTGTTCAGCATGTAATGCGAGCCCTGCTCCTGAACTCACTGCTTTCCACTTGGGTGCGGCCCACGATGCACCAATACAGGGTATCTTCGAGAGAATCCGGTGCTTGTTCATCACGTTCGCCCACTTGCGTTGCAATTATGTGTTGCACTTTCTGCCTCAGCTTCAGATTGCAACTGAAGAGACATGCATGCAGCGGCACAGCATGGTGAACTGCAACATTCTGAAGATTCTTTAATATAAGTGCCGAATTACTCGCTGAAGAAGTAGGGCTTCTTGTGCATGTTCTTCACGGCTATTTGCATCCAAATCTTCTCGGATCGCACACCTGCTTCCTTGGCAATCTCGATGGTACTTTCGCAGGCCTGCAAGTTCTGCCCCGAGAGCACCCAATCACGTAGCAGCGCCCGCTTCTCCTCAGCATAGCCCCCGATCATCAGAGCAAGTGATTGATTGGCATAAACACAGACATACACACACAGGCAAGCACACACGCACACACAGACACACACACACACACACCTCACCCTGTCACTCTCTCTCTGCACTCTCCCTACATATCTCTCCCCTCAAACCTTTGCTGACCTTGAACTCTAGCCGAAAAAAGGACATTCTCTAAACCTTGAATACCAAGTTAAGTGTAGCTTTAGATTGGGTGTGCGATCCCAGCCATAGGCCGTAGGCTAAACTCTAATTAGACAAAGTATATGTTGCGTAGCCGAGCGGCATCCAGGGTGCCTTCTTGCAACTTGAGCATATTCGGGTAGCCGGCCAATGCTCCAGATTCGTGCAATCGGTTCTTAGCACAAAAAAGCAATCACCATGGATGTGCAGCGAAGACTACATTAGTGGAGGGTTTTTTCAGCAAAGTGGCGAGCTTGGCATATTCTTTTCGGTGTGTTGTAGAGCAGATCTTGCACTTCTCATCACCCTTTGGATCCTGGTCCGGGGCCACCGTTGGCTTCGGAACCGGCTCCGCTTGCGTCTTCACCTTTGCAAGTAGATCCGTGAGGCCTCCGGCCGGGCTTGTCGTCGGCGAATCATGAAACACATGGGTCTTGGGCCTGACAGGTGTAGCCACCGGCCTTTGGGGTTCCTGCGAAGCTTCGGGCTCCTTCACGTTGCTAGGTTTTTCATCGCTGCTAGCTGCGGGCTCCTTCACGTTGCTAGCTTTCGAATCGCTGCTCAGTTGCGACTCCAGCTCGGCCTTCTCCAGTTCTAACTGCTGCACACGCTGCAACAGCATGTGCATGTCAACTGCAGATGCAACTTGGCTTGCCGAAGGCCCGAGCTCGCTCAGATTCGTCTGAGAGTCCTGGCGGTCCTTCGCGGTGATGCGCTGCACTTCTCGCAACCTGGCTTGACCATCCACAAAGGTACTTCCTGACCTGAGATCCGAGTGTTCATGATACACAGGTCAGAACAGCTGCAGTTAACTACACAACACAGCACGAACACTCAGCAGATATTGCAATCAAAGCACACCTGGCTGCCATCTTGACAACCAGCACTTAGCTCTGGAGCGGGCAGTGCCAACACACCCTGAAGCGGCACAGCAGCTGCAGGCTCCGACTTAATCGGAGGGGCTGCTCTGTGGGCCTTTAAGGCAGCCTCCAGCTCACTCACCTGAGGGAGCCCCTGCCTCCATAGATCGTACTCGTAGCACAGCTCATCCCAATCCTTGAAGAGTGCAGAATCCTCATCTTCGTCCAGTTCGGGGTCAGCTTCCTTCAGTTCGGGGTCAGCTTTCTGAAGTTCGGGCTCGGCGCGGTCCACGGGCTCCACGCGAGTCTTAGCTTTCAGTCGCTTGGTTGGCGGCTGATCCATCTCAGGTTCATGCTCCTCCACGAAAGCTGCCAGCCGCTTCATTAGCCTTGGCTTTGGAAGCCTTGGCCCTTGGAGCGACACTGTTCTTGGACTCGGCTGGGGCTGGCTCTTCGGCTTGGGGTTTTCGACTCTTCGTACCAGCTTGCAGGGCTGAAGCATTCGTCTCGGATTTGTCATCGGCTGGGGGCTTGTTCTTGGATTTCTTGTTGGCTCCGGCTGGGGCATCTGGCTCGGTATCCTTTCGGGATTCCTTCTCGGCTTTCTCGGTCTTCTTAGGCTTCTTCGAGGGCTGTTTCAAGGACTGCTGGTGGGCCAAGTAAACAGCATCCGGCTCGGTTTCCTGTTGGGATTCCTCCTCGGCTTTGTGGGTCTTCTTGGGCTTCTTCGAAGGCTGCTTCAAGGACTGCTGGAAAGACAAATAAACAGTAACGGCATCAGCGTAGCTCAGCTTCTCCTTCTTCATTAGATCTTGCAAAGTCATATCCGCCACTCCCAAGGGAGTTGTAAGCGGGATGCTGGGCGGCTTCCACTTGGAGGAGCTCGAAGCATTCTTTGAATCCCGCACTGCTTGCTTGAACTTCAGGCCACGATCAAGGGCCTCTTTGGTAGACTTCATGGTATGGAAGTCACGAAAGCCCTCAATAAAAGCTGATATGGCTTCACCGGCAATGTTCGGTTCTATGGATTTCAGAAAAGCACAGATTCCACGCACTTTACCGGTCAAGTGGTGTGGATATACCGGTCATCGGCACATTTTCCACGCGAAACTTTTGGTTCGGATCGACAGGACCTAGCCTGTCTCAAGCTCTTTTCAATTCCCCCTAGCAACCCAAACAGATGCACAGCGGATAATGTAACTGTAGCGATCATTTCGTGGGGCCTTTGAATGCAGGGTTGTGTGTATTTCACACAAGCAGCCGAACTACAAGCCGGCGATCTAATTAAGGACTCCTGCTGCGAATGGGCCGACACCAGCCGCGACATCCTCGCTGCGGGCAATCATATACCGGGGCTGGTCTGCAAGACATACTGAACATGCTCGCACATATATGCAATCTAGGCACAGCTTCTGAAGGCTTCGTGCGGTCATGGCAGCAAGCATCCTTGCAAAGAAGCCTCGGATCCGGAGCGTGTCGTGGGTGTGCTGTTTTGTGCTTGTTGTGTTTGTTTGTGCTTTTCTGTGCTTGTTGTGCTTATTTGTGCTTTTCTGTGCTTGGTGTGCTTGTTTGTGCTTTTCTGCGCTTTTCTGTGCTTGTCTATGCTATTTGCTAGGTATTTGCTGCGCTTGTTTGCGCTTTTCTGTGCTTGTCTATGTTATTTGCCAGGTGTTTGCTGCACTTGCCAGTGATTCTCGGTGTTTGTTCTGTTTGTGGTGTGTGTGTGTGTTGTTGTTCGTGTCATTACTATATGTGTGTGCCTCTGCGCTGTTCTGTGTTTGTGCTTTACGAGGAGGGGAGAGGAGAGGAGAGGAGAGGAGAGAAAGAGGAAAGGAGAGAGGAAAGGAGAGAGGAGAGAGGAGAGGAGAGAGGAAAGGAGAGAGGAGAGGAAACAGGAGAGGAGAGAGGAGAGGAGAGAGGAGAGGAGAGGAGAGAGGAGAGGAGAGGAGAGAGGAGAGGAGAGGAGAGAGGAGAGGAGAGGAGAGAGGAGAGGAGAGGAGAGAGGCTCAAGAGGGGAGAGGAGAGAGGAGAGGAGAGAGGGGGAGGCTAGGGGAGGGGATCAAAACGGGGAGGAAGGCGAGAAGCGTTCTCGTCGTTTGACCCACAATAGCGGCGAGCAACACAGCCCCAGAGCGGAGCCTAGGAAGGGGAGAGTGGGAGGAAAGCTGTTTGGTGAGTTTTGTGGATCAAAGCCTTCTTGTCATTTAAGCGAGGACCCTAAACGGAGAGGGGAGGGAAGAAAGGCACCGCACCCCGAGCAATATAGCTGCGCAGTCCGACTCAATTTGCAGCCCAGGCACTTCAATCGATCTCGGATATCATCCTGAGCTTGGGCTGATTTAAAGGGTGCGGGTTTATAGTTATCAGGATTTGTGGATCAAGTGCTGCATGACTGCTGGATTAATAGCTCAATCTGTGCAAGCGAAAGCCTAGAGCATCCGAAAGTCGGCTTTTTCCTGCACCGAGCGACTGTCTGTTGTTAGCTGGGGTGTGCATTGTCGTCCTCTGATGCACTACTGCTGCTGCAATACACCGCGGATCCGAGCACCAACGTGGAAGCATCTGAGGCTGTGCGCCGACACGAGCGAGATCTGGGACGTGCTTCTCCACTGGACTGAGTCTTATCCTTGTCCTTATCCCCCAGAATCTCCATAACTCGGCGCTTCATTCGGAGCTGCTCACTAACATCCTCCTCCGCTGGCTCGGTCTTTAGTGCAAGCCGGTCGACTTTCTCGTTGTCCTTGATCTCAGGCTTGTCCGAGGAGGCTGCCGCCGCCGCTTCTGGCTTCTTCTGCGGTCTCTGCTTCGACGACGGCTTCATGCAAGCACAGAGAATGGGGTATCTACAGCTCGGGCACAGCTAGGTAGTCTTGATCCGGGGCATGCCGCGCTTCAATTTTGCTCACAGGTACCCAAGCAAGTGCACCATAATAAAGGCCCAGGCTCCCACTGGCCCCTCAGATTCACGTCCTTGGACCGGAGGAGGTAGTAGCAGCACTCCGACAGTCCGGCCTGGGATGACTATATAGGAAACGGCTCAACATGTGCACAGATCGATGCAACTTTAGTGTATAAGCCTAGGGGCCTCCAGGCTCATCGGGCAGCTCCAGGCACCAACAGACAGCCGTTCTACAAACAGCTCGTAATCCGTTTTGCCAGGATCCACAGCGGCCACACATCGAGGACCTGGTAGCTGAACCTTGGCACACAAAACACGTTTTGGGTGGCTATTGGAGAGCTCTCTTTGCGGCTTCGAAGCGGCAGGATTCATTCTGTAGTGTGAAGTCAGGGCTGTTGCGAACTTGTCCGTGTAGTGCCTAAGTTAGCGGGACATAGAGCTGTCAAAGGTGATTCATGCGTGCTCGCACAACAATTTATATGCGGCCCAGAAACTGCGAAGCTTTAAGCATCTTCGGCAAACCAGTGAAGGTCTTCTTCACTGCCCGCCCACTTCTACTCTTCGAGTGCACTGCAAGTTTCACTGCCTTGACCTTCTTTCTCTCTTCCACACTCAGATACCCGGCTCTAGCCACCAAGGATTCAACGAAGTCCTGCCAGTTCGACAGCAGCATGTGCCTCTTCAGCGAAGGGCCACCAAAGCGAATCATGTAGAAGAAGCCCTTGAAGACCTTGTCCGAGACTATGGGTTTGCTTCCATGCTTCCATACAGAACGTGTCTGGGTCTGTGTTTTAAATTAAGTGTAAACAAGGCCTAGTAGCAGGGACTCTTTCCAGCAGCCATTGAAATACTGGGTGATCCACCAGACATGTCTGTGAAGGCTGTTCCAGAATCCACCGGCCGTTGCGAGCACAAACGACTAGGATAATCATGGCCATGCGTGCCAGTAGAACATTCCCCACATGCACGAAACCGTAGCCCTCGTTGCCCCGGGGAGTAATATGATTTCTCCCGGAGGAGCTTCTTGACCTTAGACACAGGTATAGACAATACATGGATAGCCCACGATATATTTACGTAGAAGCACAAAAACCCTTAAATGAGTCCAACCTAGCCACATCACAGAGAAAGATGCGCACGGAAGCCCAATGACAGTCAGGCTCGAATCCGTCTTGAGACGACGGGCCTCGTTCAAGGCCATCCTTTGTAGTGAGAACACAGGCCCGGGTACCCAAACACACGTGCTGATTGCAAGCTTATAGCCCAGTCGCAAGAATCCTGCAGTGGACATCAAGTCGTTGCCCAGGGGATCGTTCTCGAGATCCAGGGATGTTCCAAGTAGACCCAGATCCTCAGGGAGTTGCTTTCAGTGATTGAGCTCGGTATTTTGAAAGGCTTGTTGAATTCTGGACGACCTATCCCAAAACAACAATCCGAGGTTCTCGGCGGAAGCTCGTGCCGACAGAGTCACAACCGGAGAAAAGGTGCAGGAAGTCCAGGTCCTGGGAGGGCTGATTGCGATTCGATCTGCTAACTTTTAGTAGCATCATCTAGTATACGTACATGCAGAGACATCATGCACAGAAGCAGTCCTCAGATTGTAGGGCCTTTTCGTGAAAGGCCAGGAGCACCACACACATAATCAGTTGCAACGGAGCACCCCATCGCAACAACTCTGCTACGACCATGGCCACCCCCGTGGCCCCAGCGAGCTTGGATCTAACTGGTAACAGCCTCGGAGCCCTGCAGGGCACCAAAAGGAAACATCCCAAGACTTCCAAGCATGACTTGATGAGCTCCTTAAGGCAATAAAGTGCACCACACATGCAGAAAGCACTTTCATCCTTTGAAGGATGCCGGGCACTTGCAGCTGGTCTCGGGCACTATCGCAGAAGTCGAATTATCGACCAGAATTTGAACTGCAGAAGTTTGCATGTTGATTAAAGACGCACAGCCTGTAGCCGTAGCCTAAATGAACCGTCGTCGCTTCAGCTCGTTCACCGACAAGCCCTCGAGCCACGAAGCCCTCGCAGAGCTCTGGTTCCATTTTTCACAAGCTTCCTTCCACGAGAAGCCCCGCTCGCGCTTCTTTGCAATGTACCTCAAACGAGCTTCTTTATAGGATCCAGGCACATATGCACAATCCGCCGTCATCGTCCTCTTCATGCGCTGCATGGCCTCGGTTTCCTCGCCCTGTTCTTGGCTCGAGCTGTTCTCCTTTTTTTTCGAAGCTTGCTTATCCTTTTTCTTGGTCTTTTGGTCCTGCTGGGCCTTAGCCTTTGAAGCCTTGGATTTAGCGGGAGCTTTGGCCTTCTTCTTTTTCGTTTTTTTCCTCTTCTTCTCATCCTCTTCAGGCTCCTCGTCGGTAGCTTCACCTGAATCATCTTTTGCCCACCTTGATTGCTGAACACAGTTCAAAAAAAAGCAGGGGCAAGACCAAATCGATCAAATCCAAAATGCACCACGCCACTGTGCACTGGGTAGGAACGGCTTAACGGGCTCCGATTTCGATGCAAGCAGGCTTTCAAGGCTTTCCATAACCTGCAATGCATACACTTGGCAGTCTCACAGCACAACAAGCATCTCCGCTGAAACCAGTACAGGGCAAGAAGCCTTCTCGGGAAGCAACTTTCCCTCGATCTCGGAGTGAACACCCTTCTTGGGCTTCTTGTTCTTCGATGCTTCCTTGGGTTCTGCAGCGGGCTTCGCGGTTGAATCACAATCCTGCTTCAACTTCCTGCTTTGTGCTTGCAGCCTGGCCAAAGCCATCCTCGGATATAGCATTGTACGTATTCAAGCTGACGATAGATTGCTGAGTGCAGGGTGCGAGCAGCACTATTCCGCGACAAGGCTCTGCATCTCACCGCTCAAAGCCGGGATATGGAGAGGCGGGGTCACCGCAGAGCTGTTGGAACTCCCAACCTTGCAGGCTTCAAGCACATGTGACATTTCATGCAAGTGGCGATACAAGGGAATCCCCAAATGCTTCAAGTTGCAGCTGATCCCTCGTCGTCATGCTCAGCCAGAATAGATATAGCAACATCACCATCATCATCTGATTGGCTCTGCTCCTCATCCTCCGACTCTGTATCCTTACACGTGCTGGAACGAAATGTATATTGTGGCATGCAGAGCTTCGTGCATGGGCCAAGTACATAAGAAAAAATATGGAGCCCAGGCACAGCACCGTTCAAGTATCCAGCCAGCTCCTGCTTCATCTCCCGGAGCTGGGCCTGATGCGAACTCCGTGCCCGACGGACAAGGTGCTTGAATTTCGTCACCTCGGCTACAACCGGCAATATTAAAGGAAAATGGCTACAGCCTATCGGCTCAAGAGTGACTCAGAGTCTGTTGACTGGCAGTGGGAAGGTGGAAAGGTTGATATTCCTTTGCTCTCCTTTGTATCTTAGGGGAGCGAATCGATCTCTCTTGGGACGATGTCTGAAGCCGAGTCAGTGCAGCTGCCCCCAATCGGTGGTGGTGCTCCGGTGTTGACTACTGCTGCTAATTCTGATGCTAACGCAACCGGCAACAGGAAAACGGGTGACGGCGAAGCTAGGAGAAGTGCTCCCGGTGGCGAAGCTACTGAAAAGGGGGCTGATAACCCTTACTCTAGAGCGGCTGCTGTTTCGAGTGGACTTACGTGCCCCCATGCTACTCGAATCGCCTCTCACCAGGGAGTCCTGGAAAACAGAGGTCGGGGTGATCGCCGTTCGACTCGCGAGCGTGATCACCCGCACTCGAGAGAGAGAAGCCGAAGACAGGAGAGAGTGAGCCGCAAAGAGGTTACTCACTCGTCTGAGGTTGAGCTGAAGAAGCCCAAGCTTGAACATGATTATGAAGAGACGGATCCAAGGGATGATGAACTCATGGAGGCTCGAGGACCGCCTGTCTATGATCTCACACAAAAAGATGATGAAGATGATGAAAACCCTGGAAAGCCTCCTACAGAACACCACATGTACGATGGCGGAAAGGGCCTTGGTCCTTATAAGCACTTCGGTCCTTTGGGTAGCGATGGAAAGAGTGACGGAAACGAAGGGATTGCTGCCCCAACCCCTAGCTTGGCACCTGCCCCTGTCACGCCTTTGACACATCTTGTGCAACAACAACAGAGTCCTGCTCCTCCATGGATCAGTGACTTGCTTGAGTCTATGTCTGCACTGCATCAGAAGCAAGATCGTACTCATGTCGATGTCCTTGATTTCGGGAATGAGCTGAAGAGCCACGACTTGCGATTAGGGACACTTGAAGGCGGTATGAAAGAACATACTTCACTGCATGAAGCCACCAAAGCTCGACTTGATAATCTTGAACAACAGGTCCGGGACCTCCAACAAAGACCCTCGAGATCGCCTACTCCAACTCGCGGACTCGGCACACCCAAACGTACCATGCCTGTTGGTAACATGCCCCGATCACCACGTTCACCACACTTTGCTCGTGAAGAACCTGAAGTTGATGATCTGCAGGTTATTGTAGGTGGCTGGACAGACGCGAGAAAAAGTGAGGCTTTTGAAGAGGTCAAGCATATGTTGTCGCGAGTAGGCCATGCGAACTGCTGGAATGACCTGTGGGCCCCCTCAGCAAGGACTAATTTTGTCAGAATCTCGCTTGCTTTCCCTGACCCAGATGCCCATATCACGGTACTTCGACATTACCAGAACTCCTTAATTCAAGCCCTCAAAGCGAAGGTCTTCAAGAGTGGTATTGAAGGACAATCTGAGTGCAAGCTGTGGGCAACCAAAAACAAAACGCCTGAGGAGAGAGCCAGAGTGCGAGCATGTGTGCTGACGAAAGTCTTCTTTCAATCCCTGCCTGATTATCAGAACATCAAAGTTCCTGAACCTGAGATCATTTGGCAGGGCAGAGTCTTTTTGAACAACGTACAAGTACTTTTCCACATTGATAAAAAGGACTCGGTTGCAGGGGATTGCTTCTTGCCTGACCATCGTGGCAATCACATGGAGTGGTTTGTCGGAGCAGCTGCTTTTGCCGCAGCCACAGGACGCCCTGCGGACTCGCTGCAAGACTGCTTCAGCCAGTATGGGGGCAATACTATCCGCTCGTGACAAACCCCCAAAAAGGAGATGTTTCACGGAGCAAGCTGGAACATTCAAGGCAAGTCCCTTAAAGATTTGGAGACTTGCTGGGATCAACTCAACCTTGAAGGTCTTGATGTTCTTGGAATTCAAGAACTGGGAGGTTTCTCTTCCCAAGCTGAGGAATGGAAACTGCATGAAGCCAAACTTGATGGCTGGTGGGGCTTTTATGTGACCAACACCCCCAAAACCCATCATTCCATTGCCCTTGGCCTCCCTTCCCGACTGCTGTCCTTTGTATCTGAAGTCCGAGTTTTGTCTGTTGGACTTGGGGTAATTGTAAAGCGCGACTCCACCAAGTACTTTTATGTTGTCCTCCACCTACCCCATGGACAACGAGATGACTGCCTCGAAATGTGGCAGAAAACACAACATGAATTAGATGAATTCTTGCATGCTCGACGTCTGCATGACACAGTTGTTATTTGCATTGACTCTAATTATGAATTAGGTGCACCCGAAAGGACGATGGATGCAAATGCGTGTGACGAGCGAGGAGCCCTTAGTAATCTTTTGCTTAGGTCCCATGGTCTTGAGTTTTGGCCCCCCGATACCTATACTTGGTCTAATACCCGTGGCTCTCATTCCAAAATTGACTATGTTCTGTCGTCCCAGCCACTAATTCAAGAGAGCTATTTCAGAGTAATTCAACATTCTGATGCTTTGATTGGATCGGATCACAGAGCTGTATTGCTCACTCAGTCTCTTCAAGTTCAGCCTAGGCAACGGTCGGCCAAGCCGGACCGTCACCGAAGTGGTAAGTGGGTGGTGGATCCAATCAAAGCCACGGAATCCTGCAACGCTCTTGCAGAGACACTCGACCTCCAAATGCAAGACCTCTCCATGGCATCCCTGAAGTCTGCGTGCAGTCGATGCTCCTTCCGGGGCTCCTCGTGTCGTTATAAGGATCCCCCTGAGATCCGTGCTCTAATTAGTGAACGACGCAGACTTCAAGGATCAGCAGCGAGAGAAGTGGGAAAGCAGATCGTTCAGCTTCGAGCTATTGCTAAACAAAAATGGCATAGCGACCTACTTGACAGGGGTGCTCAGGGCGATTACAAGGTCATATCTTACTTTAAAAGGCGCCAGTCGTCCCTAATTAATCATTGCAACTTCCTCACTCGTGCCGGTGGTAGGACTAAGGCGATATGTGATCTGAAACACTTTTATAAAATCAAGTTCACTCCACCTGATCCCAGACCCAAATCCATGGCCCTTGTTGAGTGGCAACACCAAACTGGCCCGCTTCTTGCCCCACGGCTCTTTACTCCTGAGGAGATTACAGGGATTCTTGAAACATGCAAAAGGGGGAAATCCTGTGGTGCTGATGGAATTAGCTACGAATTCCTCCAGATCGCCATGCAATCTGACCTTCGGGATCACATTGTTGAGTACTTTAACTGTCTCCTCTTAGGCACTTCCCCTGTCCCAACTGACTGGCTGACCTCGAGACTCACCTTTATACCTAAGGTTCCTTCTCCTATGGCTCCTAAGGATCTACGTCCTATTGTTCTGTCATCGGTCCCTAGTAAAATCTTCACTAAACTTTTACTGTTTCGACTACGTGCGCATTTTCCTGCGATGCGAGCTAGTCAATTGAGTAGTGTTCCAGGGGCCCAAACTCTTGAAGGTTCCTGTGCCCTGCAACAGTGTATCCGGCTTTCTAATGAATACCACTTGCCTTTAGTCATTGCGAAATTAGATATAGCAAGCGCCTTTGACCATTTAGACCACCTTGCCATTTCTAAATTCTTCCAAACTCTTGGGCCTCATCGTGAGGCTGAACTCCTTTTGTACATAATAACTTACTCCTCCGTTATTCTTAGCATGGCAGACTTTAGCTGGTCTCAAAATGTTGATAGGGGTATACTTCAAGGATCTTCCTACAGTGCTGAAGTTTTTGCTAGAACGGTTGACCACTACCTTGGTTTCGTCGTTGAATCTTGGCACTCCAATGAGACTACTTGGCTCACTACTGAGAATGGATTGAAGTTGTTTCACATCCTCTTTGCCGATGACTTGGTTCTGCTGGCTAAGAGTTTTGATCAACTACAGCGTATGCTCATCCAGGTCAGAGACTGTCTTGCCGCAATTGGCCTCACTTTGTCTCTTGAAAAGTGTCAGGTTATGTCTGCCCCTTTCGTTCAACTTCAGTCCATCAGCATTGACGGTACGACACTCAAACATGTCAGCGTCTTCAAATTTTTAGGGGTCCTTGTAGGCTTTAAAATTCACTGTCAGGCGGTCCTTAGCGCTCGTCTCGCT
The DNA here is from genome assembly GCA_905221615.1 of Symbiodinium sp. CCMP2592. NCBI lineage: Eukaryota > Dinophyceae > Suessiales > Symbiodiniaceae > Symbiodinium > Symbiodinium sp. CCMP2592. The sequence goes on from CAJNDT010001275.1 coordinate 21,697, forward strand.
ATGACTACTAACACCTTTTGGGCACACTTTAAATTACTGAAAAGACCGGCCGGAACAATTCGTAAAAAATTGCATCTCCTTAATTCATACGTCACAAGCAAATGGCGGTGGATGTCTGCATGTGTTCGACCAATTCAGGCAGTCCGAAACACCCTGAAGACTCTCCACACTTCCTTCTTAGGTAGCCTCTGTAAATATACCTCGGATCCCTTCACACCAGTGGCTTTTAATTGGGTCGTCCGCAGACGTGCATCACGCATGACTGCACAAGTTCTACAGCACTGCCGATGGGAGGGACTGCATGCTCAATCTTTCTGGCGTTTCTGGGGACATGCAGCTCGCATCCCCACTGAAAGGAACTCACCCTTAAGTTTGGTGTTGGGGGTTCGTAATGAGGAATGGCTTGCCTCGTATGGCCATATCAAGAAACGGTGCCTCGGCTTCTGGCCGAATGCTGCACGATTCCTTCAGAAAGGCTGGGAAGAAATACGGCATATTGGTGAGCCTCCCTACTGGTACCAAGCTGCTACTGATCGCAGACTGTGGGAAACTGCCCTCAATAGGTGGTTACATGCTCGTTCTCTTGAACCCCTTGTATACTACCCTGACCTTCACTCGCTTGATCTTCATGGCCGTATGTTACTCCAGGTAGGTGAGTCCTTCACTCTTCTCCACATGCGTCATCCGCCAGTTGAGAGTCCTTACCCTAGTGCCTTTAAAGTTGTAGAACAGACGGACGTCGAAGATGAAACAAGTGCGGTAGTCTTCTGCTCTGACGGTAGCTCTAAACTTGCGCACGGCTCCTTTGGCGTGGTTGTGATGGCACCGTATGCTGAACTTTCTGAAGCCACGATCTGTCAGGGCAGAATTGACGGTTACTGCACGAACATACGCGCTGAATTAGTTGCTGCCTGCGAAGCCCTAACACTAATTAAACATCTACGTAGACAGAACACTGACCTACCCATCTTGTACCTGACGGACAGCGAGTACGTCCTGCAGATCCTTGATAATACTATTCAGCCAACTTGTCATATCCCGGATACCAATAACCTGATTTCTCTGTGGCACTCAGTGTGTGACACAGTTGTTGCCAAACATGTCCGAGCCCACAAAGGACACCCGGTGAATGAACTTGCTGACCTTAGCGCCAAGGAAGCCTACCACTTCCCTCATTTTCGGAGAGTAATACGCAAGGTGAACTTTGACACTGTTTACTTGTTGCGAGACCACCAACCTCTCCCTGATTTCCTGAAGTGGCTGTAGCTTCTAATGAATACCTGCTCTGATCCATACGACGACATCACCGATGAGCTGATCAGGTGGGACCCACGCGACTGCACTTTCAGTTTTGCTTCAGGCTTGATTCAGTTCGCTGCCACCAAGACACCCATTTAATCTGTTTCTAGTATTACGGAAACCTTATAAAAATATAAAAACATGTCTTAAATCAGTTTGAGTGGAGTAAACTGCTGGTGCTTGCTGTTTTGTCCTGTTGCGACCCTGTGCAGCTACTGATGTGCAGGAGCAGTTGTGAAGTCTAGCTGATGACTCTCTGAATCACGCCGTCGCACTTATCAAGACAAAGGGGGGGGGGCAGGACGCGTCCAAAATTCGCCATGGCACAGTGCCTTGCAGAGTTGCCACTAAAGCAGCCTTTCAGTGCGGATGCCAGACATGCCTTAGCGCAGCACTGGATGATGCCTGCTTTCTTCTGCAGTGCTGGCATTCTTCTCTGCCTCAGTCTATGTGCCCTTGCAACATTGTGGCATGTGAGAAGACTGTCCTTGCAGGTAACAAAGCTGCAAGTCACTGTCGAGAGCCTGGGGATCCCAGTCTTGCTGCAGGAACCAACGCTGTTTCCGGAAAGCGTGCGACAAGAAGTGGAAAAAGCACACAAAGGGTTATGGAAACAGCTACGAGACACACAGGCCATGATCCTACGCATCCAAGCAGTCGTTGAGGACAAACTCCACAAGTACGAGAAGATAGTGAAGCACTTAATTCATGCCCTGCATGACTTGGAGCCCATGACGGAGAAGCTCCAGGACTCTGTGACCTCTGTCTTTGATGTGCTTGAGGAAATTTTCCAGGAAGAGGAGCGAGTCTTTTCATGTCATACGGCACAGTTGATTGCAGCGATGGACAGATTGAAGTACATTGTGCACCAGCTCCTTGATCGCAGTGAAAAACGGTATGGCAGCGCACACACCCTTCGACAAGACCTACACAAGGCAGTGATCTCGGTCCTCAATCAGAATCACAGAATCTTGACGACCGTGGATGTCCTGCCATGCGAGATTGAGCATCGTCTGGGTCAAATTTTACTGAAGAGACTACGTGAAATCCTTCCTGAGACGATTGACCCTCTTCATCAACAACTACAGTTGCTTGCAACACGTGAATCGCGCGATGTACCCTCGTCTTCGCATGTACAAGAAAGTGAGCTCGAACCTCACGAACCCAGTGTACCTGACAATGTGAGCCTAGGACCCAGTGCTCATTTCGTAACTCTGGATGATGGCTCCACGCTTCCAGTACAGCTTGAAGCGTAACTTTCAAAGGAGTCCCAGTATACTATGCCCGAATGTACCATAGCTTGCAACAGTAGTGTGTAGCCAACTCGTAAATTCGTTTGAATTCAACTGATCGGATGATCAGATAGTCTGGCAAGACTTAATTAGGTGCTTCATAATGATACTTGCATGAACAGTGTAATTAGTTGCAAACACTGCATGTGTGCAATAACTCACTCCAGTGGCTACAACTCAGTGTGCACAAAATCAGTTTTGCTTGGCAGCAGCGGAGCTTTCAGTGCAGATCTTTCACTGCATATGTGCAACAAGAATCACTTTGTTTTGACTGCTGTGACTCCGAAGAAGCTGTCCTGTGATCTGAATGCACATGCCGCTCCATAGCTGTGCCCACTCAGGGATTACACGCTTTCATACTCCATATAAACCTGCTGAACTTGCCATGGCCATGGCACCCGCTTGGATGGAAGCAAACAGCGATTCCAACGCGTTGATGCTGACTGCGTCCTTTCTTGTGGTAGTCGTGAGCTTTGCCTGGTTCTACCAGCAACGTGCGTCCCACCGAGTGGATGCGATGTTGACGCTTGTGAAAAGTGACGTCACTGCCATGCTACAACTGCATGGACGAGATCTACAGCAACGCTTGGAGACGCACTCGACACAAGTATGCCAGTTACTTGAGGACCTCAAACAATCTTCGACGACACAACCAGTGCCTGATACCCCGAGTGACCTCAAGGACTTCGTCACTGGCGACTTCAAGACCTTCACTGACGACATCAAGCAGGAATTCATGCAAGTTGCAAGCCGAATGACTGAATTGGAACGACTTCTCCAACAATTACCTGTGCAGGTGAATTCAAGCATTGAAGACTCCCGTGCCAAAAGTCACAAGATGACCAAATCGAGCGTCCAGGAGATCTTCGATCTAGGACAAGGTTCACTACAGACGTGGATGACCTCTGAGCTGCAAGCAAGACTGGATAGTATAATTACTGTCCTGACTGGTGTGCAGGCTGAGTTGACCCTGGTCTCTGACTCCACCCGCCTGGACATGCTTGAAAATGACCTGAAGGAAGCAGTCAAGATGGTGGACGAGCACCTCAACAACTTCAAGGACTTCAGGATCAACGAGTCTAGCCAGCATCAGGCAGTGGTTTCGCTGGCGAAACAGACTCAATCAATGATGTCGTCGATGCGCTCTGACATTCTACAACCCTTGCAGTACCTGCACAACAATGCGGCAACCCATGGACAAGTACGAGGCATCGAACAAAACCTTGACCTGGCGAACCAGAACGTGTGGTCAAATCAAGGCCACCTTAAAGGCCAAGACGACTCCCTTGCAGAGCTCAGCAATATGGTGGAAAAAATTCAACAAGTCCTACTGAAGGTCCAGACTCAAATGGAGAAGATCATCTCGCGGCTCACACCACCACAACAGAAGGCGCCGCCACCAACTCCGCCAAGTCAACCAGCACAGGACCTTCCGGCGCAGGATCCATCACCAGTACCGAAGAGTTCGGCGTCGACCAGTTCTACACCCTCGCCGATTTCACCACTGCAAGGAGGAGCACAACCTGACGTGCCCATACTGAGGATTCAAGAATCCTTGCCCCTGCGCCAGCCGGTGTCACTGTTTGCCAACCTGCCTCATGGGCCCCCCATGCACCTGAGCAGTACACTGCATCATGATCCAAGGGCGAGAGAAGCACTGGCCTACCTCGCACAGATCTGTGGTATGATGCCCTGAATAGGAACCATTCTGCTTTAAGGGTTTTGATAAACCTGTGTTCTAAAACTATTTCAGCTCTAGCGGCCTTGATACACCTAGAGTGCGAGACGACTTAATTGGCTGAATGCTGCAGACTGTGTCCTCTATTCATGCAAATCTAATTCATAATTTATGTTGCATCTGTCAACTGCCTTGTCGTCACAATGGTCAGCGAAGCAAAATAAGCAGCCCGGGGTTATGAGGGCGCCCCAGTGCAGCCCCACACCTTGAGTGCGCTTGATAACCTGGCGAATGCGAATGCAATTTCTTCTCTCAGCCTGACTGCAGTGAGTGAGCTTCTGTTGCGGCGCTGTAACCTAGCTGCCCACGGCCTCCTTTGTCACTGCTTCAGGCTCAAAGCCAGGCTCAAAGTTTCCTTCATGTCATTTCCAAACATGAGCCAACCACTCAGCTGTGCTCCGGATAGTGCGGGCAAACTGCACTGTGATGAGCATCAGCAGCAACAGCAACAACAAGAACTCGCGCCGGAACCAGAGTTGAGTACCCTGACTCCAGAACAAGAGTTGAGTGATGAACATAAGCGAGTACTTGCAAGGGCCTTGAAAGTAGATTTCAGAGTGGCGGAGTCTGAAACTGTTTGTTATGCCGTCACTTGCAGACATGTCAGAGATGGGACTGCGATTTCCCGAACAGACCTACGTGATGCATGGGACCTTATTCCCTGGGGTTTCAAGCAAAGTTTTCGAGGCGAATCTCACCCTGACCTGACCCCCTCAGTAATCTACTTTGGAGCTAACCCCAGAAGTAGCTCAACATGCACAAGTGGGTCTGATCGTCATCCGAATTTGTCTCGCTTGGTAGTGCATTTCATTCGACAGCAGGCTCCGAACTTTCGTTTCACAACCTTTGCCCTGCGTGAAGACTGCACTCGCTCCCCCCATCGAGATCCCCGTAATGGACCCTGTGGCACCTTCTTCCAGGTCTTGAGTGATGTCAGGGGCGGCGGTCTGTGGATTGCTCATGCTTTAGGTGACTCCCCGAAAGAACACCTTGGCAATCAAGTCAATGGGTTTAACTTTGAAGCACTTCACGAACCCTTAATCTTCGATGCTCGTAAGTTCCTACATGCTAGCCAACCGTGGGAGATGGATTGTCCCAGGCTTGTGTTGATTGCCTGGACAGTGCTACATTTCCGCACACTGTCCCCGGGAGTCCAATATGAGCTGAAAGATCATGGCTTTCCGCTTCCAACGAATTCTGATGCAGCAGCTGATGTACCTTTCCCAGTACTGCCCCATCCTACAGGCTTCGTGGAACCTGCACCCAAGCGACTAAAGCAGTGCCCTCTTGATACGTACTTAGCTTCGACAGCTGCTGCATCGACGGACGGGACAAGCATGACGCTTGGGCCCAAAGGTATGATCACGCATCACATTGACTGACATGAGTGTGTCCCCACTTAACCTGATTCTAAATTTGACGGAAATATCCTAAACTTATAAAAACATTGTCCTTAATCAGGTTGAGTGGAGTCAAGTTCCGTCAGTTGTGCTGCATGGTTCTCCTCAGGGTTGCGCTGATCCCGATCCCTACTATGAAAGCTTGTTGCTAGTCCTCTCATGCCTATCCCCAAAGCCGTGAACCTTGATGAGTGGACCAAGCGACAATCCAATGAGACAATGATGCATGTGCATGCAGGTATAATTGACGGCTCTGGTCGGAATTTGTAATTCAGTGACTGCAATTTGCAAGCTGATGATGATGATGACAACAATATTTCTATCAGTGCTGGATGACTGATGCTGCTGCTTCTTAGGAGACCCTACCTGTTCTGACTTGGAGTGACTGACATGTCCCAACTTTCTAATGTTATGCATTTACTGGGGCCTTTATAAGGGTGTCGACCTGAGCCTTCCCTGCCAACTTTCTTTCATTCCCAACGCTACCACATGATTGCTGAGGTCTGTGATAATTCTTTGACAATGAGGTCCCTACCCCTGTCATAACAGCTATCCTGGAAGCAACTCTTTGAAGGACAGTGCATAAGCCCGAACCCGCGCCTTCGTGCTCTGGATGGGGTGCTTAATGGCTGCCACTCTGGCTTGCTATCTCCAGTCTCTGCTGATCCATGGTTGCAATCATGGGCGATGTCAGATGTGTGGTTTACTTGGTTGGTTGCGCTGGCTTCCAAGTGGACCGGGCGTACGACACAGTATGGACTGACCAACACAGTGCAAAAGTATCTGGCTTTGGCTCCCAGTCGACAGGACTCGTGACTTCCAGACCTGGTTGGTTGCTCTGTCAACTATGTGAACCGTGCGAACCGGACGTGTAACATACAATACCTGCGCTGTCCAGCCTGCACTGTCCAACACTTGCAAGTTAGGACACTCGTTTTGATGCTGGTTTCCAGACTACAAGACCTACGACATCCAGGCTTGTTTTGCCCTTGCTGGCTGCACTGGTACCTCTCCACAACTACAGACGTCAAAAACCTGGTATAGGAGACGGGCTGCGGCCTCTTTCCTATCCCAGGTCAGAGTCGGCTTGTTACAGTTGCCAGCTGCTTGCTACAGTTGCAAAATCCATGTCTGCGCAGTCACCTGATACTGAACTGGCCTCTGACGAGCCTGCTGAAAGCCTGGGATTAGATGCTCGGGGAAGTCCTGGTGTAGTCACTGGGGCATCTGTACTCTGGTTAATGAACTTGCTGAAAGGTGAAAACGGCGGGACACACACTGCGAATTGGCATAGAAGATGGATTTGAGTCTATTTTCTATTCCATGCGAGCAACCAATTCGACCGCTGCGCTTGTGAAGAATTTAATGCTTGCATGAGTGCATGAGTGCATCATAATTGATAATGAAAAGGGAGTATAGTGCGAGTGACATATGCAGCTTGAGTGGGCATTATGCCCATGAGATCCTATGAGATGGAGTCCGGCATTTTGCTGAAGGGTCCACGTGTTTTTCTGGAAACCTTCTCTTTCTCCTTCCTGAATTGGAAGTGGATGTCTGAGCATGCCCACTGAGAAAGTGGCCCTGATTCATCGGTCCCTAACATTGAGGACAAAGGATGAGAATTCGCAAGAGTATCCAACCATTACCCTGCTTCGTCTGATGAGCCATGCAGGAGGCAAAAAAAGGAACACATTTCTACCAGCCCAAGTCGAACCCTTGCACTAAATGTTTCAGACAAACTGCCAGCTTCCGGATCGCTTGGCCAGATCTGCAGGCCCAGTTCTGAACGGACGGTGCTGTTATGAGCACCCCTTTCGGCAAGATTCGGTTGGCATTGACAAAATCCAAGATAGCATCACAATATATGTAAGCGCTCTGTCGCTTGCGCGACTTCAGACCCCCTCGCACGGCTGCCGCAATAACCTTAGATGTGGAGCACAAACTTCTGACGATCTGTAGATGTATGCTCCAAGGACAAAATATGTTGAGATGGGGCACTCGCGGGTTGGCGATGACATCTTTGCGTGAAACGGTTTTCCTTTTTGTCAGCAGTTTGCCTGTTGGGTCGACCACCATATTCAAGCCTGCCTCAGAAAGCTGATGCTCAGGCACGGGAACAAGCAAGCAAAACCCAAAGAGTTACATGCGTCTGTGCCCAATTCCTCCAAGCTGCAGCAATCAGGGACGGTTCTCTGCTCAACTCCTTCGAGACTCGTTTAGCCTCGTCACCTGGTTCAAAATGAACCTTCTCAGGAATCAAAGCAGCCATGGCTGGACTATGTTTGGCAAAAAGCGAGCTCCGAATTTGCAATGCCGGACCCCATGAACCCTGCTAGCTCCATGCTGAAAGTCTGCCTGAAATTATCTGGCATCTGACAGCAATCGAAAGAGCACATGCCGAGCTCGAACAAAACAACTGAAGCATCTGCAAGATGCAGAATATGCTCTGCTGCACAACTCAAGCTTCATCGGACCATGCTCGCATGTGGGGGATTGCTGCACTGCATTCGTGAGCACTATGCAAACAACGGCCGCAATCTATTGGCACCTGCATCCTCATCTTCATCACGTGTGACCCTGCAGATCTTCGGCTTGTAGGTCGCTGGGCGAGGCATCCTGCATGCCAGGTACAATCGATGGATTGGCTGGCTAGAGAGCCCGGTCTCTGTTGCAAAACCTTCAACATGGCCATTTCTTCAACTGCACAATACCAGAACCTTTGCAATCTGACCCGTCCTTCATGAAGTTATGGGGGCACCACCACCGCTGGTCCTCAAGACGCAAGCGATGTGACAGCCCAATGCAACCGAAGTCTCGACGGGCGATTTCCATTACCGTGATACTGACACGACCAAGGCCGTCAAATCCCGCAGTCCTGCCGCAACGAAAAGTTTCACCCACTCGGGGTCGAACTTCTCGAGGAAAAGGTCCTGCGCATTTCTTTGGCTGTTTAATTGAGGATAGAAGTACGTTTGCAACACGAAGACTACATCCAATTCGGTCCTGCCCACGAATCATCAAGATTCTCGGCCCCGAGCACCATGAACGAGGCTCGATTGCAGGAAACATGAAATCAGCGAAAACGCATATGATGGCCTGCGTGCCGTTGTAATTAAAATGAACTGCAGTTCCTGGCGCTATAGCACAATCGATCCGACAAGCCATGCCCCGTGCATGGCACAAACATTTTCTCGAACAGCCAGCTGCTTAATCACTGGAGCGTCTGATGCATGAGTGCAACTGATCTCGCATGCTCCTGCATGATCGTGCACCACACGCGATACCTGATTTCCGGAAACCAGAATGTTTTCATATTTTCGGATGATTACGTAATTAGGGAATCAGGAATTAAGTTTTTTTTCTCTCCCCGTCGTTTCGCAGAAAGTCAGTCACGCCTACGCATCTATGAGCAAGATGGGGGGTCGAGACGGCATCATGGGCAAGATCCTAACTTAGCATATCCAAATGCATGGATTAAGCTATGTTCAGCACAGTTCGGTCCTGATCCATCCCGCTCATAACCACCCAAGGCCGTTTTAAGGGACATATCAAACGTACCTTAAAATAAGGGTCATTTGAAAAGCAACACGTCAGCTTTTTTAAGGGTCAAGCCGTCCGCAAGGTAGAGCTGTGGCTCCACGGCGTCGAAAGTCTCTTGCAGCTCGTCCTCCGGGATGACCCGGACGTTCTCTTTTAAGGTCCGGTCGCTCAGGTTGACAAACCCGTACCCGAAGATCACCTCTCCGTCGTTGTTCCCACCGGTGTTGGGCTCGACGGCCAGGTTCGCCAGCCCAGACGTAGTGATGCTGATGAACTGGTCCGACGCGTTGAGCTGCACGCCGCCGTTGGCCAGCGCCACCAGCTCGCCCTTTCCTCCGGCCAGCGTGTCGTTCTGAGTCGTCAAGTAGAGCCGCGCCACGCCCGTGGCGGACTGGTTCTTGACGCGAGCTCGCAGAAGCCGCCCGGGGCCCCAAGGCCCGTGACCTCGGCGTAGGAGGAGTTCACCTGCACCCCTGAGGAGCCGCCGGCGAGGTAGAGGTACGGCAGGTTCTGTTCGGGAGCGATATCGCCGTTGACCCGCAGGGTGTCGTTGACCAGGACGCCTCCCACGCCGCCCTCGAGCGTGAGCCACTGCTCCGCCGGGTCGCAGCGCACCAGCGGGGTCTCATCCCGCAGGTTGCTCACGACCTCCAGGTTGGCCGTGACGCTGCTGCTCGAGTTGAAGGTCCCCGTTGCGGCGGTGCTGCCGACGAGCAATTGCGCGAAGTCCGCCGTGGTGGCGTTCAGGGTGCTGGCCGCGGCCACCGTGACATCCCGGTCCATGCTGATGCCGCCGTCGGCGAAGCTGGCCAGCAGCGCCCCGTCCTCCCTGCGGATGGTGACCAGTGCATTCTGGACCTGCAGATCACCCGCCGAGCTCCGGAGCTCGGGCGTGTCCACGAAGCTCGTGGCCGTCAGGCTGTTGACGGTGAGGTCCGCGTGTTTTCCAGGGCGGTGACGCGGGAGTCGATGGAGGTGACCTGGGAACCCAGGCTGTTGAAGGTGGCGACCAGGGGGTAGCGGCTATCCGACTGGCTTTTTGACCAACAGTCCGCCTCGATCTCGAGCACGCTGCCGTTGCCCAATATCGCCGCTCCTGTGAGGGGCGGCCAAAAGCAGGCTGCGGATGATGTGGGGCGTGAATTGCTTTTACACGAGGTGGAAGATGCCGTTGCCCTTCGCCACGGCGGGATTGTTGGGGAGGTAGCGGGCGTCCAGCGCCGCGGTGTCGCCGGCCAGCTGAAAGCGCGAATCCGCCTCTGCCTTCGTGTATAGGCATCGCAGGTGAGCTCCAGCGTCGTGTCCGAGAAGAGGGTGTTGGCCCCCAGGGGCGTCCAGGGCAGGAGAGCTTTGATCATCGGCGGCGTCACGTTGGTCCGCACCAGGGACTCGAAGCTGTTGTTGGCGCTGACCGCGAAGTAGCGCGTGTCGGCCTGCGTCTGGGTCAGGAAGCCGGCGCCGGCGAGCGCATCGTCGATCTCCGTTTGCGTGCGCCCTGACGTCCAGTACTGCGTGAAGGTGGCCGTGAGCTGTGAGTCCAGCTCAGTCCTGGGGTAGTAAGAGAGAAGCTCGTTGGCCACGAAGCTCTGCGTCTCGGCGGAGGTGTAGTAGGCCGAGAGGTCGATGCCCGCGAGGGCGTTGGCGATCTCCTGGTCCGTCTCTCCTCGAGTGTAGAAATCGAGGAGGGCCGTGATGATCTTGTTGTCCACCTGGCTGCTGTTGTCGTAGCTCGACAGGGCCGAGGAGATGGCCGAGCTCACCTGGGCGCTGGTCTGGTAGTTCGTGAGGTCGCCAGCCACGAAGCTGGACACTTCTGTTTGGTCCCAGTAGGGCACCAGCTCCCCGGCGATCAGCGCCAGCACCTGGGCCTCCGTCCTGTACTGGGACAGGTCCAGGGCGTCGATGGCCGCCGTGATGGCGGCTCGGTTTCCACCTGGGTGTAGGTCTCGCTGCGGGCATAGGAGTCCGATTCGATGAGGACGGTGTCGTCCAGGTTTTGGAAGCTGGCGGTCAAGGCCCCCGCCACGGACAGGTTCCGCAGCACATTCGTGCCCCGGAGCAAATTGAAGGTCGGCCCGCCGTTCCAGGTCTGCCCGGCGAGGCTCAGATGCGTTCGCATCATAGGAGGCTGGCTATACGATACATCTAAACGCTGAGACCTCAACCTGAAGCCCGCTATGCCTCAAGCCTTCAGCTTGACCCCTCTCTTCCCCGTTTGCCGCACACCTCAATCTATGTTGTCGTGGCCATTTCAGCTACTGGAAGGGAATCTTTCACCATGTCACTGTCATTGGTCCTAAGCCCTTCTAAGCCCTCCTAACCCCTAAACCTCTAGACCCTAAACTTTTGAACTTGTGGAACGAAACCCTGCACCACCAAGCCCTTAGAACTTGCATGGCTTTTGTCTTGCTGGGGTCTGTCCTGGAATTTGCCCACCATGAGCACAAATACACTTCCAATGCTAGCGAATCTTTCCCACGCGCCACGAAGCCTGGACATTGGAATCCACATGCCCCGATTTGTTAAAGCCTACCTGGCAAGCTTGTGTCTCACTTGACATCCTCCGACTCAATTCCTGCGACCTTCGAGCAGAAAATGGCCCAGGACCCTGTCGGATTCCGTGATCCAGTTGGGTTCACTTCCGACGACGATGTTGCCTCCTTCAAGCGCCGACGTTCCTTCGAGCTGAAGCACGGCAGGATCTGTCTTTCTTTCGCAAACGCACCTGTCCGCTTGCACAATAAGGCTGCCTTTTCTGACGAGGCTTCTTCACCTGTAGGGTTTGACCTCGTCTTTGGAGGGGTTTGGTTTGTTTGCATTCTTGCTCTTGCTTCGCTTGGTCAGCACAGTGTCTGCTTCAGTGCAGAAACGCGGCTGAGTCCTCGCTTGTACGAGGCCACTCATCGGTGGTTGGCTTCTCCAACCAACTGATGCTTGCAGCTTTCTGTCTGCTTGTTCAGGGTGGTTTTTGTTTGGGTTTTTTGATTAGGGTTCTCCGTGCATGCTCCGTGCTCGGGTGTGCACGGCCATCCCCGGATGGACGATGACAACAAGAAGCACGGCAGGATCTCGATGATGGCAGCCATGGGCCTCTTAACAGCAACTGAAACACTGCATGCGATTTCAACATTGAAGAAATGTTGTAAGGCAGCACGGCGTATCTCGAACTTATCGAACACTTCACGCACTGTACTTGGGGTGAATGCTGGTTACAAAAGGGTAGCGCTCAAGCAGTACATGTTTCTTGATCGGGGTTCCGGAATTGGCAAGCTGCCGTGCTGTCAGAGCGTCACAGCCGGTGCTTGCTAGCGTAGCTGCGTGACAATTTTGTGGCGATGTGTGTTGCTTTGTTGCTTGCGCAGGCCTGACTTCTTGTCGCCATCCGTCGGTTTGAAGGCCGCGCCGGGGTCCTGGATGGCAACTGTGTGTGTGTGTGTGTTGAAATGTAAGCGTTGGTCGGCTAGAATAGCCCTGAACCCTAATGGGGGAAGTAGTTGGATGCCTCGCCTACCGATTCCTACTGTATTCAGCCACGTCCCCTAGCATCGTCCTGACATTTGGATTCTCCGCAACGAAATGCTCACCGACGCCTTGTTTGAGGAAGGTGGGTTGTGAAAAGGGACGCCCGCTCTACCGGTCGCCATCCTTCTACTTCACTCGAGGTTGGAGCACAAAGTCCGAGCATGGAAAATTAGAAGTACAACCCCCTGCAAATTAAAAGCCCCGATGGTGGAAGAATAGTGGTTGCGCGGGTTTTATAGGGCTTATAGGGTTTATAGGGCTTATTATAGGGTTTATAGGGTGGTGTATAGGGTTCATAGGGTTTATAGAGTGTAAAAGGATTAGGGGGACCGTTGGGGATTTCGACCCTCTCAATAAGGTCCCCTTTTAAGAGAGGCAGAAGCAGGGTTCAGAAGGGGTACCCTTTAAACGGCCTCCTTAACAAGACTACACCTAATCGGTCGACTTCGGACCCTGTCGTGCTAGATCCCCATTCCTTAGCGGCTTCGTCGTTGCAGCAGGAGGCCTGCCACAACCTTCATGTAAGTATGCTCAGGCCCGTGTGCCACTCACCCCTAAGAATCAAAATGATCGTAATGACAACAATAGTAATAATAGTAACACTAATCCTAATAATGAGAAGAATAATCATGAAAGTCATAATAGAAATATATAAAAAGAATAAAAATGGTAACTGAAATCGGGCAACTCGCCCCATTGACCGAGGTTCGCCCCTGGGGAGGAGCTCCCTCCGGGCTTCATCCCAGTGGCGCACCCGGAGGGGCACTTGCAGCCGCAGGTGGGGGCCGGGGGGCCCCAAAACCTAAACCCAAAACCCAAAACCTGAACCCTAAATCCTAAACCCTAAACCGTGGGAGAGTGCGCTTTCTGGTTCGAAGCTTTATTGGGTTGCTGTTAAGGAACTTAAACTAAGTTACTGTATTGGGGAAACCCTTTTATATACCCATTATGGTAACTTAAACCCTAAACCGTTCTAGAACTCTTATAGATCCCTTAAAGGAACCCTTAAAGGAACCCTTAAAGGATACCTATTATGGTAACTTAAATTAAATTCCTAAAACAGCAACCCAGTTTAGGCTTTAAGGGTAGGATGCCAAGGGTTCGGGGCCAAGCCTCGCAAGAGTCGTGTCCGGCTGTGGCTCAGATTTTTCTACTGGGTTTTCCAGCTGAGGTGGGGAAGGTTTCGGGCTCCTTAACCCTAAAACCCTATAAACCCTAGAAAAAAAACCTAGTGTGCTTCAAAACTCAGGTGGAAGGTTGTAGATCCTGGGGGTTCTAGTTTAGTTCAGCCTCTGACTTCCCTAAGCTCTAGAGGAAGGCTCCAGCATCCCCTTCAACCCTGTTCAAGCCCTGGAACCCTTGTGGCACCTTGTATCAGTATCAGGCTGGAAGCAACATACTGCAGGGCCCTGGATAAGTACCAATGTCATTTCTCAGAGGGTTCCTTATTATGAGTATACTATACACCCTAAACCCCATCCTAAACCCCACCCTAAACCCTAAACCCAAAACAACCCCAAACCCCAGAGGTATACTATACAGGAGCACCAAAACCCCATTCCGGATATTGCAGACACCCCAAAACTGCAGGACTTACGGCTTCGGCTCGAGAGTCCAGGGTCTGGGAGTGAAGGGTTTAGGGTTTAGCGTTTAGGGTTTAGGGTCTAGGGTTTTGGGGTTTGAGCTTTTCGGCGCAAGGCTACACGTGCCGAAGTCGTTGCCCTGTAGAGCACAGGGTGCAAATTGCGCCATGGCAAATTCAACTGCGATAAACCCTTGGTGGGACGATCTTCGGGATTTGTTTCAGTTTGCTTCCAGCTCGTTGGATTCTCTGCAGGGGCGATGTCTGTGCTTTGATTTGGAGCTTGAGGGTGAAGCGCATGCGGTGGATGATTCGGTCCTGATCCGAGCCCGTGCTTGCCAACAGCTTGAGGCAGAAGTGTCAGATTCGGCAGTCCGAGCTGTTGATATACAGGGCCCAGGGACTCAGGCGGTGCTGCGCATCCGTAAATCTGATTGGGAAGTCGTAGGGCGGCATTGCACTAAGCTCAGGGCCATGTGGACCAATGTGCAGGTCAATGGGCCAGTTGTCATTCTTGATGCCACCGTAGGTCCTGCCTTCCTGGTCGGATCCGCTCGATTGCGGCAGGATGAAACAGTGCAGGTCGCAGAAATTTTCTGCGGAGGTTTTGCAGGTTGGTCACAGGCGGCTTGGGCGTTGCGGCAAGTCGGCCATCGTGTAAGCACTAAGTGGATGCTTGACATTGAGGATGATTATGGCCCTTTGCTCCAGGTGTCGCACCGTGAGGCACAGGTGGTCTCAGATACCACTTCCCTTGTGCATGCAGACTGGGAGGCGGGACCTGTAATCCTGCTTGCAAACTTCGAACATAACTGGTGGCACCGAGTCTGGCTGCGTGGCTTTCCGGATATGCTGGTTGCCTCTCCCCCGTGTCAACCATGGTCGACAGCCGGCCGCCAGTCTGGCCTAGATTCCCCAGATGGACGCCTAATCCTCCGACTTGCTGCAGTGTGTGGGGCTGTTAGGGTTCCTGTGGTTTGCATTGAAGAAGTCCAGGGGTTCCGACAGCACCCGGACTTTGCCAGCGTCATGCAAGCGTGGCGGGACTCCGGCTACACATGTGTATATGAACGTGCCCTGCAGCTTGCTGAGGTTGCACCTACCTGGCGTAAGAGGTTCTTTTTGATCTTCTGTCATCACAGCCATGCCGACACAGCTCGCACTCCCCTCCAGGTTGTGGAATGGCACGCTCACCCCCGCCCGAGTCTGGCTGGGCTGCGAGCGTACTTCCCGGTGCTGCCAAGGCCATTGCTCCAGCAGTGCCACATTGCTGCACCAACGCTAGCGAAGTATATGGACCCCTGGTACCTTCCTCCGAACCATCCGTGCACAGCTGAATCAGTGGCACGCTTCCGACTGTGCCATCCAGGTCAGCGGGCTAAGTGCTTCATGGCCACTTACCATCGGCAACACGAGCTCCCGGATGGAATGCTCTCGCGCTCGGGCCTGCTGTGTAGCCTTCTTCAGGTCGGTCAAACTGTCCGGTTCTTCAGCGCCCCGGAGATTGCAGCCTGCCATGGAGCCTTGCGAACCCTCCTAATTCCCTTGGAGGATACCACCGCCATGACGGTACTGGGCAATGCTTTGGCCACTCCTCAAGCCGTCATGGTCCTCGCACATGCACTGCAGTGCTTCAACAGCGTCACTACCCCGCCCGACCCAGTAGCAGCGGTGCATTTTGTGCTAAACCATACCCTGAATGCGGGCAACTGTGTCCTGCTGCGGGCACCGGGTGGATGGATTCCGGCCCACTTGCAGGAGCTAGGTTTCGTGCTGGCTGACGAGGCCCTACGTCGACAGATAGAGACCCGCCTTGGCAGTGCTACTGCGTCCTTCTATCAGGTTTCCTTAGGTCAGGGCCCCCCCGAGGATTTTGCTGAGCTTGTGGTTGTGCACTGCTCCACCCATGTGAGCATCCAGGAAGCTGCACTGGCGCTGCAACTTGAGGTTGAGGCCTCCCCTGCGGTGCCAGTGCTTGCAGGCGAGGTCGTGCAAATCCAGGTTGAGGTGCTGCCCAATAGGCCGTTCTGTGACTCCCGACCGGATGGCCAAACTCACCGCGGCCCTGTTGTCCTGTTCACGCCGTCTGGCCTCGTGATACTGAAGCTTGGTGTGCCCGACTGGGTTCATCAGTTGAAGTGGTCCTTTGACTTTTGCAGGGCCAATCAAACGAGTGTGGCATGCCTTAGCTGCTTTGGGGAGCGCCTCCAATGCGTCTCGCAGTTTCCGAATACTGTGTTCGTTGCCACCGATGCAGATGACTTGTTCTTCGCAGCACCTTGCATGGATCGGGCCCAAGTGAGCGCATGCCGGCTGAGCGGCGGCCCTGAAGACTTCACCCTGGAGATTGAAGCCCAGCATGCTGTGGTGTGGTGGCTTCAGGCCCCCTCGCATTTGTTGGAGTGTCTTGGCTGGCAGTGTACTGCCTCTGATATGCCCCAATGCCCGGGTGACGTGTTTTGCTTGCGATGCACTAAAACCGGAGCCATGGAGCCCCTGCCCTTCGAGACTGTTCAAGGCTATCTTCGGGATGTTCTTTTCCTTGCCCAGCTTAAGGCAAAGGTTCAGGCGGGTGGCGGGTTGTCCTCCGAGCCACTGCTCCTGCAGGTCCTCACGCGCACTCTTGGTTGTATGCAACTGCCGCTTGCTTTACGGCGTGCAATGCTACGGGTTGCTGGCCAACTGCTCGTGTCTACTCCGGCCCTCGTCCACTGGCTGTCTCCACCAATGTGCAGACGCTACTCTCTGATGGCCTGGGACACCGCCGCACCAAGGATCACAAGATGCTAATAACCATTATGCCAGAGCTCCGGGGCGGAGGTTTGAAAGACGAAAACACGCAGCTTGCTAAGTCTCGCATGGCATCGCTGATGTTGGACCGGGGCATTACACTGCCGGATGCCACCAAGTCCATTGATGCCCTTGTGCCTGCCTTGGGCACCGCAGCCTGTTTGCATGCGTTGTCCCATGGTGACCCGCAGGCTCAGTGGCATAAGTTGGGACAGAGTGCGCAAGCTGTCGGTAAAGCGCTTCCCGCCGGGGACAACAGAACGGAGAAGGCCGCGAACCGCATCCAAAAGGCAGTGCGCCGTCGCCGCCTTCAACAGGCTACGCAGCTTTGTGCGTCGGACTTCAGCCTTGAGGCAGGCACCTGGTGTGGCATTGATGAGCAGCCGGTGCAGGTGCTTGATGCAGTCCGCCCGGACTGTAGTGGTGTGGTTTTACTTGATGCCCGGGAAGCCAATCCCCAGGACATTGCCTTGCTCCGCAACATGGGCGCCGAAGCCCTGTGTATCGTCATACCGGGCCACACTTGCCCGGATCCTAGCTCTTGCGCAGGTGCCACTAGCACTAGCGTGCCAGTGGTCCACCGTGGCACGGGATGTCGCCACCTCTTGGCGGCTTGCTACCACAATGTTGGGGAAATTGACATCAAGCCCCACTTCGTGTGCAGTACTACTGTCCAGGTTGATGGTACCGTGTGCTGCTCCTTCACCATGCACCAGGACGAGGCCCCTGTGAGCCGGCCATGGGCAGAGGTGGTCCAAGCTCCTGTCAAAACAGTTGTGGAGCTTTTCAGGAGCAGTGGAATCCAGCAGGCACTGACAAACCCGTGGGGCCGCAGCTTTCGCAATGGTGGCCGGCCCTCACTGCCGCACGCTGCGGATACATGTCAGTTCTTCGCTAAAGTGCTCCGTGCGGACCTCAAGCTAGTGTTGCAGCAGAGTGGCTTCAACAGAGTGTACGTTGTGCC
Source organism: Symbiodinium sp. CCMP2592 (assembly GCA_905221615.1). Classification (NCBI taxonomy): domain Eukaryota; class Dinophyceae; order Suessiales; family Symbiodiniaceae; genus Symbiodinium; species Symbiodinium sp. CCMP2592. The sequence goes on from CAJNDT010001275.1 coordinate 39,824, forward strand.
GAGAAGTTGGGACCGCCAAATTTTGCCGGGCTGGTCAGTTGTTTGGCTGCCCGGCGCACGGGGCGAAGTTGAAAAGCAGGCATTGGTTGTTCCTGAGCAACACGGGTTGGTTCGCAGCCGCAACAAATACGGCCTCCGGGTTGCCGAGTCTGTGTTCTCACGAGTGTTTGGCCAATTGCGCCCGGGGGCGGATGTCCCTATTGCCATCTCAGTTAAGCTTACGTACAAGCTCGGACCGGTTCCAGCTGCTGCCAGTGCGGAGGATGTGCGAGCATGGGCCCGCAACGTGGGCTGGGCTATGAAAATCATGAAGGCACTTGGGCCTCAATTCTGGCTGCTTGGCGCTGAGGGCCCTCCCCCGGCGGAGACCGCATTGTTCAACGATCAGCCAGTCCTGCTTGTTCCAGTCCGGCACCGGGAGTCCCCACCGCCTATTGTTCAAGCTGGTGGCCCACTGCCCAATGCTCCAACTACCAAAACCGTTGGATCACAGCAGGGTGCTACAGACCCTTGGCTTGTCAGCGACCCGTGGAGTAGCTACCGGCCTGCCTCTTCTGCACCTGCTGCAGCGCCCTCTTCCCTTGCACCAGCCCGTACTGTGGACCAGCAACTGTCACACCGAGTCCACGATCATGAGAACAAACTTGCTGCCCTTGAGCAAAGCTTGCAGGCACTCCGCACCGAGCACCATGAAGCCCAGCAGGTCGCGGCACAGGATAAGCAGCGGGTCGCGCAGGATCTCCAAGCTGTGCGTGCCGAGGTCCAGACTGTTGGCACAACCATGCAACAACAGCTCCAGGCCAGCATCGATGGTATGCGACATGCACAGGCCCAGCAGGAGCAGCAGATGAATCAGGGTATGGCTGAGCTAAAGGCACTTTTGATCGCTGCCCATGAAAACAAGAAAGCCAGACTCGGTGCTGGAGCTGATGACTTGTGACGGCTCACGTGTGGCCTGGCCCTGTTGGGGCTGGGCGTGCAGGAGGTGCCTCCCTTTGAACGGTTCGTTTGGATGTGCCTCCTGCCTTGGGGCGCTACTGCTGAGGTGGCGCTTCCACCTCCCGATGTGCATCACTCTGCCGGTGGTGCGGGGTTTCTTGTGTCTAGGTGGCCCTTGTCGACCACGCTGCCGCACATTGCTGCCTTTGGGGTTTTCTACGGTTGGCAAACTTACGTTTTCTGCAGCCAGGGGTGCATTCGGCTTTATTTCCAACTATTCAGGTAAGGTACCCATACAGCAAGTGCAACAAAGCGAGGCAGTCGGACACCTTCTTTTTCAAACCAAAGCGGGGTATGTCTGGTGAGTACGTAGCTAAAGAAGGTGCACACACCAGCATGGATGCACACATCCGACAAGATGACCGGCACACCGTCATCACTCACCCACCCCAAGGGAGGGCGGGCGGGACAAAAAATTCTCCCAAGCTGCACACAGCCAAAACTGCAACATCAAACATGTATGTTGAGCAAGTCGTCAAACACCACATGCTTCAAGTCATGCAAACATGTCGCCAGCAAATCGTAAAGATCAAAAATTAGCAAAGGCGACACCGACAGAGAATAGTTTGGGAAATAAAATGCTGTCTCGCAAGCGAGAAGGCTTATTTATTTCCAACTATTCAGGTAAGGTACCCATACAGCAAGTGCAACAAAGCGAGGCAGTCGGACACCTTCTTTTTCAAACCAAAGCGGGGTATGTCTGGTGAGTACGTAGCTAAAGAAGGTGCACACACCAGCATGGATGCACACATCCGACAAGATGACCGGCACACCGTCATCACTCACCCACCCCACTCAAGAAGATGACGGTTAGGAAAGGGTTATGATGGATTGCACCAAGCTGTCGAAAAGAGCTCTCACGCAAGGCTCTGTCGATGCGCGATTGCGAGGAAGCATACTGCAGTCCCTACCTCTACTGGGGTAGTCTGCCACATTGCTGCACGACGGGACACGTGCTAGCCAGGGCAGCACCGTGTGCGATTCACAAGTCTTAGCGAAGATGTGACAGATCCGCGTGATAGACCAAGACGATGAGCAGCCCTTGATCAGCGAACATCGTGCGCCTTCGTTGTCAAGGTATGCCACGCACTCGGTGGACTTCAAGTGTTCCTCCCACAACTGAAATGCAAGTACAACCGCTATGGCTTCCAACTCGCCGATGCCTGTCTCCGCTTTCAAGGGCAGCAAAGGGCGAATGTCGGTGCTCTCCAGGAGCAGTGAAAACCACCCGACTACGGAACCCGAAGGCGAGATCAGCACGCCACCTAAACCTCCGGTATAGTCAGGCTCAAAACTCGCATCAGTGTACACGAACCATGGCAGGCCTAGCGGCTTATGAATCCTTCTGGGTTGTCCTTCAAGTATGCGGGCCATCAGAAAGCTCAATGCATCGGTCGTGGCAGCACTCAACTTCGGCATGAAAGGGTATGCATGCACGGGTGTGCTGACATGTTTGAGGGCGTAATGCCCGGCTTTACCCATAACCTGCGAGTTTGCAAAAGCAAGTTTGCCACGCAACTCCATGCCACCTTTATAAGAGAGCTCGCCCTTGGCAAGCACGTCTGAAACCAAAGCATGGATGTCCCTCTTCCTCTTCTCGGTGTTGTCCACCGTAACGACACCACCCCCGCTCTCAGACAAGTCAAAGTGCAATCCAAGAGCCGAGACATCTCGAGAGAAGGTGTCGGCTTTCGGGCCCACTGTGTCAAACACCCAACCTAACAGCTGGAACAGTAGCTCCATCGTGCTTCCTGTATTGTCTGCTAGGCAGTCGGGCGACGCTACTATGAAGTCGTCGTAATATGAAGTCGTCGGTACAAGGAGGCAGCGCGTCGCCAACCATTGGATGCACCGAGAGCACCTGATAAAGCCGTTGACCGATGCTCGGGAACCAAACGGGAGGCAAATTTGTGTGAAAAGGCATGTCTTCCCCGTGTGAGGGTTGTAAACGGCAATCACAGCAAACTTCCTGGAGGCAGTGGAGACACATAGCTGCCGATATGCAGCGGTCAAGTCGAAAGAACGGCCCTTGATCCAAGAGGGTCGCTTGGCTTTCCCGAGTCCCTCGCACAGTTTGGCAAACATGGCGGCCGCCACATCTGCAGTGTCCACTGTGGGCTGCTCTAGGGTGGTCACGCATGCATTCACCCCGCTGCGGCTGTAGTCATCGATGGGCCGCAATTTGTCGTGCTGCCACAAAGGGAAGCGGTGCGATACGACATACCCGTCGGGCAAGTCGTCCCAACCATATGGGCCCACAAGCCAGCCCCTGTCTACCTCCTGCATCGTCTTTTCCCACAACTTCAAGTCGGTGGCATGATCCCCCGATGAACCAAGCGACATCCGAAGCGCTGACATCGTCAGGGTGAAGGGATGCTGGAGACACTTTCCCAGGCAGCACGTTCGACACAGGCGAGGTCCCCACTAAGTCGAAACCCGATCTTATGTCACTGGCCAAGCTCACGTCCTCATAGCCCTCGCTCGCGATAATCTCATCCAACAGCTGTAGTCGTTTGCTTCGCAGCACCTCCCTCATGTGCGAGTCCTCGACTTCCCAGATAGGGTCAGGACGCACACCTATCTCAGCGGCGCGGGCGGTCCACTTATCCAGCCACTGCTTGCGCCGCTCGACGATGGCACTCGGCGGGGCCTTCGACACTAGATCTATGCAAGATTCAAGATGTGCTGGTAACGAGTCAACCATTGCTTTAGGGTGACCCGCCTTCACGGCGGCACGCACGAACTCGCTTTCAGTATGATACACGCCAAACGTCAAGGTACACATCTCTCGATCCCGCGCCTCGGCAAGCTCAACCTGTGGATTGTCAGCCCTGTCAACCTGAGGCGCCGCAATGGCTGGCAGGATCGGTGGGCTGTGACCCGGCAGCGGAAAGCCCAGGTCTAGAAGAAGTCTAGTGTCACTCTGTTTCAGCGACGAAAGATTTCTCGGAGTGAAGCCGATCAGGACGATTCTTGATCCAAGCCAAGGCAAGGTGCAATGAAAGCGGTGTGCATCAAAATGCACGGGACCCTCGCAGACTTGCAATACACGGCCTGTGGATTGGCCGCATGGCGTCATCCGGGAGTGATTGCCCTCAACATCCTGCACCCAAATGCCTCCATCTTTGAAAGATGTGAGGGGAGCAACATAGTTCAGCGTGCCCTCCAAGTTATTTGCATCCCTGTGCATCGGAGTGCAAACGTTGGAGTAAAAGGCAATCGTCGCGAAGCATGCATCTGGGAAGCATGTACGCAAGTACCTGACAGCAGCAGAGACAACACGAGGGAAAGCTCTGGTGTGCTTCCGCAGGCCACATAGCTTGTTCTGGGAATAAGCCCCCGCGGTCCAAGCCTTCTCTCGAGCATCATCAACGCCACGTGCTGGCACTTCGGCTGGTAAGGTTTCGAATATACTGACAAGGCTGCTGGCATCAACTCTAGCACCAAGATTCGAGGCCAGCATCTCTGCTTCACACTCGGTCGCACATAACAGCGAGCCTGAACATGTGGGGCTTAAAGCTAATGGAGCAGCACCGCCTACACCCGAAGGGGAAGAGGGGAAGGCGGGAGAACCACAACTGGGAGGTGCTGCTCGCCCATCAGTTTGCATGCAAGGGGACATGTCGGTATCGCCAGAGGGATGAACACTATCACAGGCAGCACCCACTAGACCCGAAGAGGAAGGGAGGGCACCGGCGGAACCACAAGGGGGGGGTGCTGCCTGATTCACACCACTCGACGCGTCCGAAGCGTCTGGATTGTGTTCGGCGAGCGATGCTCCAGCCTGCGAAGTACGGTGCACCTGGTTGCAGATCAAACCTTCCCCTTCTACACGATCGGCAGCCAGTCGAGAAAGAGGCGGCACAAGCTTGGAACCAGCAGGCACAACAGTGTCCTGCACGCGAAGAGTGCTCAGCAGCCGGTTCTTGGAGTCCAGAGGTGGACATTGCGGCACAGCAATTTGCACAAAACGCTTAAATTCAGGAACTGGGGCCAGAGGGAACTTGCGTGGCTGCATCCCCGTCGCAACCTGAGCTGCAGCAAGTGGTGGTACCTGCGGAGTGCGAACATGCAGATGCTCGAGCATGACTGATGCGAGCGCACGATAGAGCTGCCCCAAAGCAACATCAGTGGAAGGCTTTTGGCGAATGGCAGTCGCCAAGCTCGCACAAGAACGAAGGACAAGTGGCAGGGAGGATGCAAACCGAATGCAACCGGGTGTTGGAGAGCCAAAGGCTTTGAGATCAATGTCAATCGATGATTTAATCAAGCTCTTACCTAAGTCAGTTGTCCAGAACGACGACCTTGATGCAGCTTCCACCGTCCAAGGCGTCCCGGTATCATTGCAGTGTTTCAAAAGCTGAGAGATTGCGTACACACAGCGGTCAGAATTGTCACAAGAAGGATGCGGAGATTTCTGACGATTTGGAAATATAGAACGAGGGCACCTGATATGCACCCACGCACATGAGGGTTCGCGGGCCCATGAGGCACAAAGGGCAAGGCCACCCGGAGACAAAATATCCATTGGAACAACCGGTGCCGCGGCTGCCTGTGAGCAACCCTTGCCAACTGCAAAGGAATTCGGCAACCCCATTCGGAGACAACCACACAAGCAGGCACGACGAGCAAAAACTTCAACGCAAAATGCGCTTGCACTGCAAAATTTGCCGTCATCTGACGGCTGGCTCTGTTGTAGCACAGGTGCCTCAGACTCTTCGGGATCAGCATGTGCAATGAGATCACCTGTGCAAACTGCATGTCACTCAGAAGTGGCCGAGTCATGCTCGGACATGGGATGCGATTTGTAACAGCCCGGCTTGCAACACACATGCTTGAACTTGCACTTCGCACCCGCTTTGCACTTTCCAAGATTAAAATTGAAACAGATGGGTTTGTTGTCAGGCGTCCGCGAGTGCATCCCCTTCAGGGCATCTGGTATTGGGTCGCGGGTGATCTTCAACTTCTTATGTTTGCCATCCCCTGGTGTGTCGCTAGTGCGCTTCTTTCCATTGCCTTTGTCGCCGGGCTTGCCGGAGCCCTTGCCCTTACCTTTGACAGGTAGCAAAAAGTACATGACCGATTGGTTGTACTCTAGCTTCTCAAACTCCTTGTCGAGCGGGAGCACGCCCCTTGCGTCAGGCTTCAGGTTCCCATTGCACGTGCGGGCAAGCTCCAGGAAACATTGCCGGTCTGCCCTCAGCACCTGTGCCCTCGAGACCTTCTGGAACTCCGGTGGCGGGTCCTGGCTCATAATGCGGAAAAGCCGTTCATTCCACTTCTGCACCGTCTCATAAGAAGCTAAACCAACAAGGTCCATGGCCAAAGCTCGCCTCATCATTGCCTGGTAAAGCTGCAAATCGCTGTCGACTGACATGGTGGCCAGGGCTTCCTCATCCTTCACCACGATGCCCATCTTATTAGCGTCGAGCTGTAAGGCCTTGGGAGGCTTCTCACAACAAAGCTCAGCATCACGGGTGATGCACTCACCGGGGGAGAGGTACTTCAGTTCGTCGTTCTCGCGCATGTTCGCGAGCTTGTCATACACGCAGTGGGCTACGGACAAAGGGCCCTCCAGCGGGAGGCCTTTGAGGCGTTGCTTCTGATCCTCGATGCGCATTGAGCGCTCCGACGCCGGAAGCTTCCGAGACACCTCCTCACCGGATTGCATGGTAGCTCGGAGCTCTGCCACTGTCATGGTCTGAGCTTCGAAGATAAGCTGTTTCATCGCGGAGCTGTCGCCCAAATTGACTCTCGCACCGGGCCTCAAAGTAGCAGTGAAGCTATCCATCTCGTCAGCCGTCGGTTGCGTTCCTGGGAGCGATACTGCATAGCTCAACTTGCCCAGCGTAGTGATGCCTGAAGCTTTCATGGCAGCGATCCAATCCGCTGCCAAGCCCACCCTTTCACATTGCTTGTCGAAGGCGGCAGCCGAAGTAAGAATTGAAACCGCCGCCATCCCGCAAGGTCACCAATCTCTACACTGCTGTGAAGTATAATTTGTCAACAAGGGTCCAGGCCTGATCTAGAGAGAAGATGCAAGCTCCTGGTCCGAATGCACACAAGCTGTTGAAACAAAGCGAACAGACAAAAGCATGGGCATGACATGTCTACCATAGGCCTCAGCCATAACTGGTGCATTCACAAAAATCATGAACTGGTGCTGACCATTGCCCAAGCACAGTAAGGCATCCACTAGACGGTGCATTCACTCCTAAAGCACATGCTGCACACAGCATGGGCAAATCAGACTGCACACAGTCGCATCCGCACGTCAGGAACATTTTCATACGCAGCGCACACTAGCTACGATCCATAAGCTCGTTGAGCTTGTTGGCCAAAGCCCCTTGGGAGTCCAGCAGTTCGCCCTTCCAGCACACTGCGCACCTAGTCCACTTAAAGTAAGCACCCTCAAGCCACCTGTACACAGTGGTCGTCCGTCGACCGCAACGGGTCCTACATGCTGACTGGTCGCCCTGGGCTCGATGCAACATCCTGGATTTGACGTGTTGCCAAGGTTCGTTGATCTCATAGTCCTGGTTGACTCCGCAACTCGAAACCAACTGTTCCTCATCTTCACTGTTCCCTGAAGAGCTAGAGCTCGAAGAGGAAGATGAGCTTGTCTGCGCCAAGGCAGCCTCCTGCATAGGTGTCGCAGGCACACTACTTGCATGCACAATCGGAGACGGTGCACGATCACCGGGCGTCGGCGAATGTTCTGAAGGTGGGCTTGCTGAACCGTTGTCAACCCGATCCCAAGAACTGAAGTCTGGATCATGCTCAAATGCCGATGAGTCAGGGGCACGGTTGAGTGAGCGGTAGTGCTCCAACTCGCCGTGTTCATCGAGATCATCTCCTCGTCCCGTCCCGCTAGCTGCAGGACCTTCAGCTTGCACGGCCGGAGCTTCGAAGGGGCATGCATCCTTGGGGTCATCGAGGAAGGAATCCCGAAAGGCACGCAGATTCTCGTCAGCATGTGAGGCAAGCCATCCCGAACGGGTCGCATCGGGCTTGAAAATGTTTGTGCGTATCTCCCATAACATTCTACGGTAGGCCCTCAGCGGTGCGCTCAACAACTCTCGGCTGTAACAAGCAAGGGAACTGGAACCTGTCGCATGATGACCTAGCAAAAGGCCTTCGCGCTCTCCAAAGCCCCGTCTCCCTGTCCAGGCCAAGGTTGTCCCTTTGAGCACATGAGACGTGCGACGGCTTTCGCCTTCCAAGCCTAGGGCATTGCAAAGCATCGAGCCCGCTTCACTGGAGGTGCATCTCCTCTTACACAGCTTGCCGGAGCTGTCCGGGGCACGCACGAGGGGCCCAAAAGGCACTACCGACCAATCAACCCCAAGCCTCTGACCCGCCTGCCACCAAGCCTTGACCCAATTGGCATCGGTCACACCTGGGAAGGGTGCAACAAGCGGCATGGCTCGACGCTTGGTCCGCACTGTGTTGCTGGTCTTATGTTCGCATGTCCTCGCCTCGACGAAACCTGAGGTACAATCAGCATCATCGAAGTCGATCCAGATCGAATTAACTTTCTTCAGGTCCGACCATCTCGATCTGCTGTAAAGAGCAAACAGCTCGCCCCCAAGAACATATGTATCAACATCACAAAGAGCCTCGCCAGCCACAGTCTTTTCAAGCCTTGCTACAAGCTCAACTTTCAGGGGCTCCTGTTGTTTCACCTCGGGCTTTTCACCCGCAAGTCTCCGGGCCCTGCCCTGCAGCCGTCGGTCGTTAAGCAGATCATCGCAAAATGGCACATCCATCACATGGTGAGCGAAATTGATGGCCTCAAAGAGACTGCTCACCGCGCTTGAAGACTCTCCAAGTGACTTCACGAAGGCAGTAACAGACTCTCTATCCCACGGCCATGTAACACTTCTCTCCTTTTGATGCCACCTGAGACATCGCAACAAAGCATTGGCGCGTTTGATCGCTGTACGGGGCGAACGCAGGCCGAAGACGTCCCTGAGTAGTTCGTCCCTGGCTTTTTCACCTTCTGCAACCAAACACTGTGCAGCCTGCACACCGACTGAACCGGGATCCTCATTGGCAAGGGTGAAGATGCAGCACCACTTATTGATAGCTAAAACCCACAAATGCTCTTCCTCGTCCTCAACTGGCACATCTGCTCTCGTATGAAAAGATCTCTCAAACAAGCTGGCAGGTGCAGCACGCACACGAGCTGCTTTGCCCTCTGTCGAGGGTTCGGAACCTGAGGCATCAGGAGGAGCAGGCGCCCTGGGCTGTGCAATGGCAGGCTTGGGTAATAAGCCATCTCCAAAGATGCAAGACATGACACCCAATTCCCAAGGCAACTTAGGGAGAGAATTGCCCAGACCACTGATCCTGGCTTGAAGCAACATGCGATCAATGTCAGTGTCACAGAGCCTCGCCTCACCCCCCCCCCCGAAGAAGAGGAGAGGCCGGGGAAACTAGGCGGCTCGCCAGCAGGCGGCATTCGGTGAAGCTGAGTACTCTAGCGACGCGAAAAGCAAGCGCAAAACGAGCTGAGTGAAGCGGCCCACGTGACCTCTGATGCAGATCCTGGCGATGACAGAAGCTGCTGCTCGAATTGCCTGATGCGCCTTTCACAAGCAGACACGTGGGCCTCAAGAGTGTTTACCTGCAACTGAAGCTCGTAGAGATGCCTGCTGATTTCGCTCACAGTACTAGGAGAGTCGCTGGCACTGTGCACACTGGAACCTGCAGCCAAAGCGTCTGCAAAGTCCATCCGACTGCCCCACAATGGGCAGTCTTGCACAGTGGGCTAGCCCCAGCCTTTGAGTTAGCACCTGGGGGCTTTTAGCAAGCAATACAGCCTCTAGAGAGCCTCACACAAAAATTTCTCCCAAGCTGCACACAGCCACAACTGCAACATCAAACATGTATGTTGAGCAAGTCGTCAAACACCACATGCTTCAAGTCATGCAAACATGTCGCCAGCAAATCGTAAAGATCAAAAATTAGCAAAGGCGACACCGACAGAGAATAGTTTGGGAAATAAAATGCTGTCTCGCAAGCGAGAAGGCTTATGTCTTCTGCCCGGCATACGCCCGGCCAAAATGTGTTCACAGGTTCCGAGCAGGCACCGCGGGGGCCCTTTTGTGAAATGCCGTGGGTGCATTGCATGGCCCAAAACAATAACGTGCCCAAGCACGGAATTTTGTCCAGTGCGCCACGGAATACACCAATAGAGTGTTGTGGCAATTGTAATACCGGTGCCGTTGGCTTGCACCGGCCCACTGATCAGGCCTGCCCAGGTGGTGCGACTGTTGTGTGCCGCCTTGACCTCTTGTTTCGCCAAGCACGCGGCATCTACGCCGGTGCTGAGCTTTCCATTCCTGCTGTTAAGCCTCTTTTGGCCGACTGGGCCTGCGGACGAGTGCATACTGACCTGCAGGGGTTAGCACCTGGTCAATATACCGGTGCTGCAGCGCAGCTCTGTTTCTTGTACTGCCGTACTGTTCCGGGTGGTTGGGCTGCGTGCCCCCGCCACAAATACTGTTCCATTGCACCTGGAAATCATTCCGGTCTGCAAGCTTTCCTTTCCCATGGTGAGTTTGGAGACTTCGGTCTCCTTGCTTGCCCTTTCCTGTCGAGTGCCCGGGGCGTTTTCAGCTGGCCCCACCGGCCCAACATGCCACTGTGCTGGCCACCATTGATATGGATCAGCGTGCCACGGTGGCGCCCTCGTGCTCTGTGTGGCTGTCGCATCGGAGAGGCAGCTAATCCTGGCCCTGCGAGCCAGACTAAGATTTCAGCCTATTTCGGTTCGGATCCGAAGGCTGCGCCTACTGATACGGCCTCAGCCCAGGATACCTGTGTTGTGGCCGTTGTCAACCCAACCAGTGTTCTGCATAAAGTGCCTGCGTTCCTTGAAATCGGTGCGGATGTTCTTGCCGTGGCCGAGACCTCTGCGGTTGAGCAAACACAACGGGTGACCAGCAAGGTACTCGCCCACCATCAATACCGCGCCCACTGGGGCCGTGCGGTTGCTAGTCACACCAGGGAGGGCGAAACGAAACCGAGTTTGCGGGGGCTCGCCGCCGGCGTTGCCCTGTTCTCCCGACTCCCCTCCCGGGCTTCGCGACCTGCTTTGCCTGAGCCTGCAGCAGAAACCTGCCGCCTGTGTGAGGCTTTCGTCCGGTTTGGAGTGCTGGAGGTGCGCATGCTCACCATCTATTGTTGGCCGCTCTCCCAGCTTGATGCGATGGAGCGCAATGAGCATCTGCTCTCCTTGGCCTTGGCCCGCGCTACCTCCTCGGCTGTCCCGTGCATTGTCGCTGGCGATTTCAATCAAGATGTGCTGCAGCTTCCGTCGGGGCAAACCTTTGCAAGGTTGGGATACAAGGATGTCTTTACATCCGGCCCTCCTTCACTTGTGGGTTTCCGCCTGGGTCGTCAGCGACCGGCAATTGTTCGACGCACATGACCCCTTGTGTTTCCGGCTTCGTCTGTCTACCAGCAGACCGTGCCGCTATGTGTGGAATCTACCCAGAGCCTGGACTGGCCTAGGGGTCACCATGCAAGAGGGACTTTGAGGATGCATTCCGACCGTTGTCCCAGCCCCTGCTGAAAAGCGCAAAGCAGTGCGCATCAGTGGATGACGTTGCGACTGCCCTGTTGCAGTTTTCTGCTGCCTGTGAGCAAGCTGTCGACTCTGCATTGCGTGTCAAGAATCAGCGGGACCCAGTCCGCCATCCCATCACACACCTTACCAAGGCGTACCGTGGCCGGTGTGTTGCCCGACAAGCCATCAAACGAGAGCTCCCTTGCCTTGTGCGGCCGGACCGCCATGGCGGCTATACACCAAATGAGGAGGTTACTTCGGTCCTGGGTCGCTTAAAGGTCCGACAGGTTCGCCGGGTTGCAACCCTACACAGGGGCCTTTCAAAGTTCCACCGTGACCGGGCGTCCTCCCCGGCATTGCAGGCCCAGCTTGAGCGTGAGTGGAAGGCCATTGACCGTGTCAAGGGGTACCCCCCGACTTTTGCGGGCTGGGTGCTTGGAATTGCTTCGTTCACTTCATACCCGGTTGGCCTTCCCTCGCTTGATTGGTTGGGTGATCTGCTCCAATACTTGAAGTTCGATTGCGATGGCTTGGTCCGCCAGCAAGCTGCCACACGCAAAGCCAATTTCCAGTACCGGGTGCAGCTTGACTGCCAAGAGGGCTCCTCGCGTGCAGGTTTCAAGGCTGTCCGCCCACCGGCGCCGCCCCCTTTCTTGGAGGTGCCGTGTACAAAAACTGTGCTGGCCCGCAGGGAGCCCGATGCCGCGTCAGATGAGGGTTCCACGTTTTGGTTTCAGCTGGACACGGCCCGCCAGCTTCGCGTACCTGGGCCGGCTCTCCTCGATGAAGTGCCGTGCCAGCTTCTTGAAGGTGGCAAGGGCGCCGTCAAAATCGCTGGCCGCGACCTTCCCCAGAGTGGCCAGTTACACCAGGCGTATGTCGCCACCACAGTCGATGAGTTGCATGAGGCCTTTGCCGACTTTTGGGGGCCCCTTTGGCAGCGCGACAAAGGTGCATCCAGCTCCTCGCTGGACCAGTGGCCCGAAATCCAGCGACGACTACTCGCAGATTCTTTGCCACTGCCTCCTCTGCATGTGCGCTCCTTCGCGCCAGAACTGTGGCAACAGGCGATCAAGCGAATGTCCAGCCGTAAGGCTACTGGCATCTGTGGGTGGGCACCCGCCGACCTCAAGATGCTTTCCTGCCAGGCTATTGAGGTGCTGAATCACATTTTCCACCAAGCGGTCACTTGCGGGCTCCCACCTGATATGCTCCTTGCGCGGGTTGCTGTCCTCGCCAAGACAGACTGCCCTGAGACCATGCGCCAGAGCAGACCAATCACCATCTTCAGTGTGCTCTACAGAGTGTGGTCGTCGGTACTGACACGCCAGGTTCTGCACCAATGGGCAGCTTTCTTCCCCGCCTCTGTGTCTGGCTCCATGCCCGGCAGGTCTTGCCGTGACACAAGCTACCGCCAGCAACACCGGATCGAGTGCTCCTTGCTTAGTGGTTCCACATTGCTGGGCGGATCCATTGACATTGTGAAGTGCTTCAATCAGTTGGCCTGGCCTGTTGTTGCGGCTCTCCTTTGCCGGTTGGGACTCCCGGAGCCGGAGGTGCATTTTTGGATTAACTGCATCAGGAAGCATAGAAGATGTTCTGTGTTCTACGGCTCTGTGTCTGCCGGCATTGAGTCGTACAATGGTGCACCAGAAGGCGACCCCTTCAGTGTCGCGGCCATGGCCGCAGTGTGCTTCTGGGCTGATCGATGGTGTAGGCACGAATCGGTTGCCTTTGAGAGCTACGTTGACAATTGGTCATGGTCAGCGTCGACACGGGCTGGGCTGAGTCACGCCCTACCATGCGCTGTCCACCCGATTGATGTGGGCAAGTCCTACCTGTGGGCCACGCAACGGACCGACCGGGTCTGGCTCCGAAACAATCTTGCTGGTTTGTTCCCCGGCCTTCCCCCGCCTGGTTTAGTCACTGAGGTTAGGGACTTGGGGGTTGCGTTTAAGTTTGATGCTTGTGCGCACGCCACCAGCCGTAATCACCGCATCACTGACGGCCACCAGAGACTTGCCAGACTGCAGCAGCAGCCACGTCCGGCGCTAAACAAGGCGTACATCGTGCAGGCTTCTGTGTGGCCGGCGTGCCTGTTCGGCTCGGAAGGCAATGTCCACACTGTGGCGGAGTTCCAGAAGTTGAGAGGCGCTGCGGCCCGTGCCATTGTGGGCTCCTACAAGGTGCTATCGCCGCACTTGACGTTTGCTGCCCTTGCGTGCAAGGCCATGGACCCAGAGTTGTACTGCTTGTACCAGAAGCTTGCGGCTTTTCGCCGATGTTGCATGCTGGAGCCGGACACCGCCCTTAGCGTTCTGCAAGTTGCGTTGGCCCATGGCACCTCACGTGTGCACGGGCCGGCCACTGCCCTCAGGGTTGCCTTGAACAGGGTTGGGCTCACGCTGACTGATGATGCTTGTCTTAAAGGGCTGGACAACACGAGGGTGTCCCTGAGTCAGTGTAGCACTTCGGCTCTCCGGGATTTGCTCTTGCGTAGCTGGGCTATTGTGGCCAATGACAACACTCGGCACCGAAATGGACTCCAGCAGATGGCGCCCATCCTGTCCACGATCACTGTGAGTTTGCTGGAGGGCCAAGGCGCTGGTGCGCAGGCCGTCCTACTGCGCCATGTCACAGGCTCCTTCTCCTCTGAGGCGGCCAAGGCTCTTTGGGATGCTGAGAGTTCCGGCGCGTGTCCACTTTGTGGCGCGAAGCAAACTAAGGAACATAAGATCTTGCACTGCCCGGCGCTAGCGGACGTTCGTGCTGCTTGGCTCCCGTATCTCGATACTGCCTTTCGATTGTGGCCAGAATGGATACATTGCCCCGCCGCCACTTACCCAAAGGACCTGGAGGTTCCCCAGCTCGTTTTCCACACGCGAAGCTTGCCGCTGCCGCGAGTTGACTTCAGCAGATGGCCTGTTCCAGGCGAACGAGGCTTCCTCCGCCTCTTCACTGATGGGTCGTGCAGCCATCCGGATCTACCTCTGGCCTCTCGAGCGAGCTTTGCGGTCGTCCTGGATACGACCTCTACGGATACCGAGATACCTGAGATCCTGGCTGATTGGAGGCGTACACAACGGGCCCCGCACCAGCTGGCCGTGATCTGCCAGGGTTTAGTCCCCGGAGCTCAATCTATTAACAGAGCCGAGCTCTGTGCTGTGATTCAGGCGCTGAGGGCTGCTCAGCACTCTGGTTTCGAGGATGTTGAGATTTGGACGGACAGCCAGTATGCTATCACATGTTGGCAGGCGGCGGCTGAAGGCCGTGTTGGAGGCCACCCCGACCTTTCCTTCTGGCTACTGCGTTTGTACCGCCCTTCGGTGCGACTCTGCAAGATTGCTTCACACCAAAGACTGGAGGACCTCTGGGGCATCCCGTGCTGGCTTGCAGCCGGCAACGACACCGCGGATGTTGCGGCGAAGGCGGCGCTCCAGGATGAGTACCAGTTTGTTGTCGAAGGATTGGACTCCGCTGCAGGGCAGCTTAGAGAACAGCGTGATCTTTTGCGACTGGTGTGGAAATATTTGCTGCAATTGTCGGACACTGAGAATACACGGATCAAGAAACTTCGCCAGCAGGAGGCTGTGGCGCTCAATCAGGCCGTCCCGCTGGAACGCACCGGCTCCTTGACCAAATGGTTGGCGTTGAACGAGGGTCTGTTCGTGACGTGGGAGCTCCCGCCCCCGTCACGAGAGACTCTCCTTGCCTGTTCCTGGCCACCATGGTACACATTGCCCATCTGGTCTTGGGCGCGTCGCCTCGAGTGGCGTGCCACCGAACCAGTTAACAGATGTGTTCCCGGTGTCTCCTATCTTGAGCTCCTTGTTGACTTCGTGCTCACTACAGGTGTTTTGCCACCGGACCAACTTGCTGCAGCTGGCCGCGACGAACGGGCGCCACGACAGTGGCACCGTACTTTCTCCGTGCGTACATTGGTGCACAATCTGGTTGAAGCGGTTGGTCAACTTGAACGACTTTCTGGTCATCAGTTGTGGGGCAGTCGACGGAAGAAGGTTTTTTCGCTGCGAACCTTGCAAGTTGAACATCCCCGCCATGGTCTTTTACACCGTCCTCACCTACACCAGGCTGAGGAGGTTGGCCGGGTGCTGTGCGAGACTCTGCATCACGATACAGTGGAAGTACTGCAGCGGCAGGTTCGAGAGTACACTGGCCCAGTGTTTCACGACGCGGAGCTCCAGAAGACCTGGTCCTCCCTTACGCGCGCTAATCGAGCGGCGCTCTCTTTTTCCCTGCGGAAATCTCGCAGGTGATGGCATCCGAAGTCAGGACATAAGGTGCGGCGTCGCTTCTGCAGGCCCGCGCCTTCTCTCCCACCAGTTAAAGGTTTTGGGGTTTGGGAGTCTGGGGTTTAGGCTCTAGGGCCCTAGGGTTTTGGGCTTTAGGGTCTAGGGTTTAGGGTTTAGGGTCCAGGCTTTGGGGTGTAGGGTCTAGGGTCTAGGGTTTAGGGTGTAGGGTCTCGGCTTTGCGGTTTAGGGTTTAGGGTATGGGGAAGCCTAAAATAGACCAGGGTTGTGAGATAGAGAATTCTAAAGTGGCTTCGTTGAAGCAGCACCCAGCCTAATAAAGAGGTCGCAGCAAGAAGCAATAATACTATGTCCCTGTATTGGTTTCTCATAAGTAGGTATACGGGTGAGGTTTGGGGTTTATTCGAGCCGGTTTCGGGCTTTTGGGGGCTTGGGAGGTAAGGCTTTAGGTTTAGGGCTTCAGGGGACAAGGATTTACAGTTTTTCATGCTTCAGAAGTTCAGGGCAGTTTAGAGCATCTCTGACGGCCACAGGCGCTGCGGCTCCAGCCAAGGCTGTCAAGGTGCGAGGGTGCAGAAGCAAAAACCCTTCTGCTACAAGTGTATAAAAACTTGAACCCCAGTATCGGGGCTCTGACGAGTAGAATAGGGTTTTGGGGTTTCTTGTACTTAAATCCTTATAGTAGAAGGAGCACCAAAATCGTATTGGTAATAACTCAAGCCCCTATGTAACTTCCCAGACCACGAGCCCTCAATTCCTAAACCATGAATCTGCGCCCTAGATTCCGAATCTCCGGTCGATCAGGAGATTTCCGGAAGCTTCGGATTTACGGGATGCGTCGTCGCTCACCCAATGACATTCCATAGCTCCCTAATCCCCAAACCCCTAGGCCCTAAACCTGAAACCCTAGTCCTTGAAACCAGGGTACGAAAGTACTGCAGAGTTTTTGTGATTAGCAGGTAGAGAAACTCCAGTCTTGGAGATGCAACACATCTGCGCTAGTATAGAAAGCATGAAAAAGTTTGTTTCTTATGATACCTATACGATGCAGGAGCCCCAAAACCGTACTCTAACTATGAAGGCCCCTACATTACTTTGTTCAGGCTCCTTCATAGAAGCTTCTAGAGTTTGGTACCGAGTTTGCATGCGCAGGGCTTTGTCGTTCAAAAATTCACGGCTTCAGGCTTTCTTGACGAGCTTACGGTTTCCTGAGGGTTTGGGGTTTAGGGTCTAGGGCCGCGTACTAGAAGCCCCGATTGACACCCGTGAGGCCGAGAAGAAGAAGCCCCTTGGCAGACTGTTTGGTTTGCAGGACTTTGGGTTTAGGGCTTCAGGGTGGGTTTAGGGTTTAAGATCATGTTCATGGCATTTCAACATGCCTGCAGAGCTTGCTGTTGTAAACCCTCAGCCCTGAACCCTAAACCCTCTAAGCCCAAAGCCCTAAACCTTAAACCCCAAACCGGACGAGGTTGTCCGAGTTGCGAGAGCGTAAACCCCAAACCGGAAACCCACAACCTGAAGCCCAAAACCTGAAACCCAAAACCCTAAAGCCTATAAACCTCGTCTGGCTTGTCCGAGTTGCGAGAGCGTAAAGCCTATAAGCCCTAAGCCCTATAACCCCTAAGCCCTAAACCCTAAACCTTAAAACCCAAAGCCCTGAACCCTAAATGTGGCTTGGCTCCGAAGCGGGGGATTTCTGGGTCCGCATCTACGATTCTTCTCTCTAGTTTAATACTTCGGGTTTAGGGTTCAGGGTTTAGGTTTAGGGTTTGGGGGATAGGGTTTAGGGCCAGGGTTTAGGGTTTAGGGTTTGTCTTGATAGTTAAACTAGGGTTTTGGTGGTTGTCGGGCTTAAGACTGTCGTTAGGCCAGAAAGTTGGAACGTGGATTTAGGATGATGAGTGCTGGAATTTCCTATTCTTTACTTTGAGGGCATGTGGATAATGATTTTCCAGCTATCTGGCTTCTGCTGTAGGGGAGTTTGTCAGATAAGGTTTCTAGAGGCATGGGCCGACCCGAAATCGTGAACGGACAAAGCCCTATGCGGGTAGCACGTACCAAACCGTTAAACCTGAAGCCCAAAAACTTTCAGCCCAAACAAAGCCCTAAACCCTAACCCAAGACTCAAAACGCAAAACCCTAAGCCAATAAACGAGTAGCGTGTGCAGGGCTGTGGGTAGAGCTCGGAGGTTGCAGGCCTTAGCAACATGAGCAGAATGAGGAAGCTTATTATTGTTGCTTTATAATGATGATGAGGATGAGAACATTGAGCTTGATACCTCAGCACGGCCAAGCCTAGAACCCTGCGCGAAAATGCTTAATCATCGAATTCCTCCAACCCAGCACCATTGCTATCATAGACAATGACATGGAAACTGAAGTGCTGACCGGGCTGTACGGGGATTACTGGTATTACTGATTACTCCCGCAAAAACGGAGGACCAAAGGCTTCAGCACTGAAGTTCTTGCATCTGCTCAGGTAGATTGTGCTTTTAACCCACGCTTCGCGAGCCTCTGTCTAAGGCAGCTTCCTGTTCTCCTGGGACAAGAGGCAACATGTCTAAGCTGGTCATGAGATTCAAAATTGAGTTTATGAGATTCTAGGTTTGGGTTGGCTATCGGATTTTATCGGGTATTGACCGTGCTCCAGACGATTTTGGAGCGTTTCATCAGGTTGCGGGTTTAGAGATCCCGGCCTTTCTCTATGTATTCCCTACCTTTTGGGTTTCGGGTTTCGCTACCGCGCACCTCCAACTCGAAACCGAATCCGAACCCTGGAAAACCGAAAAAACTGATGCCCCCCCCCCACGAGCTGTCAACTGCAAATTCTCTACTAGCTGTTAATCTACCTATCTCTTGATCTCTTTATCTCTTTATCTATCTAGGCAAAGAAGACGAAGACGCAGGAGGCTGCCAAAAAGAGGGAGGAGGCGGAAAAGGCCCGCTGTTGTGGTTTTCTCCGGTTAGGATATTGCAGCCAGTTCGGCCCTTTCATCAATTTCGAATCCACATGTGAAGCACGATAATGGCCAACCTGTGCAAGCAGTTCGTTTGCAACAGTTCTTCAGATTTCATCAGGTCATTAGGGAGCCTATTCGTATCCGAAGGCGAACTCGGACTCCAACATCCCCTGGGGTATGCTCTTGTTTGTGTACATCAGTTTGCAGAGGATCCAAGGCGCCATACCTAGCTCCAGCGCTCTCGATCAGCTTTCTGAAGTGTTTATATATACAGCTCATCTC
This sequence comes from Symbiodinium sp. CCMP2592, assembly GCA_905221615.1. NCBI lineage: Eukaryota > Dinophyceae > Suessiales > Symbiodiniaceae > Symbiodinium > Symbiodinium sp. CCMP2592. The sequence goes on from CAJNDT010001275.1 coordinate 58,912, forward strand.
ACGCGTCGCGTTGCGGCTCGTGCGAAATCGCCATGAGCCGGAGGCTCGGGTCCGAAGGCATTTGTCAATGGAGGCCCCTAAACTCTAAACCCAAACCCCTAACAAGCTGTCCTATGAACTAAGAAGCTTAAACCCCAGAGGCCTCGGCCCTGAAACGGCTGCAGAGCCACTGCCTGCGGTCGCGGTGCCTCGTCGCAGCCTTTGGGTCGGGAGCTCTACCTCTAAGGGGCCACTTACTCTTGGTAGTTATGTTGCCCCCTCCAACCCCGTCTGTCGACACCCAAGCCTTCCATTCCCGTCCTATATCCTGTTAGATCCTCTTGGACCCCTAATCAAACGACCCTCTAAGCCACCTTACTCAATCCCCATACTTACACTCAAGTCAGACCACATTGTAGGTTCCGGCAACATCCTGTATCAGTGGTTTCTAATACTGGTAGTACCGGTACCAGTAGCAATAAAAATCGAGTAAGACTTTGCGTACCAGTACTATGATGGGCTTTGGGGTTTCAGGAAGCTGTAATTGGGACTTTGTACAAGGCTTAACAGTATAGGTCGGAGTGTCACGAGGTGCCCGGCAAGATGGAAACCTAGCACAAGATAGCCCTTTGTGAGAAAGGGTGAAATTGGTGAGTCTGCATTTCAGTTCAGAGTTTGAGGCATTGAATTTCGCTCGACGTAAAGAACCCGCCTCAACCCCTTTCGAAGGCAATCCGTGGTGATTCAAAGAAGGGTGGCAGGCAAGGGAGGCTTTGAGGCTCAGGACGTAGCTAAGTTAGGTAGCAGTATGAGCAGGGCATAGTTTCCACACCGTTGGCTGAAGTCGTTTTGCTAGGACTTGTGTTCCGGAATGCAGGCGTAAAGTGAAGTATGGGCATACTATATCTTCTCTGCCGTTCTCTCTCGCACTTCGGGCAGAAGCAGAGTGGAAGAGCCACAGTTCGCCAGGACGTTGGAGATGATTATGCTGCACGCAGGCAAACAACATGAATAACGGCAGGTGCATTATGTCGATTGTTATTTCTTTCATCCTCAAAGCATGACAACCTTGCTGCTGCCAGCAGTAGGGGTCCCAGGGGTTCTGAGAATCAACATGATGACATCAACTTCGGGTCGTAAGTGCCCCTTGACACTGACCCGAAAGCCGCACTGTTTCACAGCCCACCTGAACTTCCTAAACCCTAAACCCTAAACCCAAACCTAGGCCGACTTCATAGGGGCCTGCGAGCGTCAAAGTACCTTCGACTATCAGGTCGCCGTGCTTCTTGACTGGAAGTTCTGATATAGGGAACGTTTAGGGTTTCAGACTTCAGGTTGAAGGTCACAGGCCTATCAGGCTTTGGGTCTAGTGTGTAGATGTGAGCTAAAGTTTAGGAGTTGCGGCGGGCTGATTGAACCCATCATCGAAGCTGCAGGGGGATATGGGGGATATCGGGCTACGGCAGCCCGTCGTGAAGGGTATAGGGGGGGCTTCGGGCCTTCTGAGGTTTCGGTGAGTAGGGTTTAGGGTTCAGGGTTTGGGTTTCAGCGTTTCGGGTTTGGGGTTTAGGATCCTTGTCTTTGCTGAAGAGTTTGGGGCTTCGAGCTCATTGGGGTTGGGATGGACCTGTGGCCAGCCAAACTCTGAAATGGATGGCAAGCAGCCCATGTTTTGATAGGATAGATCGTCACCTTTGCCGGTGTGCGTTGCTCCTATACAAAGGAGTCTCGGATCCCGCTGCGCCAAATAACAACAGAAGTCTATCAGGATGCTCCACTGCCGCGATCGACATTTCCTAGAGCTGGCGGCGGAGAGGTACCTAGACGCTAAGGCAATTTACATCAGCTCGATATTCCCCGTGTATGTATATATATATACACACATCTATCTATATATATACATATGTGTACATATATATACATATATATATATATCTATGTATGTACCCTCATGGCCCCTTACGCTGGTCCTAGTACAGGTTAGGGTAGAGTGCAGGGCTTAGGGTTCAAGCTGGTTGTGTAGGGATTGGGGGTTTAAAGGTTTGGGTTTAGGGTTCTAGTGTTTAGGGTACAGGGGTTTTTCGAAAAACAAGTATTAGTATAAGGGATTCTGTTAGGATATTTTGGGATGACGTATGACCGCTTCTGGTAGTTACGGGATTTCGGTAATCCAGCAACCCTCAACATCCTGTGAATAACATATGAGTTTGAATCGGTCTTCCCTAAGCCCCAAACTCTAAGCCTTGAACTCTAGATGACTGAATTCACCTGAGTGTACACCTGTGACCCTGCTTCGTCGAATGAGCCATGCAGGAGGCAAAAAAGCCCTGAACTCTAGCCAAATCCCCTTACCAGTGCAGGTCCTTGTTGCAGCGCCAGGATCCCGAACCCTTTCCCGGTTAAGGGTTCAGGGCTTTAGGGTGCAGGGCCAACATTACTACCTACACTGAAGTGTGTAGAAAAACGCTTTGTCAGCGTTTGATGGTGATTTGCTGCCATTATTCTAGTGGTGTCAAGGTATTATGCCGAGTAGGGCTTTTGGGTTGATCATGCGAGACCCGTTGCGGCTTTGCGCTCCCTGCTTCCGAACTTTGTAGTCTCTCTAAATTGGGGGACTACAATATAGAATATAGACCTCAAAATACTATACTCCTTAATATCTACCCCTAATCTTGGACAGCCCTATCACTATAATGTTTCCGCGAATATGTAGGGGGCGAAAATTTTGTGTTGTTCCAGATTTTAGCGTGTGGGGTTTTAGGTTCCGAATCGCTGCCGAGGCTGGGGCGTAGCGCGATGTCCGACCAGAGCACAGTGATTGGACGACGCGCTCGAGTGAGCTTGCGGCAGGTCTGAAGACAGCAGCTCCCAACAATTGGGGGTGTGGGGGTGTAATTAGGGTCTAGGACGGTGTAGGGTTTAGTGTGCTTAGCGCTTTCAAGCCTAAGCCCTTCACCTTTAAATCCCTTAAATCCCCATCGGCCGCCGACAATCACGGTGATGTTGGGTAACTACCCCAACTGCCAAACATCTCACCCCAGCTACATAAGGTCCTCATTGAGAGGGTTCGGATTACCAAAGCCCTCTTCTTAACCAAGCGCCTGTGGCCCCACAGCAGCCTGAGAAACGAATGGCCCTTATTCATCTCCAGTTTTGGTTCTACTGAAACATCCCTGGATGTTGACCCTTCACTCTTTCTTCTCCCACCCCTTATTGTCTCACATGCGCCCTTTCAGGCGTAGTCGTCCAAGCCTCTGCTCGGAGTGTTTGCCTTTTGAGTTTCGTTGACAGAGAGAAAGGCCGATAGTGGTTTCCACTTTTGACAATTCCCGAGCCCTTACAAACCCTAAGCACAGAATGCCCTTGCAACCCATAGTATCAACCAGCAAGTCATTGCCTTAAACCCAGTAAGAATTTCCTTTTTTTTCATGTTCTCTCCCATGCGACTTTTCATTTATTTGCCATTCCCTACGAAAAGCCAGCCACCCTAAACTCTAACCTCCAAGCCAGAAGCAGAAGCCCCAAACCGTGTTGGGGGGTGAGTACCTAGGCTTGCTCGTGGGCAGTGTTGATAAGGGACGAAAGAACATGGAGCCATTGATGTAGAAGCCTGCTAGCCACTGTTAAATCAGGTTTTGGTTCTGGTGATGTCTGGCGGCGACCCTAGTTGTTCTCGAAAAGACTGCATTCCAGCCACCAGGGCGCTCGTGCGCTTTACTTGCGGAAGCCAGCGAAGAAAGTTTCGTTCTGAGAAATATGTCATTGTTCTTCGGTATGTACCTGTTGTCGTACTTCTGTTATGAGCCGTTCAGGGTCGGGCTGGTACTTGAATTAGCAAAAGTCGAAGCGCGTTAAAGAATGGTTATATAGGGGATCATATCGGGGAGTACCATAGGGGCTATTAAGGGGGATACTAGAAGTTTAGACTTTGCTCAAATGCTGAATTCTGCCCACCCGAAACCCTAGCAAGCAGGCATTGGACGCGCAGTCTGGCAGTCATAGTCAAGTGGGGACCTCCATCGTCACGAGGCCCCGGACCTGCTGGAATACCCTAAACCCCAAGCCACAGGCTATCCTAAACCCAAAGCCCGTCTAAGCTCTAAACCCTAAGCCCGAGCCGAACCCTAAGACTCTCCCAACCCGCACGCCCATCGGGTCAGAGTCAGCACCATCATGATCTTTGGATGTGTCTTGCATCCTGGTTTTAAGAAGAAGATAAGTTCACCCCCACACTTTCCGTAGCATCGGCAGGTCATGGCAGGACAGAAGTAATGCTCGGACAAAGCGTTCCGAAACCATGTGGCTCCATCCACCTGAGCCTACTTCCGGGCTCATAGTTTGAGAGTGTTCAGTACTGGGCGTAACCAGCTAGAATGCCGGTATATGGAGTCACAGCAAGGGCTGGCGCAGGCCCGGTAAGCTGAAAAGGCTGCGAGTTGCGAGTTTGCCGACCTTATTTTAAGGGGGATATTGGGGCCATTTAGGGATTATGGCTTCCGGTCACCAAGATTGGGGGGTACCATTTGGGAGGTCCCCATAATATAGATTGTAGTTTTTTAGTGGTCTATACGGGGGCCCTGCTGTTTTGCGAAACTACAACATCAGCTTCCATGTGTATTTTCGGGACGGTACGCCGAAACCCTAAATCATAAACTCTAGCCCCCAGGGGTTATGCTGTATGGGTTTCGGGATTTAGGGTTTAAGGTCCTGCAATTGCTGGCTAGGAAATCCATGACAGAATTCCTGCAGGGCAGAAGGACAACTCAGAGGCTTGATAGAAGCACAAGATGCTAAGTACTTACCAGGACCCGCCTGGTAGCTTGAAATTGTGGCATATAGTCCCTGATTGGAAAGGTTGCTAAAATCTAGGCCGGTGTATAAGCTTACTTGTGGTAAGTTACCGCCCATGCCCCCAAATTACTTATTGCAGTATGGGGTATATTAGGTGGCAGTTAGCGTCAAGCTGTGGGTAACCGGGCTTGTATGGTTTCTCTATTCGGATTCGAGTACTCCACATGCAAGGCGCAACCGTGCCCGGAGTCGTAAATCCTTGAGCATGTGACGCCAAAGCATCGATCGTACAAGGTCCCAGGTAGAATTTTAATAGTTACAGAAATCATGCTGAGGTTTGTTTGACGTTCCTTGTACCCGGACACTACAAGGGCTCTAGGACCAATAAACCACCTGTAGCTAGACCATCCATCTACCCTCTATACACCCACTATTGTGGGCGACATGCCGATATTCAAGGGTACTATTACTAGGAGGATCCTTGTGTAAACCCGTCCTCATTATTCTATACCCTTGTCTATTCCTGTATTTTGTGGTTTAGGGTTTAGGGTTGATATCCCCACATAGGCCTTTGGAGCGGTCCCTGCAGACTTGTGATGACTGGTGCAGCGCCGCCTTCGGGGAGGATTTAGGGTTAACGGCGTTAGGGGTTCATAGGTTGGCCAATGGCAGGTGATATTTTTTCTCCGCGTCCATGCAAAAAGCCCCGAAGCATGATCAACCTCAACGCTGAACACAGTTAACCATCACATAAACCTGGCAACGCCAAAGGGCCTACAAAAGTTGCACTCCCTAAACATGTGATTGGGGGCGCACGCGCCCTAAATCTTAGACATCCCTAGTATCCGAATGATATGTTGGTCTATGTTGGTGGTGAGTATGCACCCTCACTTCGAGACGCACCTATGTGTCCCTATAGTGGGAGATTCTTGGGAAGAAATAGTCTTTGTCTGGTACGGACCGCAATCCCTATGCATTCTCGAAAAGCCATAACGAAAGCACTTTCATACGGCTCGTAAATGTATCGCAGTAAAACCAGTATGACCAGGCCACGACCTGGAGACTGGGGCATTTCGCCCTCGGGAGGCAGTTTTGGGGTCGGGATTCGGGGTTTAGGTGTTAGGATAGTGCGTACTTAGCCTCAGCATCTCGCCACGAGTGCGATGTGCTTGGGGATTCTGGCCGGGCGAGCACTAATCAAGCCTGTGGAAAAGGTGTTAGGATTTGAGTTTGTCGGGTTTAGGCACTGGAAGCCTGAGGAGTACTGGGGTCCGGGGAAAGGAGGAAGTCCTCCTTTCCAAGCAATGTATATGGCCCCACGAATATTTTCAAAGATTGCACTCACGGAGACATGTTCACAGGGGGCTGGCTGATATTTGGAAGAGGGGTGCCTCGCCACTGTGGCAGGGGCTCTTCAAAAACAATCCCTTTTGGCTGTTGGCAATATCAACCCTCAAAGCCTCAAAGCAACCACAACCATCGATTGCTGGCAAGAGAGCCTTGTTAATATGGCGGTTCCATAAATCATAAATAGGAAGAACCCAATACAATCCCGAAAATACAACAATCCTCGTTATGGGGACGCCTGAAAGGGTACCCCAAATGTTGGGAACCCCTTCCCCCCCCCCCTTTTAGTAGCATGGCCTCCTGGAGACCCGAAGCCGGAAATTTGGAACATGATCGTCCTCTGACTCCTAAAAAGATGACAAGACTGAGGCGACATGTCCAGCGTTCCTCTTCCACATTTTTGGATTTTACTGTAGACTTAAAGCTCCAGGCATGTTAGTCTTGAGGGCGTGTGTTCTTGTACTAATCTTAGCCGCGGACATTGCCCATTCCCGAAGATTTTCCTCAGGTCAGAAGCAGTGGCGGCCATTTTGATTTTTCACAGGTTCTGGGCCAGTATTCTGCCTGCTTTGTGGCTCCAGGTAAGGGTTCACAAGCTGAGCCGACAGAATTTAGGTCATAGCCTTCTCGCAGGCTTGGGTGTACGGGTTAGGGTTACAAGGTTTAGGGCCACAGGAATAGGACTGTGCACGTAAGTTGAGACCATATCCATCTTGAGTAAAGGCACCCCACGACGGGGTCGCGGTTCTTCAGCTGCACGACTAGTTCCTGCTCAAAACGACGCGGTATGTGAAGAACCGCAAAACTCCGGTTGCGCACAGAAGCTGTCAAGCGAGAGAATCTCCTGCGAGCTGCCCCGAGAATGCGAGCGGTAAAATAGAAGATTCATATTGCAGAGCTTTCAGACCCCCTCTGGTGCAAAATGTGTATCAGGTTGGGCGTTTCTCTAACACATGGAATAGTCGCATGTGTAAAGACCTCAGCTATTATCGGAATGATTGATGTCAGACTTCATGCTTCGACATCAACTGGTCATCAGTCAGCCAGCGCTTATTCCGGCAAGGTCTTCAGAAATTTTGGTGCAATCGAGTCTCCTGGCTGTCCTGCGCGTGGAATCTCATGGGCATGACACCCTCGAAAGGACCGCCACACAGCACTGCGCCCGGTGTCCCCAAGGCTTTGGACTTGCTTCAAGTCACAAGTCCTTGTCAAATCACCAAACAGCGGCACGCCTTGGGCCAGCACCTTGGACACTCCGTGCTCCATCGTCACCCTCGAAGCGAAAAGGCTTGAGCTACCTTTGAGCAGGCATGCAGGAATCATCCTTGCCATGCCGGAGCTCATAAGAAAACGGATGTTTTAGCCTGAGCTTTGCCAGGCAACAACTCCCCGCACAGAGCACCCAGTGCAAAGGTGGCGTGCCTACCGGCTGTGACAGCCATGCTTCGATGCTTGTGCCGCTGTGCGACTTGTTAAAGCTTTTTGTCGATGTTTTAGCAGTCTCAAACCACCTAACCAACCGTTAGCAACTATAGATACTATAGATAAGCAGGTTCATTCAATTGGTTTATATGTATATATTTGTTTATTTATCTATTTACCTGTTAATTTATTATCTATTTATCAGAAAACTATTTGTCTATTTATCTGTTTATCTATTTATCTAATTAGATTTCTATATATTTTTATACTTATATAGTTGTATGTGTATATATTCAGTCTATTTATATATTTATGTATTTGTATATTTATATATTTGTATATATTTATATTTATATCTATATATCTATATATTTATATATTTATATATCTATATATCTATATATTCATATTTATTTATAGTTGAAAACATGTTTGTTTCCATTATTGATTTATTTTCTCTCAAAATATCTTACAAAGATTTATACAACTAGATAATATTGACTGTTGGTAGCAACGAATCCGGATATTTGGCAAGTGAAATTGTGATGTAAATTTGCGAAGAATTAGGTTTTATTTCGTACGAAAGAATATTATATATAGAAGAAGTTGATATTAGAAATATGTGTCTTTCTTGATTCATTTATGTATTCAATGATATGTTATATTCTTTGATTTTAAAAGTTAAAAGAATATATTTACATTGTTAATGGTTGTTGTTAGTACCGTCGATTACTAAGTTTGTAGAATTTCGTGGGGATTTTATCGTCTTGGAGGCTTGGAAGTTGCGGGATTTTTATTATATTGATTAGGAAGTATAGGGTGTAGGGTTGAAAGCCTTAAGAAGTAGGATGAGGCCGGTTAGGGGTAGGTTGGTGGGGGAAGGGTTTCGGGTTGGTTTTGGAGAGGTTGGGTATGTGTTTGGGAGAGAATTAAATGATGAATATTAGTATTGATCAAGATTTTAGTAGTTGGGTTGGGATTAATTGGTGGGAGGTTCGTAATAGTTCGTATCGGTTATTTAGTATTTGATCGTCGAAGATATGGAATCTAATCTTTGAATTAAAATATTTTCGTTAGTCTATGTGTGATATTATAAGTTGTCTTTAATAATTCGTAAATTTATTTCATATATGTTCTTATAAGCTATAAGATTAAGGAATTCTAAGAGATTAGATTTCTCATTTCATTCATAATTTTGAAAAATGAAGAATTTAATATATATAATATATTATTCTTAAATAGTATAGTTATTGATTTTGACTTTATTGAATATAGAAGTTAAATTCTATAGTAAATTAGATTTCTTGATGTATGAATGAAATTATAGAAGATTTATTGGCCTCGATTTTTATATTTTATGATATTAGATTCAAAAATAGGCTATGTGATTTATTACGGGTATTTGAATTCTGGATGTTATGGTATCTCATATTGGGGCGGTTACGAGTTCTTATGAATTTTGGGTTCTGTATTTTGTGATCTCATATACGAGATAGAGAATATGATTTATTACGGATTTCGGG